>PVLA01003326.1:0-148481 GCA_004027455.1 Hydrochoerus hydrochaeris
CCTCCCACTCCCCCCTCCTCCTCCTCCTCCTCCTCCTCCCCCTCCTCCTCCTCCTCCTCCTCCTCCTCCTCTTTAAAATAAACACAAGGTCTCACTATGCTGGTTAGGCTGGGCTCAAGCAATCAAACACATAGCTTCCGAGGAACTGGGATAACAGGTGGCCATGACTATGGCCAATTATGATTTTTACTACTTTCTAAAACATTTTCTAAAGCAGAATTTCCTAATGCATATTCCTTAGAACACTAATGTTACAGAATATTAACAAGTATTTTGTATAAAAAACAATTTAGGGGGTAAATAAGTTCAGCACATGTTGAGCAAAATCCAGACTGCTGCAGAACTCCTAATCTTTCATATGCTAATGTCCAAGTCAGTGCGGTGGTGCATGCTTATAATCCCAGCACTTGGAAGGCTGAGGCAGGGGGATCACTGCTGGTCGAGGCCAGCTTGGGTTACAAAGTGAGTTCAAAGCCAGCCTGAAGCATACAGTGAAACTCTGCCTGAAATAAGAAAGAAAGAAAGAAAGAAAGAAAGAAAGAAAGAAAGAAAGAAAGAAAGAAAGAAAGAAAGAAAGAGAGAGAGAGAAAGAAAGAAAAAGAAAGAAAGAAAGAAAGAAAGATAGATAGATTAGATGCTAAAGTCCATTTACAAGGAGATGTAGCCCACACTTTTTTTGTTGTTGTTTTGGTTTTTTTTAAAGGCATATTTAACAATGGAGTCCTCTCTCTTCTGGGACTTAATTGGAGAAGTTTGTTATCTTTAAGACTAGGGATTGGCATGGCCATAAAAATCTTAAAGTTAACACATTTCTCCCTAGATTTGCTTTTCCCACTATAAAACAATGATAATGACTGTTAAAGAGTCTGAATCTGAAATGTCCCCAAAGACCCAAAAGCTTGGTGCCCAGCCTGTAACACTATTAGAAAGAGGTGAAACCTAGGAGGTGAGGCCCAGTGGGAAGAAGTGAGGTCCCTAGGGTGTGTCCTAAGGGACTTTGGGATCCCAGCCCCTTCCTCTCTCTGCTTCCCAATGCCAGGGGGTGATCAGCCTCTTCCACCATGATGCACTGCGTTACCACAGATTCAAAGCAGCAGGGACAAGGGACCATGGACTGAATCACTGAAACTATGAGCCAAAATAAAATTTTCTTCCTTATACGTTATTTATATCAAGTGCTTGTCACCAAGATGGAAAGCGAACACAATGACTTTTTTTGTTTGTGTTTGTGTTTTGTTGAGAGACTGTGTATGTAGCCCAGGTTGGCCTTAAACTCACAGCAATTTTCCTGCCTTAACCTCCCAAATGCTGGGACTGTAGTCATGTGCCACTATGCCCAGCCACACTGACTCCATAGTCAAAAGACTGAGGCTGCTATACAGTAGGCCTGGAGCAAATGCTTGTGCTCCTCCTGTGAGGGAAGAAAATCAAATGAGCATGGAACCTGGGGTGGGGGAGCGACAGTAATAATCACTGGAAGGTTTTCGTGACCTCTGGGATTATCTTTTTTCTTTGTTTTGGAAATGGGGATCAAACTCATGACCTCGAGCCTGCCAGCCCAGTGTCTAGAATCATTTTAAAAAAGAAAGGAGGGAAGGAGGGAAGGAGGGAGAGAGGGAAGAAAAGAAGGAAATTTAACCTTCTCAAAGAACAGGGCCAGCAGAGTCCCCTACCTCTGAGAGCCAGGGGACAGGCTTGTTCCACTTCAAGTAGCTGCTGTTCCTGCCCCCACTTCGATCAATTTCTTGGTCCTAGAGGAAGAATGAAGAATGGATTTAGTGGGAACATCAGGGTGCGAAACTGAGGGCAGGACATGACTCTGGGTCCCTTAAAAGTACCTGGGGGCAAGAAGGGAAGGGAAGTCACAGCCCTAACCACACGAAGCTCAGTGACCTACGGGGTCTCTCACTTGTTATCACACCCAGTGGAAGGCCCAGAGATACCCACACCCTCTCTGCTGCACAGGTTCAAAGGCTTAGTCTTGGGGGTCTGTGTCTGTTTTAAACTCTAGCCTGAGTTGGATCCCAGTTTTCCTATTCTACCCCTTTAGGGACCAATGGCCCAAGAAATACTACCAGGAGATACCCCATTACTAACTGTACCCCCAGCTACTTGATGGAAGGTGCATCTGTCTGCCTTATTCTTCTCTCTGGTTCTCAGCAGCAAGCACCTGGTATTGTCACCAAGCTGTGGCCTGGGCTCTATGCCAGGGAGAGCTGGACATCCTGGTCAACACGTGGGACATGCTGTTTGATTTGCTCTTTTTGTTTTTTATTGGAAGTGCTGGGGATGGAACTTGGGACCTTGTGCGGTACCTGTTAGGCAAGTGCTGTACCACTGAGCTACACCCCAGCTCTAGGACATGCTGCTTGAGATGGAGACCACAGAGGCTCAGGCATGGATGGACATCTCTAAAGATGCAGTGAAAGCTGAAACAGGACAAGCAAGCCCAAAGGTAGCATGGACTTTGAGGAGGGCAGGACGGACATCCCTGCCCAATCAGGTAGGAAATCACAGATGCCACAGTGGGATTCCACTATAGAAGTGGAGGTTTTCCTCACAGCCCTTGGGGCAGGGGAACTGAGGGCCCCCGTTAACACACCAGCGGGGAAAGGGCCAGCCTTGCCACATACCTTGAGGTTCACCCTCTGGGGACGGTAGAACTGGAGATTTGGGTCCACGGCTGGGATGTTCCGGCTGGCCAGGGCCTTGGCTAGCTCTCTCCAGCTGCCATACCCTGTGGGAAGAAGGGAGGGGAAAGCAAGGTCAACACAACACGAAGGTCTACACCTCTGTAAAGTGGGGGCTGGGGATAACAAAGGCATCTGCCTCCCACCTGCTCCTCACTCATGGATGGGACCGGAGACAGTTAATGAATTCAGCCCACCTCAACAGGACAGAGAGCAAAGCAGCTTACAGCCCATTAGAATTCACTGCCTTCCCTGAATCAAAGAAGGAGCCGGTCTAGGCAAAACAGACTGTCGATAGTCCTCCCACTCCCACTGCTGACCCACCACGGGCTGAGCCTTCACCGGCTGCTGCTGAAGACCTATTTCTCTCCAGAAGCTGCTGAGGAGAAATAAGTGAGAAAGGAAACACACTCTTCCAGCTTGGTTTCTTCCAAGGAAGCAGCCAGGGGTTACGACTAAGAGGGGAGGCCTCTTCCTCCCCTACCACTAATCACTAATCAAAGAGTTGCTGGAGAGAACCAGAGCCATGGGAGACAGGAAAGAGCGTGCCTGAGACTTGATGTATGCCAAACAAATGTATAAACTCATGGCAATGTAAGGTTAGAGGCCCAGCTAGTGGAGACTGCATGTGACTGATGCAGTCTACCCCCTGAGGGCTCTGGAACCCCTAGGCTTGCACACATCTGGGAAGGCAAAAAGCCAACCTGTGGTAAGAGGGAGGAGGAAAAGGAAACTGCTGGGTGCACACATACATTCTCAAGCAAGCAGAGAGGCAAGGCCTGTACTGGGGAAGAAAGAGTCAAGTATGGCTGTAAATATTTACAGCTATTTCCAGGGCCACAGCCTCCTCCTGTAAGGAGATGGCCTGGGTGTGGCTACTGGGCCTTGAATCAGTGGACCATAAACCATATTCCAATTGTTAGCTATAAACCATAATTTTGAGCCATCAGATGTTAGAATGGGCTTCTGAGATGTGTTCATATTCCAAATAAGGAAAATGGGACTCAGGTTTAGCAAATAGTTACCAAGCTAACACCAGAACCAGGGTTCAGAGGGATTTCCCCTGGGCTGCTCCTTTATCTCTAGTAGCTTTGTTAAGATGTGCCATGAGGATTCGGGGACTGGGGATAGAGAGAAGAAGGCTACAGCAGGAACAAACTCAGTCTGGAAACCAGTGCCATGCATGGGCCGCCACTGGACTGGGACAGCCAGACCCCAGCTTCTTCTGGTGCACAGGCTGGCAAAAGAAAAGTACCAACAGCCCATCTCCACCCCTCGCCGTAAGCAACTGGCTTATGTGGAGAAATACAGGCTGTGACAATAGCTATGGAGGTAAAGTGCAATTGGATGCCTGTGGTGCTTTGGTGTTTCACTAACATTGCAGGTCTAGGGCCAGTGGTCTGATCACAGGTTCAGAGGATAGTGGTACCCAGTGTGGCATCTAGGGAGATCTCCTTCTGAGGGCTGCAGCCATTGTTGATTCCCAATGGTCTCGTTTTGAAATCCTATATCGTTTCCATTGTTTTGTTGGGTTGGGTTTTATTTTCTTTCGTTTTGTTTGATTATGTCAAATCTGATAGCAGGAGCAGCTATTTCAAAGATAGCAAGATATATTGTGGTAACAATTTTAGATTTACTATTGGCTTGTTTGAAATCCTTTACTGCATTCATTATTTTTTTATTGTTTCTATTCTGTTCTGTTCTGTTTGACTCTATGTCTGACGTTATCTACAGCTATTTTGAAGACATCAAAAGGCTTATGGTAACTATTGTTGATTTTGTAATGTTTTGAAGTCCTGTATCTCTTACACTGGTTTGTTTTGATTGGTTTTATTGTTTTATCCTCTATTAAAAAAAAAAAAAAAAAAAAGATGTGCCATGAGGCTGGGGCTGTGGTTCCAAGGTAGAGTGAGTACCTGGCAGTGCTGAGGCAGATATGACACAAAAGGAGACACACCTGTGACCGGAAGGCAGAAGATGGAAGCCAGAAACCACAATTCAGTGGCTGACAGGAAGCAAGTGTCACAGGATCCCCAGGTGGGCACCAACATAGATGCAGCCAGCCAACCAGACACAGAATAAAGAGCCCTCCCCGCAAGGATGGGCCTCACAGAAGTGGACATCGACACCGAGCCACAGTGATGCTTCCAAGGGGTGGGGAGAACACTGGAAGGCAGGTGGGAAAACCACTGGGTGGGAGTGTTCTTCTAACAAGGTCTGTTTCTCCCCACAAACTACCATGGTTGTTACGTGTTATGTTGCCCTTTGGTGTTTACGAAGCAAGCACAGGCACAACCTCATGAGCCAATTCTTGTGAGACAGGCCAGGAATGAATACCCCTGCTTCACCAGTGAGGAAACTGATGCTCAGAATCCATTGCAGAGCTAGCTGTTACCCAGGTTTAGATCAGCCTCTGTCTTACAAATCACCACTTTGTCACTCCTACTACATATTCTCCCCTGGGTCCTTTTTGACATCAATTTGAGAAGTCCTGGGGGCAGCGGCCTCAGCCAGAGCTCTGTGCCTGAGAGATTTCTGCACACCCAGGATGGCTTTGACCTTGTGCTCCTGCTGCCTCAGGCTCTGAGTAGCCAGAATAAAAGATACGGGCCACATCTGGCTCAGAAGCACATTCTTTTTTAATTTTCTTTTTTTCTGTACCAGGAATTGAACTCATGACCTCTCACTTGCCAGGCAGATGCTGTGCTGCTGAGCCATGTCCCCAGTTCTACATTCTTTCTCACAGACTGGTGTTCAGCTCCAGGCTGATTCTTTGACTACTAGAAGTCGCATTAAAAGTTAAGACAATTCACTGCAAGGTCAACAAACTATCACTGTGGACCTACGGCTCCCTTTGTCCTGGCACCTGCTAGGAAATGACAAAAAGTTTCTCTTTGCATCGACTTTAAGGGAGCTCCTCTGAGGTCACTACTTGTATAGCTCTTAGGGCTCTGTCCTAGGCCAGTCCTGCCTGGTCTAGCAAGAATCTCCACTATCACCGTAGATATATCTGATCAGGTTTCTCACCTCCCTCTCCTATACCAATGGTCCTGTTGGGCCAGTTCAGCAAGAATGCCCTGGGTATCTAGCTAGCCATAATCCTGGCACTCATGAGGCTGAAGCAGGAGGATGGCTGCAAATTCAATAACAGCCTGAGGTTCATGGTTCTGCTGGAAAAAACCAAATGAATGAATAAATGAATGATCGCTCTGGGTGCCTCTTCTTAGGAAGTGTTTATCATTTAACCCCATTCCCTTTGCTCTCTCGTTGGCTATAAATCTACAGCCGTATCTTCTGTATTTGGAGTTGAACTCGGGTCTATGCTGATGTCTCTTTTGCCTATTATAACACTGTGGGATAAAATCTGTCACCACCACTGTTAGCTAGTGAGCAGTTCTGTTTCTCTTTAACAGAAGACAAGAGGTGCTCTCTCTGTGACCCAGGACAAATACTATGGAGACGGTGGTGGTGCACACACAGGGAGGAAATTCAGGGAAGCTGACCTTGCCAGGGCCTGCCCTTAGGTCACAGGTGTGTGTGGATAGTTCCCAGATACCTGGAATCAGGGGATGGGCAGCAGCCCAGCCTTCAGCAATTTAAGCACAAGGACTTCTCTCTGCAGACTTTGCTAATCACGGAAAGATAAGCAAGGCTCTGGAGTAGGGAGACCTGATTTTGTAGTGGGCCGCTTATCAGCTGTGGCTGCTTGAACTTGTAATTGCACCTCTTTGGCCTTAATTTCTTCCGTTTTGTATGGAGGGGAGAGAAACACCAGCCCTGGGACTGGTGTGAGTGTTCAGTTGTGTACATCAGACCCAGCAAGGGATCTGACAGCCAGCAAGACTTGGTGAGCATTCTTTCTTCCTAACAATTTTTGAGTTCAAGGTTCTGGATTTGGGAGTCAAGGGAGGGGAGTTCTAACCCCTTTAGGAGTCTGTAAACTGCAATGAGCCCATAGCTCTCAGGCTCTCTTCTCTCCGTGTTTATGGTGTTTATGGGCCAGAGAATAAGTAGACTGTGAGCCCGCAGCAACTCTATGGTGGCAAAGAAATAGGTGACCCCTCCTCCTCTTTGTTCCGTGGGCATTGCTTTGTCCCCACCCACCTATGTCCTCTCCACAGCCCCCACTGACATTCACTAAGTGCCTGTCACATGCCAGGCACTGAGCCATATATTTGGACCTTTCCTCCTCCCCAGCCTTGGCCTCTGCATTAACCCTGCCAGAGGATACCCAGGCAGTGCTTAGCCCCCTGGGGGAACTCAGAGCTAAAGAATGTGCTGATTTAACTATTGACACTTGTCACTCGCCCTCTGTAAGTGAGCACCGTCCACTCCTGGCCAGACCTCTCCTCCCACAGCACCAGCTCCCAGACCCTGTTTCTCCTGCAACAGGTGTCACATTTGTGCCAGGAGACAGACACCCAGATCTCAGGTGACAGATAAAGCACCACCGTGGGCCTCATATTCTGCCCTCACAAAGCTGGGCTATCAAATTCACCATCAGCACAGAGTTCTGCCAAGACTCCTCCCTCTGGGCAATGCGGACTCTTCAAAGGCCTAAAGATTATCATCTTGGCTCTTGGGTGAAAATATGGCAACCACATACCCCTTGGTGCTTTTTTTTTCTCTCCAAAAACTCTCACATACTTTATTTCATTGTCCTCTCCATCTGCCTGTTAAGTGTCCTCATCTCCATTTTAGAGATGAAGAAAGAGAAAGGTTATCAGCCCAAGGTCACACAAGAGAGTACGATAATCCAAGGTCACACAGGAATACGATAATCCACATCCACTTTAGGCCAGAAACACAATCAGCATTTAACCTACTGCACCTCATTATCTTCACTGTGAGCCATTATGTTGCGGGTTTAGAGCCTGCATTCCTCTCTCCTACCTCCGGCTGATGCTCTTACCTACATATCATGTGGCCAACAAAGTCATCCATATGGAAGCAAAGGGAAGCCTCTCACTCATCAGGCTGCTGCTGCTATGGACTGAAATGATAGGCCTGGGGGGTGCTGACTCCATTCCCAGGGCTGAAACATGTCAGAGCATTTTCAACTTGACGGAGAAGGGCTCAGTGGCAAGGCACTCGTCTACCATGCACAAGACCCTGGGTTTCATACCCAGCAAAAATAATTTCACGTGCAAAAGGTTCAAACTAAATTTGCATATTAGGTACAATGTCCAAAATCCTGTTAGTAAAGACCCTGGGCTACTTAGCTGATCTCAACACACCAGAGTCAGATCTTCTACAGGAAAATTCTATCAGCATTCAAGCCTTTACCAATGCCCAACAGGGCATTTTACAAGGTACATGGCACAATATATTGCTTTTGCTCCAAAAGAACTATAAGGATAGCAACACGAATAGCCGCTAACACTGATGAGAACTTATTAAAGGCAAGGCACCATGCTAGGAGTTTTATTTTACCATGGACAAAGGATCGATTAATGTACACACATCACACATCACATTGTGGTGAGCAGCAAGGGAGCCCAATATACACAAGAGAAGAATACCGTCAGGCCCAAGAGATTCAGATTCGCCTCAGCCCTCACTCTCCCATTTTCTTTTTTGCTTGTGTGGAAACAGACTTTATCTACCTGTACACAGAACCGGGAGTAAACAGCCCAACCCAATAATGAAGAAAGTCTACCCATAAGTAAATGGGGTAAAATCCTACCCCACCCCAAAATCCACCAGCTTTCTGTATCAGTAGGGAGCCTGGAAGTAATTCAAGAATGCCAGTGGGTGAGCTGGACCTGGAGGGACGCCTGATAGAGATGCAGAGCAGGGGGGTGGGGTTGAGGGTGCCAAGCCTCAGGCAGACAGTGGCCATGGGGCCCACAGCCCTGGCTCCATTGGAAAGGGTCTGCACCTTGCCTGGCTACAGGGAAGTAACCTGAACGGGGAAGCACTAACTCTTCAGGGCCCAAGGAAGGGGCGGGCGAGGGCTGGTTCCACCTGCTCCACCAGATGCAAAGGACCTGAAGATCTAGGATGAGGGCAGATTTGTGAAGAAGCCCCAGGGTCTGTACAGAGAACTGCTCACCAGAGATTAAAACCGCAGAGAGGAAAAAGTGATGACATCCAATGACGCCAAACAGACCAAGCCCTGGCCCCACAAGAGAACAGGAGGCTGGCAGGGGATAGAGGCCACGGCATCCAGGTCTCCGTTCTACATGTGCCAGCGTTTCCGCAGCGCTGATCCAGGATGAGAGCAGGGGCCGTGGCCCTGTCCTTGGAGAGCACTACAGGGCCAGCCACATTCCCCAGCCGGACAAACCTGTTACGGCTCAAAGCCAGCAGGGCCTGAGCTCCACCACAAACTGGTAGTGACGAGGACAGTCAGAAATGAAGCCAGGGGCTGTCACCTGGGGATAAGTCTCCACGGCAAACCCAAGGCTCCAAAGGTAGAGAGGGGTGTGGCTCAGCTTTTCCTTCCAGTACAGGGTACCGTGGGGAACTCGATGCAATAAAACCATATTAATGTAACTGTAACAATATCTACCAGTTAGGTTATATACATATGCCTATTTGCACAGCACCTACATTTATACTAAATGAAAGATAATTTTGGTGTCTTACAAGAAAACAAAGCTTTTTTTTGGTCTTTTTGTCTTTTTTGAGACAGGTTCTTGCCATGCAGTTCAGGCTGGCCTTGAGTTCACTTTTTAGTCCAGGCTGGTCTCGAACTTGTGATGATCCTACTGCCTCAGCCTCCCCAGTGCTAAGCTAACAGATGTGTGCCACCAAGCCCGGTAAAAACAAAGCTTTTGAAGTTAAAAATCTTGCCAAAACTCACAAAGGCAGTAAGTGACTGTGCCAGTATTTGAAGCCAGAACAAAAGCCTGTGTTCTTAATTCCATCACTGTTTACTGAATGTGCCTCAGAATTCTGTCTGCCTTCATTATCACCTGGGGTCAGGCACCCATTTGGCTGCCAGCCGTCCCGTTCTCTTATCCAGGCCCTAATTACCTCCTACTCACCCCCACCCACCCTCCCACACACACTGTGCAATTCCTCACTCTCGCTCACTTGGCACTAGCATCTCTCCACAAGTGCCAAGCAAATGCAAGGGAAAGTAGAAACCCAAATCTCTGTCCCCATGCAGCTGGAGCACCAGGTATCACAGGACTCGAGCAGGGCTTGCTGCCCTGCCCTGCCTTTTGAGCTTTTTCTCAACAGAAATAATTCAGCTGGGTGGCTATGAACAACGGTTGGCCGAGGGGATCATAGAGGATGCTTGGCTCCGTCTCCTCCTGCAGAGTGTACGGTACGCGTGGCAGGGGCAGTGTGAGGGGCAGCAGGAAGGATCCCAGGGTTCCCTCAGCTCCTCTTGGCTGAGCAGATAGACACAGGCAAGGCTCTCCTCACCAGCCCCCAGGGCTGCTGCAGCTCAGAGCCAGGCCCAGGGACCTGAAGAGCAGCCAGCTGCCTCCTCTGCCTCGCGCCAAGCCGGCACCTGAGCTGCCGGAGCAGTGTGGCTCCTGGCAGGCTGAGGCTTGCCAGCCATAACCCATTTCCCCACTGAGTGCTGCTTTTGGGGGGCCGAAAAGGGGGATTTAAACTATTGCCAGAGATGTGCCAAGGTCCTGCAGCCCTGCTGCCAGTGCTGCCTGCTCATCCAGCCATCCTGATATGGCACAAAACTGAGTGGGCAGGTGAGGAGACAGACCAAATGCCCTTTCTAATCCGCTGCCACTGTGCTGTGAACATGGGCTCTGCCTGTACACAGCATGGCTCAGTAAACATCTACTTCCTCATCCCCCAAGCCAAGGGGTAGATCAGTAGAGAGGTCCCAGAAGGTTTTATGAGGCCCTGGGTACCATCTTTATCGCCATGGTCCTTATAAAACATTAAAACAACCTAAGACATTTAAGGGCCCATTTACTAGTTAGTGTTATGACAATTACAGTGATAGACAGTCTTACACAAGAGCAATGTGGACTTGAGATCCCCCATGAAGTAGAATCGCTTCAGGAAAACTGACAGGTAACAGGGCCCAGAACTTGGAAACTGGCTCATGTGCATTAAAGAGATGCATTCATTAATCTCAGTGGATCTGGACGTGGATCACCGAGGACTTTTCAGGGTCCTGCATGCCAGGACTGACTTTTCTGAACCTCCTAGGCTTGGCTTCTCCGGTCCTCTTTGTGGAATGGGACAAAGACAACCTTCTGCACGTCGGGGAAGATACGGGACCATCCTTTAAGTTCCCGGAGTCTTTCAAAGAGGAAGCTTGGTCTGGAAGTAGCTCAGTGAGAAGAGGAAGACCAGTGGTGGTCAGGGGTGCGTAACCAGGGGACTGGGAAAGAATGAGCAGTGGATTAACGAGCTAAAAATCACCAGCCATTTACTAGGTCCCCCTGCACTGCGTGCCCTGATAGCTGATGCAACGGATACCGACAAACTAAGCCATCCCAGCGTCCATCCGCAGCTGTCCATGGACTTCTGCGTGTGCTCTGTGCTCACCCTCGTGAGTGAGCCAGTTCTGCCTGACGCCCACCAGGTAGCTGGGCTAACTGCACGCTAATAGTGTGATGCTGCTCCATGATTTTCCACGCATGTTCCACGCAGGAACATCCAGCAAAAGGCTCCGCAGCTATTTTCTGCAATAGGGATACAGCCTCAAGGTTCCCAGGGTCCAGAATAAGCAACCCAAATATAAGGAAAATCCTAATTCTGTATAACGGAAGGAACAGGTTTCATCAAGGACGTCAACCAAACTTGTCTGGGGATTTAAGCACTCTGCAGGGCTTGGGACAATGGCCTGATTTGCAGTCAAAAGCCTATGCTCTTTCTTCTTCCTCTTTGCAGGAAGCCAAGACCCTTTTATCTGGCTAGGTAAAGGTGACCTCAGCCTTGAGGGCTTGACTTGAGGGCAAGAGAGATTCCCACAATGGGAGGTCCGGTAGGGCGGAAGACATGATAGACAGGAGCAGGAACCAGAATGAAAAACCAAAAACTGGAAGAAAGGCTGAAAGAAGAGAAGAGGGGGATGTGGGAACAGACCGAAGAGTCAGGCATGCTGGTGGGCACCTGTCCTTCCAGATAATCGGGAGGCCGAAGCAGGAGGCTCACTCGAGACCAGGGGGTCAGGGCCAGCCTTCCCAACCATAGCAAAACCCCTGGACCTCTTCTTAAAAAAAAATTAAGAGAGAGAGAAGTAAGAAATACTTTTTGGTTTTTGTTTTATTGTTACTTTATTTTGTTTTTTGAGACAGGGTCTCATTATGTAGCTCAGGCTGGCTTCAAACTCTCCATGTAGCCCAGGGTGACCTTAAACTAAAAATTCTCCTGCCTCAGCCTCCCAAGTACTGAGATTACAGGCACATGGGGAAATACTTATTAACAATAACTGTTAATTATGAAGAAGCTAGACTTTGGCACCATACTAAGATACCACAGAGCTAGGGAAGAGAATCACACTGTTTACAAAGACCTCTTCTACATATTACCCCACTTATCTAGTAGGTTAATACCATTACACATTTAATAAAGCATAACTAACAAGCGTGCATTTTCTCAGGCGAGTCATTATGTCAAGTACCTCATACACATCATCTTATCTGATCTCATAACAACCCTTTGGATAGGTATTAACATGATTCCCATTTTACAGAAGAGAAAGCTGAGCCCTGAATGGTAAGGGGAATGCCTACCTGCCCAAGACGTCACAGACTAGACAAGAGTAGAGCTTTATCCCCTATTTGTTTCCTCTGTTTTAAAAGATCTGGCAAGTATCTTACACATCCTTCTTTTTCTGGAGAGTGAAAAAGCCATGAAACCCAAAGAAAGCAGCAAAAAGTAGGGTCCTCAAGGCCAAGATCGTTTCCGAGGGTGGCACAGGGACTCCATTTGGGACCTGCGGCCAGAGGCCTCAGCCTCCTAGCCCTCTCCACTCTATCCCTCCTTTTGAAACAACACGTTTTTTGAGTTTTCCCTCCTTGAAGATCCAGGCCCTCAAGCACATCAGGTAAGAGCTACAGGCACAACATTCTCTTTTAAACACCTTGAGCTCTCTTTTCCGCATCAGGTTTGAAAAGAAGGTGCATTACCTGATCTGGAGGGCTGCCAGCTGCTACACCCACAAGGTCTGATGAAGGTGCCTTGCCAAAACCCATCTGAGGTTGTAACCAGTCTTGAGGAGAGGGGACCAGACAGGAAGGCTTTCAAGAAAGAAAGATGGCGACTCTGCTTCCCTCCACCCCACTAAGGATCCTGTTAATGCAAAGACCCAGGACTAGGTCACAGGTTTAGTGCCTCACCCCAGAGTCATACATTCCATCAGAATACTTTCATATTCTTGGCCTCATCTTAATTTTGATTCTATTGTCATGAATCATTTCCATTTTGTTGATGGAACAGAGACCCGTTCAGAGTAAATTAATTGACTTGTCTAATGTCAAAAGGCAGTTGGTGTGAAGGACCAGGCTGGACTGTGGGCCTGGGACTCTTGGCCCAGACTGACAAAGCATCACACATGCTCTGATGACCAAGTGAGCCAGCCACAGGTGGAGGATCTGGGCCAGGATGCTGATGAGCTTAACCCAGGAAAGGTCTGAACACAAGGACTCTGCAGACAGAAACCAGGTCTGTCCTTTATTGTACTCTCACCACACAGGGCAGCTGAAAAGAGCAGTCCCAGTGCACTGCCAGCTTGAGAGAAGTTAAATTACCTGGACCTGACTTTATAGTCCCACCATATTAATCAGGCACCTGACACATGTGGAGTGAATGAATGAACGGAAGATGGGGAAGCGGGGCAGCCTGGCATAGTTAGCACAGCAGAACAGATCCGGGCGTCTTCTGGTCACAGTTCTAGGCCAAGGCCAGCCTGAGTGGACAGACACGGGGCCCAACATTCTGAGAACTAACAGTCCCAGCTGGAGGCTTTCTCAGGACCCAGGGGACGCTGGCTGTAGTACAGATGGCAGTCACATCTGAGGATACACTAAGGCAGTTCTATTTCTAGGGGTCTCTATCTATCTCTCATATATACATATATATGAAACATATACTATATATACATATATGTGTATATAGATAATTTTTAGATGTGTGTATATGCATCTGTGTGCATGTGGAAATACATATAACATAAAATTTAACATTTAAACTGCATTTTTAGTGATCCTAGGGACTGAGCCCAGGGTGTCCCCTCAGCACTTTTTATTTTTTTGATATAGGATCTCACTAAGTTGCCAAGACTGGCCATGACCTTGCCATCTTCCTGCCTCTACCTCCGAGGAGCTATGCCACCATGCCTGGCATCACTAACTAACTTTAAGTGTACAGTTCAGTAGCATTAAAAAACACCCACACTATTATACAAGCAATAACGTCAACTATAAATATAACTCTTTCATCATTCCAGACTGAAAAGTTGACTAAATTTGCTGGTGAGATAACCAGAGAGGACTGATCTACACAACTCTACCTAACTCATTTGTAGTCAGATCAACAGGAATGTTGGCTAAAAATGCACAAATAGAGAGGAGCAGATAACTGGTTCCAAGATCCCCCTGTTCCACGTCCAGCCCCCACACCACAAGGACCCCTCCAGCCCTCCTCCTTTCCTGAGCCATCCTGTGCATGGATGGATGAGACAGTTGGTCCAAAGCATACAGAAGGTGAGGACAGCCCAGAAACACCACACAGAGGACACAAGGACACTGAAAAATTCAACTCTTCTTACTGATGAGACTAAGCTAGGACACAGCGTCATCCAACCTGAATTTGTATACCTGATTCAGCTTAAGGAACCTTGGTGAACCAACACATCCAACAGCTCTGGGGGGAGCTGGGTTCTCAGAATATAACCTGCCCCTTCATAGAGAAAATCAAAGATATGTAAGAAAGTGAGCTGACAGAAACTGCTGGAGGCCCCACAGACTCAGTGATACAGGCCTGTAATTCCAGCTACTCAGAAGGCTGAAGCAGGAGGATGGCATGTTTGAGGCCAGCCTGAGCAACACAGGGAGACACCACTCAAAATATAGTAAAATCAATTTTTCAAGGGGCAGGTACAGCTCAGTGGGAGAGCGCTTGCCTAGCAAGCACAGGACCTAGGTTTCATACCCAGTACAAGAGGGGAACAAAACTGTTCAGAAATGGGTTAGACTACTCTCATCTTTATTCAAAAAAGAGAAGAGAAAGTTTAAAGGAGAGGGCTTTGGAGAAGGAGCCAATGCTACAAGAAAGTCTCAAAAATGAAAAGCAAGAAGACGACTTATTACTACTGAGCTATGTGCTCCAATCAGCTTACTGTTTCAACCCTTCCAATCTGTAGGACTCCCGTCATACCTGAGTGATACTTAATGGTTCTGAAACTTACTCCTACTTTGGGTCCCTGTGAAGGCAACTGAGGCACAAAGAACTTGGGTTGGTTTGGTTTTTTGTTTTGGTTTGATGTTTTTGTTTTGTTTTTTTGGTCTTCTAAAAAATTTCTTGAGCATAAACTTTGATATTTAATGACCTATGATGGCTGCTGGTATCCTAGCAATACATAAAACTCTTGGGAAGCTATTAACTGTTTAGCCTTCCTGGATCTTAGAGGAATAGGTTTTCCATCTTTCAAAGAGTCTGTTGTAGGCAATTTGTAGGTAAGATGCAAATGTATTCCCCTGGGCTGGCTGAGGCACTAAGCTAGGTTTCCCTGGAGTTCACAGCTGTACAAAAACAGACACAGGTTTCTTACAAAGACTGCACAGCTTCTTATTTATTTTGATTAGCTTCTTGGATCAGTTTATTAAAGTTCTGACCGCTGTGTGAAATAGCTCATGGAGGGAAGGAAGCTTCAAAAAGAGCTTAAGGACGAGGCTGCTTGAGCAATCAACAGGCTAGGAATACTGATCATCGTATGCATGTGCTTTTTCTGATGATCAAATGTGGTATGAAGACCTAGGTCTGGATTAAATCCCTGCCCCACCATTTTTATAGCTCTGGAAAGTTTCTCGCCATCTCCAAGCCTCAGCTGTCTCCTCTCCTTACCCTATCATTCAGCTAGAAAGATGAATTAGGTATAAGAACCAATCAAATTAACATGCGTCAAGGCAGAAGGGGTAGCAGACAACTCCTTCAGGATTTGTGGCACTAGCTACTAGTTATTGGTTGTTTATTCTTCAGGGCATTTTCCATGCATTCGTTTCCAATGCACAGCCCTATACGGTATTACTCTTTCCATTCCCCTAAAGAGAAGGCTGAGGTTTAATGGGATGACACGGGTTGTTCCAGATTTTGTAGGAAGTCAGTCTGAGTTTCAAACTAATCCATTTGGTTTCAAAGTCCTTAAGCTGTTTCACCAAGGCCCCAGGAAGCCAGTGTGATGGTGGCCCATGAAAGGTGAGGAAACAGAAGCTGAGAACCAGGCCAAGCTGGGTGATGAGGAGTCACAGTTGATTGCTCCGCAAGGCCTGCCAGCACCCTCACCGCCAGCTCGGCCTCCCTCCTGCACTGTTCCCATAGCTTCTGGGAGGGATTGGTTTGATTCCATGAAAAGGCACACCACAGCAGCCCGCCCTGAGGAATGGCTCCTGGGATTCAGAAAGGAGGAGTCTGGTGGTCCACAAGGACTTTATAACAAAAAGATCTCAAAAAGGGGCTTTTGGGGCTGGGGATTTGGCTCAGTGGTGTAAGTGCTTGCCTGGCAAGCATGAGGTTATGAGTTCAATCCCCGGTGCCACCACAAAAAAAAGGGGGGTGGAGGCTTTTGTGGTAGGTTGAGTCACTAGGTCCGGAAATGCAAGTAAATCACTGCTCCTAAATCCACCTAGACTTTACATGGCAATCTCCAAGCCCCACCCAGATACTTGCCTTTGGTCTCAGACTAGAACCCACTGCTTTTTGCTGTAGTTGTTTGGTCTGGTTTGCTGTTTGGTGGTGCTGGGGCTAGAACCCAGGGCATCATGTACACCAGTGCTCCACTGCTGAGCCACACTCCCAGCCCCAGACACTTTTTCTAAAATAAACTTGCACAGAACTGCTACCCTCTCCTGAATCACAGAGTACAGAAGTATATCAAGCAGAAAGCTATAATTGCCTCTAATGCTCATTCTTCTCCCATAGGCTCCTCATTCCTTCCCCTAAATGCTCATTTTTCTTTGTGGCATAGTCCAGGGACTTCTTCCTAGCCATATTCTGGTCCTGCAGATCTCATGTGGTCCTCCTGAAAGTCACCTGTATGCTGATGATTCCTCAAGGTTTGGCACTCACAGCCCCTGAGCCATCACTTGCATATCCAATGTACTTACTCTCCACCTGAACATCATAAAGGCATCTGAACCTAATGTGTCTAAAACCAAACTCTTGCTAGTGTGGTGATGCACACTTATAATTCCACCCCTTGGGAGGCTGAGGCAGGAGTCTGAGGCTAGACCAATGCCCACAGCGAGTTCAAGGTCAACATGGACTACGCAAGAAGACCCTGTCTCAAAACAATAAACACAAACATATGCATAAACTCTTCATTTTCCTTGTCCATCTGGGTCTCCTCATCCTGCTTATTTTAGTAAATGACAAGTTTTGTCTCCCAACAAGTGCCAAGGTCAGAAATCTTCAGGCCAGAGGTGCAGCTCAGGGGCAAAGCACTTCCCGAGCATGTGTGAAGCTTTGGGTTATATTTCTAGCAGAGTCAGTCAACCAATAACATTCAAAAATTAAAAAGACCCAAACCTTAGGGCTGGAGGTGTAGCCCAGTGACTGAGCACATGGCTTGTATGAGAGAGGCCCTGGGTTGGATCCCCAGCACCAAAAAGACCCAGAGATGCATAACTGGTAAATTGTGGAGCCCCCAAGCTGATCCCGAGGTCTCTGTTTCCAGGATTTGTGTTTCTATTCACTACTCTCCTTCAAGTCTAAACTCTTCCTATGCATGGATCATTTTATGTTGTTGTTCTCTAAAAACTCCAAATATTCACTACAACTAGAGAGCATGAGATAAATAAGGAAAAAACCCATCACCTCTCCTCCTTCCCTATGATAGCCACTGTCAGTAGTTAAGCAACCTTCTGTACCATCCTCGCACTCACAGCCAAAAAAAGCAAGAAAAAAGTATCCGTCTTTTGTTGTTTTAACCAACAGGTTTTGAGTACATTCGATCAATTACTTCCCAGTTGAAACCCGTTGTACTGTAACCAACCGATGCTTCTACCATGCACTAGCTATGCAAGTTTCAAAGTGAGATTATAGTAGATATCGACACATTACTTTAACATTATGTATCTGATTTCTACACAGCATCTCTGGCACTCCACATCAACATTTAAACATTTGCCAATCGAATTAGCATGTATTTTTAAAACAAATGGATTTATACTATATGTATAATCCTACAGTTTCCTTGTTGTCCTCCAGCAATAACTTTGTTTGTTTGTTTGTTTGTTTGATCCTGGAGGTTGAACCCAAACCCTTGTAGACACTAAGCAAGCAATTTACTGCTGTGTCCTCTTCATTTTATAACATGGTCTCACTGTTTAGCTCACACTGGCCTCAAACATGTGCTCCTCCTGCCTCATCCCCTGAGAACCTAGTTTTACAGGTGTGTGCCACTACTACTCCTGTCTTCATGTCCATTTTTTCGACAGTTTCAAAAGTTTACCATTTGTATCAGACAATTCACTTCCGTGACCTGAAACATCTTTCCCATCTGGAATAAATGATCTGTAACTGAAATGAAGATGGAAATGTGGATCTACCTGAACTGGCAAGAGAAGAAGAAATGATTTTTAAAAGAAGTACAGAACAATTTCACATCCATAAAAACTGCTGTCATTAAAAAAAGAGAGAAAAAAGAAAAAGGCAGACAATAACAAGTGTTGAAAAGGATGTGGAGAGACTGGAACCCTCGTACAACGGGAACATAAAATGATGCAGCTGATATGGAAAACAGTTTAAAACTCACAGTTACCAATCCCAGGTAAATACTTAAGAGAAATGAACACAGCAGGGTACCATTATTCCCTATAGCCAAAAATCAGAAACAACCCAAATAGCAATCAGCAATCATACCGTGAAATATTATTCAGCAAAAGAAAGGTGAAGAAATGGAGAACCAAGTCAGCCCTCCATATCTACAGTTCCATAGCAGCAGACTCAACCACCTTGTACAGAAAATATTCAGGGGGTGGAGGGGTTAGGTCTGTACTGAGCAGACTTTTCTTGTAATTATTTCCTAAACAATATGAAATAACTATTTACATGGCATTGACTTTGCATTAGGTGTTCTAAGTCACCTAGAAATGATTCAGTACATAGAAGGGTTTACATAGGTTCTCTGAAAATACTACACAATTCTATAAAAGGCTCTCGAGTGTCTGCGGGTTTTGGTGTCTAGGAGGTAGGGAGGGAGCCCTTGGAGCTGAGAGAGGATGGTACTGACACAGGCTACCACATGGATAAAGCTTTAGAAATGTTACCACGTGAAGTAAAAGAAGCTTGATGCAACATATTTTATATGACTCCTCTTCCATGCAATGCTCAGAATAACCAAATCCCTATTAGCAAAAAGCTTCGTGGAGGTGGGGAAAACAGGGAGTGACTGCTACTAGGTCTCTTTTTGGGATGATAAAAATGTTTTTGGAATTAGATGTGGTGATGGTTATGCAATCTCAATAGCTAAAACCACTGAGTTATACACTTCAATGAATTATTTTTTTTTTAAGATGGGTATTGCAAACCTATTTATTAGCTCTACTCTTTCCACTGGACATCTGCGCTCCCCATGCCCCCTCCTTCTCAAAGCACCCCCATCCCTGTTTAATTATCACAGTTCCCTAGAGAGCTGGCAGCAGGTTTCTTTTCAAAGCTGACTCCGTAGGATTTGTAGATAGCACTGTCCCTCCCCCCTCACCCAACCCCGTCTTTGTACTCAGATCGTTTACTTATTAAACCAATTAGATTAAATGACTCACATTGCACCCTTGGGCACGAGGCGGGGTAAACAGCTCACAAAGGAGTCTGACTTGCTCTTGAAAGGGCCTGTTTCCCTCTCAGCCTGGCGACTCTCCTTACCAGCCAGCCTCCTTCCCCCTGCCTCCCATCCCCTAAAGTGTTTCTCAGATCACAGGGGAAGAAACCTGAGGATCAACAGGGAGTTGCCACCCCTATCCACAGTGAGTGCTGTGTCACCCCCAAGGAAGCCCACACCAAACCCTCAAGAACTGACACAATAACCTTATTTACAGGGCTCACAAAGCCGGCAGGCAACCAGCTCCACATCTGGACTAGTGCCTACAGATTCCCTGTTCTTCAAAACCTTGTCCTGTGTAAATTTTGTGCCCAGACCTCATGCCTGCTTGGGAAGTGCTTTGCTACTGATCTATACCCCAACTCCTTGTGTGCAAAAATTATTTGTAGTCCTCCTGTCGGCCCAGTGCTTTCACACATTATCTCACCCTGCAGCATCCCAGTGCTATTTTTCAGGGTGCTCTACTCTTGTCAAAACTCGCTGAGCTGGCAGTTTATACATAACAAGCTGGATGCCTCCAACTAACTCAGGTAACATGGGCCCATCGTTTACCATCCTGCAAAGTAAAGGAGAAAATCTAGATGGTTTTTGGGCTCTAATACCTGTGCATTTCCAACTCAATAAACTTGGACTGAACCATTAGACTCTAGAAGGGAACGCAGTGTCTAATGGGTTTCCATCCTGGGGAAGAGGCAGCAGGTCTAGTGAGAGTCTCCAAATCCATGAATCACTTCAGTATAATGCAACAAAGGATGAAAAAGGGGTGTACAGCTTCCTCACTGTCCAGGAAGTGGGCAGGTTGGTTGAGTTAAGGTGCCCATCCAGGTCTGGCCCACCATGTCAAAAGTCTCCTTTAAGAGGACCCAGAGCCACCAAATAAAGTACTCTGTGTTCCCAGAAGTATACCTTTCCCAGCAGTCTGACAGTCTGCAGCAGAAGAATTTAAAGTTCTAGCAGCAACAAAAGCAATTATTACCAGTGGTGGAATAGGAATAAACCCTGCACAGCCTGCTGGAAATCTTCCTCTAAAGCATGGTTCACAAGAGTAAATTATCCCAAGATCATGTTGGAAGTTGCTAACATCTGCTCCTGGGAGCACACAATTACCTTTCAGAATAAAAACTATCTTTTTTTCCTTCTTCTTGTTCATATTCTTCACACAGAGGAAACACTTATGAATGGACAGTACCACCACCACAGAAACAAAATACTTGACACAGAAAGCAAAGTGTATTTCTTATCCACATATAGACTTAAAAGTACCCACTATCAGTACTGTCCCTCACAACAGATTTTGTGTTTACAGAGGAAATCAATATTTGTGCAGTTTGAATTGAAGACTCGTAATGGTTCAGAGTCAGAGCGTGACCTAGTGTATTAGAAATGGTTAATTCTCTAGAGCAGACGCTTTGTCTGTTTAATTCTTTTTAGAGCTGGA
Organism: Hydrochoerus hydrochaeris; assembly: GCA_004027455.1. Taxonomy (NCBI): domain Eukaryota; kingdom Metazoa; phylum Chordata; class Mammalia; order Rodentia; family Hydrochaeridae; genus Hydrochoerus; species Hydrochoerus hydrochaeris. The sequence goes on from PVLA01003326.1 coordinate 21,101, forward strand.
AATGTAGACATTCAATAAGTAGTCCCCAGTTTATTCATGAATAAAGGCTAAGACCAATTATTTATCTCAGCATGTTTCAGTATCTTTGTTACAGGCCCCAGGTTCATTGAGGGAAAAAAACTATAATAAAATGTGAAAGAATCAGCATCTTGAAGTATGACATTAATACTTTAAGAAAGTAACAGATATTTTTCACAAATCTGATGAACAAACAGCAGTATTTTCACTCATCAAAGGAAAAAGTTTTGCTAGAAAATAAATATATACTACTATATTTGGGATGCTTTTATTTTTATTTTTAAAAAATCTGATGCTCAAAGCCCCCTAGCTAGGCATCAGTTGACCAGCTATTTCTAAATTCCTAATCCTTGAATTTTTGGCTTAGCTTAATTTTTTTTTCCATTCTTCTAGCATAAAAATCGACTTGCTGTTTGCATAAGTAAGTTTATGGTTTCTTATGCCATAAAATGATTTATTTAATACTTTAGTTCTTTAGTTTTGAAAATTATGCTGTAATTGTTAAAGTATTTTGTTAAACAAACAGATATTTTATTGTTAAATAAATGTGGTCCATAAATTTTCTGTGCAGAGTGCTTTAAAGCACTGTATTTAGTTTAAATGCATTACTGACCCATAATTAGTCACAAAAATACATTTTGTTACACTGTTTAAAAAAAAAAAAGGCCAGGCATGATAGCACAAGCCTGTAATCCCAGCACCTGGAAGGCTGAGGCAGGAGGATTGCCGAGAGTTTGAAGCTACCCTGGGTTACACAGTGAGTTCAGGACTACCCTGAACTACATTGTGAGACTCTGTCTCAAAGAACAAAAACAAAAAAAAAAAAGAAAGAAAGAAAACAAAAGGAGGCATGGAGAGGTTTCAGAGTCTCCTTTCCCTCTGGCTCCCACCACCCACAGATCACCTCTCTGCCCTGCTTTTTGGGGCTATGGGCAGGGATACAGCTCAGCCAGGCTGGCGGCAGCTCCTGGAGGACCAGCTTAGAATGGCCCTCTCCGGCTCCGGCTCCGGCTCCGGCTCTTGGCACCTCCTTCCAGACACCAGCTCGGAGCCATGCCTCTTGACAGCCTGGAATCCAGGAGAGAAGTGTGACTGAGTCAGATCCTGTCCTGGAGGGGAACCACGCCCCCTTTCACCCCTCAACACACACTGCTGCCTATGTAGATTCATGAGACTCCCTTAAAATGAGTGCCAGCAGTAAAAGCAGAGACCTGATTTAGGTCAATGAAATCAGCATTTGGGAGAGAAAACATAGCCTGAGAGCAAAGCCGCTACTTTTTCTGATTCCTTACTTGGGGTTTGCACCGTCGAAGTCCTCCAGAACACACACCACCCCTGCTGCACAGCCTACTTACTGGTCTCTCCTGCCCTAGAACTCTCCCTTCCCCCTGTGCTGTGTCCTGGGCAGAGGCTTTCCTAAAACAGGGCCCCAGGCCACCAGCTAATGCTCATTTATTATTAAGCACCTGCATTTTACAAATACTTCCCAGGCTATAGGTCAATTTGCTCCCAGAACCCATGCACTCCCTGATAAATGGAGTGGCATTCTAGGAGGGAGGAGGGAAAGTTACAGCTGTGGGTCAGGAAGTGCAGGTGGCCTCATCTCGTGTGCAGTGTCATAGAGTGGGCCCTGATAGAGGTGCAGTGCTATAAGAGTGTGTCTGTCTCAAATACCTGCTGAGACCTGGCAGAAATTCCACGTTGGAGGAGAAAATCCAACAAAGTGCGCCTCTCCCTTCCTAAACGGTGCAGACTCCCAGCCGGGCTCAGGGCGCCAGGTGCCTCTGCCTGTCATCTCATGGGGCTGCATGGGAGCAAGCACCATGGCGCCCTGGCTCCTCTCAGAGAAGTACCCCAACTGTGAAAGTGTCAGCCCTAAAAGAAGTCTACCTGTTGTTGTCCAGGGAGGGGGAACAACAGCCCTAGATCTTTGCTTGAGGGCCTGTGTCAGTCATGGGGAAAAGGTCAGGGCTAGGGCTGAGGCTGAGGCTGAGGCTATGGCTTGGGTTTCGGAGGAGGAATTAAGGCAGATCAGAGGTGCTGACCCACTCCAAGGGACACCTGAAGAGACCCGAGCAGAAGTGAAATTTATAAACCAAAAAAATTATTTCAAAATAGGTACTTGCTTTCCTCCAGTGACAGAGACAATGTCAAGGGACTGAAAGCATTGTCATTATTAATTAATGTGAATTAAATGCATGCACCCCTCAACAAGGGCCTGAGTTGGGGGGAAGAGAAGAGGCAATCAGAGGTGACAGCCGGGGATGGCTCACAGCAGCAGATCTCCTCTAGTGAAAACTGGTGCTTAAAAATTTCTCTCACAGGGTAATGACGACTCTCTCTACTCAGGCACTTCAGACCAGCCACCACCAAGCGTCGCTGGAAATATCCATGGATGTGATGCTCCACTTGCCAAAGCCATTAGTCCCACTGTCAGATGCTCAGTGCTTCTGTAGAGCTCCCAGGACAAGCCCAGCCTTGTGTGGGAAAGCATCTCAACCACAGATGTAAACCCCCATGCTCAGAACCGCACATGGAGTGAGGGGAAGGGCAGCAGTGACAAAAGCTTTGCTTAACGGACCATTCAGCGCCTTTCCCCTGTGCTCTGCCAGGCCACTGGCATCCCTGCCCTGCCTTCTGATGCTGACAAAACTCCAGGAGAGCAGGAGGCAGACCCTGTGTCACTTATGGTCAGGGGCTCTTAGCATAATGACGGGGCACAGCCACTCTATAGAACATGATGGTGATGTAAAAATGTAGAGAGGCTGGGGTGTAGTCGGTGATAGAGCACTTGCCTAACATGCGCTAGGCCCTGGGTTCCATCCCAGAATCATGAAGAAAAAAAACCACAGAAGAAAGCGGAAAAAGAATCACACATAAAGACTATGGAAGGTCTTACACACTAACCCAGAAAGATGCTCTGGTCAGTTATGTGGAAAAGGCTGAGATAGATAGATAGATAGATAGATAGATAGATAGATAGATAGATAGATAGATAGATATAACAAAAGTGAAACTATCAAATCTTATTTTTTTTATTCAAAGAGAAAAAAACATGTAAAGGGTAGAGATAATACAGATTTTCAAAAACAAAAAGATAAACAGTAAGAAATTACTAGTTAATACATTACGTATTGTCCTCTTAGAAATAGTTGTTCAAGTTACAAAATTAAAGCATGTGAAGTAGATATTCAAACAGTGAGACTGTAAACAGCTACGCATGCATGAGTCTTTACATGTATTTCTATCCTTTCTGTACTACAGGGAAAAACAAAACCTAGCAAGACAAAACAAAACAAATTCCTATAAAAACATGAAACCAAGAAGTCATATAAAACCACAGTACAAGGTGATCTAAAATGATTACTGTGTTGTTTCTTATTATCTTCAGAATTTTCTATATCATCAGGCATAATTGAATATAGCAGTACATAACAATATTAGTAAAAATAAAATTGTAGACAGTATAAAACTTCAAAGGCAGGTAATAATCAAACCAGAGTGGATATTCTAGAGGATCTTGTCATCTTCAGTGCAGTTGCCTATACTCTCAGACTTGATACTAGCAATCATAACAGCTTTGAATAAAATCTATCAATACAAAACAGCAATCTAACAAACCAGATTCGATTACGATCAGTCATGGTAAAACTGTAGGTTTTACAGAACTTTAGATTAAATTAACAAGAAATTAAGGATGATTACCGTACTATATCCTGCTATTTTCGGGATTACTGTCTGTGCCCTCAAATCTAGTACAAGTAGAACAGAATATAATACATCTAAGCAGAGTAGTGTGAGTAATGTGGGTTTTAAATCCTGGTACACTATTAACATATAGTGTCTCAAGACCAGCTATGTTAGAGATTCTAGCCATCCTTCTCTGCCTCATTTCTGCTATGCTTTTTTTCTGTCTTTGTTTGTCTAGTTTTCTCCTTCATTCTACTGCCTGCCCCACTCATTGAGGCCTTTCTGCCACTGTTCCTAAAATCCTGGTATTTTTTTCTCTCTCTCTAGAATGTCCTTCAGTATTCTCTGTGGGGTTGGATTGGTGGTCACAAACTCCACCAGTTCCTCTTTGTCATGGAAGCATCTTGTTTCTCCATTAATTTCTAGTGACAGTTTCGCAGGGTACATCAATCTGGGCTGGAGGTTATTTTCTTTCAGGGCCAGGAATACTTTGCTCCAAGCTCTTCTTGATCTGATGGTCTGTGTTGAGAAGTCAGCCGTAATCCCGATGGGCTTACCTTTATAGGTAATCTGTTTCTTTTCTCTGACAGCCTTTAATATTCTGTTTTTATATTGAATTTCTGGTATCTTGATTATTATATGTCTGGGTGTAGCTCTGTTTTGGTTGTAAGTGGCTGGAGTTCTACATGCCTCACATAACCGAATGTCATTTTCTTTTCCCATGCTTGGGATGTTTTCCTTAATTATTTCCATGAATAGCCTTTGTAATTCACCTGTTTGTATTCCTGCTTCTTTGTTCACATTTCTTATTCTTAAATTACAGATTCTCTTGTCATCTTCTAGCCTTTGTATTGTTACTGCCTGTTTCCTTGTTATTTTTAAGAGATCTTTCCTTTCATGATCACACATTGCAAACTTGTCCTCAAGTTTTGATAGTCTATCCTTAGTTTCTTTTAAGGAGTTTTGCCAGGTTTCAATGGAGTTTTTTAATTAATGGTAATCTCTTTGAATCTGCTTCATGAATTCTATATTTTCTTTATATTCTTTATCGAATGTTCCTCTCCTTTTTTTGCATTCCTCCCTTCTTCTGTCTGTATCTTCCTGAGAGATGCTTTAGCATTTCTTTTATTACTCTACTCATATCTTGCTTTACCTGATTTAATATTTCAGTTTTGAGCTCATCTACAAGGTCCCGAAGATATCTCTTAATGTCCATTGAAGCCATGTCTGATGTTGTATGTTTGTGGCCCTCAGTCTCCCTTGTTTTTCCTTCTCCTGGATCAGTGTTCTCAGGGTTCTGGGCTAGGGACCTCCTCTTGCCTCTCTTGTCATGGTCCCAGCTTCCTCCACACAGGTGTACAGTGGAGGTCCCAGCCCCCTTCCCTGTCAGACAGGGTTCCTCTGAAGCATGCTGGCAAGGGACCTCCACTCTCTCCTGCCTGCTCTTGTCACTGAGGTGTAAGCAGGGGCTACATATGCTGGTCCCTCCCCACCGGGCCAGCCAAACTTCAGGAGCCTTCACCAGGTTAGTGCATGCTAGGTGCAGGGAATAGATTTGGGACAGCTCACTGGGTCCCAGCCAGGGGCACAACCCAGTCCAAGCAAATCCCACAAATCTGCTCTGGGGAGGGAGCAACCAACTGAAGTCACTGTCATTCCCAGTTCAGGCTCCTCCTGCCCGATTCCAACATGTTGCCCATTTGGTCACACCCTTCCCATGGCAAGGGGTCTCATTCCCAGCACTGACCATGGATTAATGAAGGTCCCTTCACCAGCTCCGCTCTCCATTGGGCTCCCCAACCCCTGACTTCAGCGCGGCTGTAGCTCCTGTGAGTGGCAGCAGGAACAAGTTTGCAAATTGGTGGGTCGCAGTGAAAATGCCTTGTCTGGTAATTTTAGCTGTTCCAATTGTAGCCCCAAGACTGCGTGTTTGACAAGCTTTTTTACATTTTAATTTCTTCCTGTGTCAAGAGGATCCATCTCCCTCTGTCTGGGTCTCTCCAGGGTGTTTTATTCTGGCACATGAGTTGTTTCTCCCAGGAGGTTTTGTATTTTGTTGCTCACTGATCCACCATCTTTAGCTCCTCTTGAAATTATCAAATCTTTAAATCTGTCACAGGCAAGAGGAACCTAAGATATGTGATGATTAAATGTAATGTGGTGATATAAAGGATCTTGGGAGAGAAAATCAAAGTTTAGAGCTAAGATGTAGCTCAAAACACATGGCATGTGGCACAGCACACGCCTAGTGTAGGAGAGGTCCTGGGTTTCAGTCCCAGCACCACCAAAAACTATGGTCTCTAGTAAATAAAATGTAGCAGTCCTGGTTCACCAACATAAGACTTTAATAATAAAAAGAAACAGTGTGAAGTAAGTAACCCTTTGTAATACCTCTGCAATACTTTGTGACTATAAAACTACTCTAAAATTGTTTCTTTATATACTATCCTTATAAATGTAAGGAACCAGTACATGTCATGGTGCATACCTATAATCCATGCTATTCAGAAGGCTGAAGGAGAAAAATAACAAGTTCAAGTCTGGTCAATTCAAAAAGACTTTGTCTCACAAGATAAAAAGGTCTGAAAAAAAAGAAAAGAAAAGAAAAAGTAAAGAGGTCACTGAGCATGGTGACTAACACCTGTAATCTCAGAACTCAGGAGGCTGAGACAGGAGGATCACCACAGATTCAAAGCTAGTCTAGACTACATAGTGAGTTCAAGGCCAGCCTGAACCATATAGTCAGACCCTCTCACAAAAAAAGGTAAGGGGAGGGGAGAACTAGAACTGTAGCTCACTTGAAGCTCTAGGTTCAATCTCCAGTACAGCATAAACACACACACACACATGTGCACACACACACACAATCAAACACAAAACTTCTTATTAGTAGCAGATATCATGGGTTCCTTTAAATAATAAAGTATCCTTAGCACGTTTAAAATATATCAGTTCCTAAAAAATAACTGAATAGCATATAGTTTTTCAGGGATGGATCTATAGGTGCACCGTACTGAACCTTTGTAGTTTTTACAAATGAGAGAGAGGGAGAGAGAGAAAGAGAGAAACAAACAAATTGGGCTACAGTCTGATTTATTGGAAGAGTATTGGCCAATGCTTAACTGGCTCAAATCTATGCAAATAGAAGAAGACAAAAACGATGGATGGAGTTGCAATGGCAGCTCTCCCACTTGTCACTGATCTAGGGCTCTTCATGGAGAGGCTGGAAATTCTTGGCGGACTCCACAAAGCTTTGTGTCCCGCTCCCACTCTCCGGCCCTGGCTTCTATCCACCCAGGTGCAGGATGATTGGAGAGGCAGTCCTATTCAGACCCTATCTCTCTGCAGATAGCAATCCCGGCCTGGGTAACGTGAAACGAGGGTCTTTGGACGCCCTCCCCCGTGACAATCTGGTGCAGCAGGGCAGACAACATATCCCACAGTGGGAACATTCTGAAAATGGGACAGGAAAGCGTGAGAAAGGCCAGAAATTACAGAAGCCAAACCCAAGGATGGGGCAAATTTCTCCCCTAGGCCAATCTCAGCAAGAGCCAATCTTTGACATGGGGGTTTATCCACAGCACCATCCAAGATGGAGAGAGTGGGGCTATGGTATAGCGCGGAAAGAGTCCTTTGTAATGTTGCCATTGCTCTGGGTGACAGCATGGTGATCACTGGCCCTTCCATTTGTTCACCAGACGTATGTTCTCAGAGGAGTCCATCCTGGAGTTGTCTCTAAGCAGAACTACCAAATGGCTAGCAGATACCATTTATGTCTGTTAAACTCTGTAATGAATTCTTTACAGACTGTGTATGCACATGAGGGCCCTTTTATGGGTAGATTTGGGGACTGAAGACAGAAGGGCTAAGAATAAAATGGGTTGTTTTGTTTGCTTGTTTTGTACACTACTCAGGACTGAATCTAGGGCCTTCACATTGAGCTACATCACCAACACTTTTATTTATTTTGAAACAGGGACCCACTAAATCATTAAGTTGCCCAGGCTGGGGTCTAACAATCACCCTGCCTTGGGTTCCCAGAGTCCTGGGATTGCAAGCAAACACCTCATGCCCAGTGAAACAGATTTGTCAACATGGCAACTATAGTTAATATGTGCTAACATACTGAGGTGGGGGGATCTGCTTCTTATCTGATGCTGAGAATTGAACCCAGGACCTCATACATGCTAGGTAAGTGCTCTACTACTAAGCTATCTCCCCAAATATACTGTATGCTTAAAGAAAGCTAAGAGTGGCCAGGATTTAGCTCAGCAGTGTAAGCACCTACCTGGCAAGCATGAGATCATGAGTTCGATCCCAGGTACCAAAAAAAGAATGCTAAGAGAGTGAATATTAAGTGTATCAACCCAAAATGATTAACTAAGAAAGTATATATTAATTACAGTTAGTCATTCCATAATGTATATACACTCCAAAATTATTCCCAATAAATAAATACAATTGTATCTACTAATTAAAAGAAAATAGAAAATCTGACTCCCTGACTTCAAGGAGTTTATCACTAAATGAGAATAGAGGATTAACAAAACATTAGTTGGGGCTGGGGATTTAGCTCAGAGGCATAAGCACCTGCATGGCAAGCATTCAATCCTGGATACCAAATAAATAAATAAATGAATAGTCTTTTACAAAAGCAGCAACAGATGTAAGTTAATACAGTACAGACTAGGAGGTAAACAGTGGACATGGAATAATGGAACGGGGAGAACAGAGGTGAACTAAGCAGGCTGCTTGGGGTGGTATTGTTATATGTACCTGGTGAGACCCTCTGTTGGGAATACGCTAAACCAGGGATTCAGGGCAGATGAAACTCTGGATCTAGAAATCAGTCCTAGAGTTTCATCTCCTCCTGCTTCTATCATTCACCCATGTTAGCACACATTTAGTGAGTAGCAAACCATTTTCTGTTTTAGTTCCATGCCATCCTTTTCCAGGGTGTTCCAGGAATCAATGAGAAACATACATAATTTTATATGTACATCACAATTATATCTACATACATATAAAATCTGAAATTTAAAAATACATAAATATATATAAAATCAATGCTTCTCAATCATGTGGGGGACCTGCTAATATCACTTCAAACCAGCTGTACTTGTTGGTTTCCAACAAAAAACATTTCAAAAACAAATGTAACTCAACAATGGCCTTTGCTATGTGGTCTTCGCTCTTTAGCCTGTCATGTGTCATTATGTGCTGTCACATTATCAAGCCTGCAAAGAACCATCGCTGGGCATGACGAGGCTCACAGGCCAAGCTGTCAGGATATCAGCTCTGCTGTAACTCTGCTGGCTTCTCTTATCTCCACAGACATTCCTGACATGAAGGTGCAGAACCCCTTTCTCTTCTTCCTCACTGCCCATGATTTTAAAAGCCTAACTGGACAATCCTTTTAATTGCCTCCTTTTCCTCCATTAAACTCATAATCACCACCAGTGCCTTCAGGAGCTCTTGGGTAGTTCTGGATTTCAGACACCAGAGGCTTGGCAGACTTTCTCTAGATCTCTTCTATCTGCACTCTTGCGTTTTCTGAGCTCTTTTCCCTCCACAGTTCATCCTTCCTTTTTTTACCTTTCTCCAGCTTTATCTTATTCCTTTTTCTGAACCATTTTCCCCTTAAATTTCTATTCACTGCATTCTTCATAAAATTAAGACTTCTGGTCTATGAGGTCTGAAGACCCATTATAAAGAGGTAGGGGTAGAGTGGGAAGCCACTGCCCCAGTTTATGGCTAGAAGGTCCCCAGGACAGGGAAAGAGGTGTGAGGAGTTTCTCGACCCTCCTTGGCAGTGGGCAGTGGGGACATCTCATCTTTGACCTTGTGCGACAGCTTCACCCTGCACTCTCACTCAGCACTGGGGAGGGTGACATTAGACCCTCAGTGCCTCTCAGCTGCATGCTGGGTTCCACCTGATAGTAAAAGGCAGCTTTAGCTGTCACCTTGGCAAAGTACTCAGGGGTACAGAGAAAAGATCCTCGATTACTGGCCCCAGGCTGAGCGCCAGAGTAAGGACCTGACTCAGCAAGCGGGCCTGGGAGTTATACAGACCTGTGCTCCACTCTTGATTTGCCACTTAGAAGAGACTTGGACAAATTCCTATTTTCATTGAGCTTGGGTTTCTTTCATCTGAAAACCGGACTTGACAAGACACAGCAGGACAGAACTGAGAGAAATGTCAAGCGGAGCTGCAGGGCCAGCCAGCACCTCCCAAATTAAGGATCACAACACATTAGGAGCAATCAATGTAGTGGGTCGCAAACTATGTGTTGTTGTTGCAGTGCTGAGAGTAGAACACAGACTTGAGCATACCTGGAAAGAGCTACTTAAAACACACAAATTTGGTCAATACTTCGAGAAGAGCGTGGAGAAAGGAGCCTAGGTTTGAGATATATATATTGTAATTATAGAGGATAAGGGAAAGGATCAATCAGTGGGTTTTATATTTTGAGACAAAGTTTCACTCAGTTGCTGAGATTGTCCTCCGAGTTGTGATCCTGCTGCCTCCATCTCCCTTGTAGCTGGGATTACAAGCATGTGCCACTGTGCCAGGCTGCACGTTCTCTTGTTGGAATGTAAGTCAGTACAAAGGCCCGGAGTACAAATTTGAAAAGAAAGAAAGAAAGAAAGAAAGAAAGAAAGAAAGAAAGAAAGAAAGAAAGAAAGAAAGAATCCCAAAAATTATATATTACTTTTATGCTTTTAAAAAGAAAAGAAGTAGGTGATAAGCAATGTAAGTACTGCTGACATGGGTAGGCAGAGTCTATTAAGAGGTCAGTGGTTTGGGAACTGAGCTCTAACAAACTTCACAGACTTTAAGTGATTCACCTTCAGTAATCAAGGGTTTATCCCCATGTGGCAAAAGGTAGGAGGGAAACACAAGTTTCAGTTATTGGGAGTGCAGGCGGGTATAGGGGAGAGCGAAAAATGGAAGCTGACTTTGGCATCTTCCATGTAACAAGTTCCCTAAAGACATTAATTCACTGCTTTACATAGCAAGAAGGAGTTAGCCATGAGCTGTGAGGTTCATTTTATGGGTTGGTCATCTGAGACACAGACAGGAAAAAGCCTTTGTACAACAGCCACAGGGGATTTGACACCTGATCACAGAGAAGTCACAGCTCCCAGGAAACACAAACCTTGAGGAAGGAGGAGGCAGCTGGTGGGACAAGAGGGCAGTGAGTGACAGTCTTGGCCTGATGGTAGAGGAAGCAGAATTCAAGACCCCAAAAGTACGGCCACCAAGTAGGTAGTCACAGGTGTAAAAGTGTGAGGCTGAGGCTGTAAACCAAGCAAGACTCACGGGCAGGTGAGTCACTGCACACACCCTGCAATCCCCAAGATCTCACCACTGGGAAACATCAGCCAAGTCTACAAACCCAAAATTGTGCTACCTTCTGCCTCTGAGTCACTGCATCATGTCTAGCCAGGAGTTCCTAATGAAGAACCTGTTTAACCAAAAAGGAAAGCGACCACGGGTGCCACTCCTCCTGACATAATGGCAAGGATTATCCTCCACACTCTCACGCTGTGGGATGGAACCAGCACCTTGTACACACAAGACAAGCACTTTAACCCTGAGCTATAGCCCAGACCCAGCTCTTGGGTTCTAACTTTCCATGCTCTACGTACATTCTTATTCACTTCTCTCTCCCTTAGTGTTCACAACTTCCTCTTTTCCCCAACTTGTTTCGGCGTTCTCTTTCTCTACATCTCTTATCTTGTCCCTCAGCCTTACCTCCCCATTTCGTCTTCCTCGTCCTGATCTTTGGGGATGCAGCACTGGAGTTTACATCCAAGGCAACACCCCAGGCAGCACCCCAAGGGTGTGACAGGGAGGCACTGCACCCAGCTGCCAGGCAGCAGAGACACTCATCATGACAGCTGCTGCAAGTGAGAGCACCTGACACTGAGAGGGCAACAGGGTGTGCTGGGGACCCACTCAGGATACAGGAAGCCCTGTCAACAGGTGGCCCGCACAAGGTCAGCCAACTGGGTCCAAGCCCTGGGAGGATGTGACAGAGAAGACTCTGAAAAACAAGCTAATCTTCCTACAGCGGATTTCCTCCTCCTTGGCAGGAAACCCAACCTAAACCCTCTGTCTGGGTAACCCTGAAGCCCGACAAGATGTTCAGTCTAGGTCTGCTTTGTCCTTTGCAATCAGCCTTAGGGCAAACCTGGAGCCCACCTGGGGCAGGTAGGACAATGTCTGCAGGAAAAGGCTAGGAAGCCTCTCCTAACTGGCTTAGCAAGACCCTATGAGTCCCACCTACAGCCTGAGCTCCTGAGGGTGGGACAGGCCACCTGTACTAAGCACTGGCTGAAGACAGAGGCAGGTGAGCACACAGGATGGCACCCAGATTCAGCTGCCAATCAGGATCCCTGAAGGGCAGTAGGTAAAATTAATGATTCCTGGATCCCGCCCAAATCTGCTGAACTAGAATTTCTCAAGAGATCTACATTTAACCAGCTCCCAAATGGCTCCTTAGCAGTTAACTGAGCGCTGCTAACTTTGGAACCCAGGGGGTCAGGTCACTGTACAATTACCAGCCTCTAGTTTGCTGATGACTATTGCTCTAAGCCTTTGTTTAAAACAAGGTAAAAAAAGGAGGGGCTAGGATACTGTTGTTCTGCTTACAGTGAGGGAATAATAGTAGCCTCATCTCAGTGATACTTCACAACAACCCCACAAATAGTATTATCCCCATTTTTAGGACTGAAGAAAGTTAAAGCTTTTCAGCTTCGGTAATTTGTCCAGGAATATTTAGCCAAGTAAAACATAGAGCCAGTATTCACTTAGTTTTATCTAGGGCTGAGTTCAAAGTACATGTCCAGCATCACAGCATGGGTACTGCATAGCACTGAGATGGGTGTCAGCCCTATTAATAGAGCAGAGTCCAGGGGACCCAGGCGTGGTTCCTTCAGCTGCTGGGCTGTGAGGAGCTGTGGGGGTGAGGGCACCCAGGATATTCAGGGAAGCAGCCCTTCCCTCCCATCAATGGTGCAGAACAATTAGGTGGCCATGCACTGTTGAAAGTCTGCACTCCAAAGCCTGTGCTCCGGAGCTGGCCTGCTCCTTCCACCTGCCAGTGGAATCTTTTTCTACAAACAGAACTTGATTCACCCAGAAAGGCATGGTAGGAACCAACCAAATGTACAATTCACGCTATCAGAATCATAGTTTTGCCTCCTCCCATGAGTTTCCCCATTTAAACTTGCTCCCAGAGCCTTTGCCTAGCTTGACAGGATAATGTTCTCTTAAAACCTTGTGTTTGTGCTAGAGATCAAAGCCGTAAGGTAAGGGTTGCAAAGTCCTTAGAGCTCACAGTAATTTAGATCAATATGAGCCAACATTTAAAACTTGGGAAACTACACATACAGCTCCCAATCTCGGGCTGGGAATATAGCTCAGCAGCACAGCGTCTGCCTGGCAAGCAGAGGGTCATAAATTTGATTCCCAGTACCAAAAAAAGCCCTGACACTTTGATTTGTGAAAGTAAACTTCAAAGTGTAGACTTCCCACCTGACCCCAAACTGCAAACACACACACACACACACACACTACTTGCTTTTGAAAATGGAGCAAACTATTACCAAATGGATAAAAGGTTCAAGCCAAATAGAAATCCTTCATTTATTCATTAATTTTTTTTTTCTTTTTGCAAGCCTACCATGAGCCTATACTGTTCTAGATGCTGACAGCAGGGACTCTATGCTTCATTTTCTTAAGATACCTTACTCACCTGAACTAAACATACAAACATCGGAATGATCACAGCCAGACAGGCATCTTTCAGGGTTCCACCCCTTACCAGCTCAAGTTTTCCTAAAATACAGCATTAACCTCTAACGGCGGCCGTAACCCCCCACCCAAACCCTGCCCTCAGATTTCACATTACAAGAGTCTTTTCTCTAGAATACCCCTCTTGCCTCCAGCACCACAGCTTTATTGTCCTGTCCCCAGATTGACCAATTTGCCATTTTATCACTGGGTTTCTCAATTCCATTGTTCAGTCCTATGGCTTGAATGCATCCCCCAAAGTTCATGGGGTAGAAACTGAATTCCCAATACAGCGGTGTTGAGAGGAAGAATTTTTAAAAGGTAAGAGAGATGTGCTTCATTTAGCGATCGAGTCACCACGGTCCTGCAACTAGGTCATCAAATGAATTGGTCTCTAAATGAGGAATTGTGTATAGTATGCACATTACAATATTCAGAACAAAGAAATGGTCAAGGAAAACTCCAACTTGATGACTTTTACTTGCATAACTCTTAGACGCAGTACTATAATATGTAACACAACATGAAACTATAGTACCATACAGTGCAATTAACAAAATTTACACTGTATGAACAAAATATAATGCACCAAAAAAAGACCCTGAGGTTCCACAAAGAAGATGCACAGATTGTACAAAAAATAAAAATAAGAAGGCAGGCCAGATGTAGTGGTGTAAACCTGTAATCCCAGCACTTGGGAGGCTGAGGCAGGAGGATCGCAATGAGTTGGAGGCCAGCCTGGGCTTCATAGTGAGTTTAAGGCCAGCCTGGCATACATACTGACACTCTATCTAAAAAAACAGTAATAAGGGCTGGGGATTTAGCTCAGTGGCATAAGCACCTGCCTGGAAAGCACAAGGTCTTGAGTTTGATTCCTGGTACCAAAATAATAATAATAATAATTTAAAAATAAATTTTTAAAAGGAAGGGTTATTAGTCCACACAGCAGGTTGTAAGCCCCAAAAGTCGTTAAACAGATAAGTTATTAAACAAGAAATGTTTGTAATTGGTTAATGCCATTATTAGGGATTGCGTTAATTATCACAGGATTGTGTCTGACAATTAAGGCTAAAGTCCTGCTCCCTTCCCTTCTCCTACCCATGTGTGCACTGTCTTGCCCTATGGAGACCCTTGCCAGATACAGGGCCCCAACTTCAGACATCTCAATCTTTATAAAAAATAAACCTCTGTCCTTATAAATTATCCAGTCTCGGTATTCTGTCACAGCAGTATAAAATGGACTCAGACTCTAGATGACACCATCAAGATTTTTTCTAGGGGGCCAGGTATGGTGGTGCATATTTAGGAGGCCAAGGTAGGATTGCTCTGCGTTTGAGGCCAGTCTGGACTACAAAGTGAGAATTGCATAGTGAAACCCTGTCTCAAAAAGATGAAGCAAAAAAAAAAAAAAAAAGATTCTTTCTAGGGCAGGGTAATGTCCCTGGCTGCCTAACATGGTAGAAGGGCCTTCCTCTTATTCCAGTCTGGAAATTTTCTCTCTAGCCTATGCCAAACCCATTACCTCACACAAGCAGACATCTTTGCTTCCTGAGAACTGAGAACCAAGATGGGTGTAGACAAACACCCATGCAGTATGTCAAGAACAAAGTAAAACCAGGAAGTCAACTTTAAATGGGGCCACAATTGAGTTATTTAAATTTGCCAAGAGGGCAGACAGTATCATTCGGATACATGGTAGAGGGCAGCAGCTTCAAATGTCCAAAGCCAGCATGCATGTGGCCTGTAGTGATCTGCAGGCTAACATGTCTGATCACTGGGAGGCAACTGGACTTGAGTGGACATGGTGGAGAGGCAGCTAGAGAGAGTTAGTAGCACATTCAAAGCCACCTCTCAGCAGAAAAGAGCAGAGAGGCTGCTTCACCACACCCAGTAGGAAGCAATATCAAATGAAGAGAGAAACCAGGTGTAGTGGTGCACATCTGTATTCCTGGCACTCTGGGAGTCTGAAGCAGGAGGATCATGTGCTCCAGTCCAATCAAGAAAACCTAGTGACTTAGCAAAATAAAAAAAAACATTTTAAAAAGGTCTGGGATAGGAGACAGCGCAAGAGCAGGAGAGAGCAAGAGAAAGAATGAATGCAGTCTCTCCTCAGGGGCAACTGTGGGGCACTGTCATGGTATTAATAAGCCCAGGAGACAGGACAGAAAACTTGGCAGTGACTAGGACAGTGGAGGAGCATGTGTCTATGAAACCAGCATAGAACAGCTGCTCGTGCTTATTGTTTAGAAACTGCATGGAGAACCTGGGGTGAGTGTGGAAGGCAGTGTGGAAAGAGACTAAGAAACCCAGTGTGCATTAGACCCAGAAGAAGACTTCAAGAAAACATGCCTGAAGCTATCCAACAAGCAAATAAAGGCAGAAACTGCTAAGGAAAGTGGCTGAGATGCTGTTATTGATTTTTAAAATCTTGCTAGACATAACACCAAATAATTGAATACTTTGCTTCTAAGATTAAAAAAAAAAGTTAGGGTTGAGGGTGTACAAGACCCAATGTTCAATTTCTAGCACTGCAAAAATAATTACATTTAAATTTTAAAAACTATCATAGCTGCACACTGTAAAGTAAGGTCATATCTTCATACAAAAATGAATAGCTGGAGCAGGGAGTTTAACTCTATGGCACAAGTGCCTGCTTAGCAAGTACAAGGCTGTTAGTTCAATTCCTGGCACCACCACCCCCCAAAAAAATAGCTAAGAGGATACTGACCTTTGTAAGAAACTGTTGGTCTTCCAAAATGGCTATATCATTTTGCATTCCTTGAATGAGTTCCTATAGCTCCACATTTCTGCCAGTATTGATCAACACTTTGTATTTTGACTATTTTAATAGTTGTACAGCATTGGCCTTTTGTCTCAATTTGTTACTCTTTTTTTTTTTTTTTTTTTAAATCAGTACCGGGGATCAAACTCATGACCGCATGCTTGCAAGGCAGGTGCTTATGCTGCTGAGCTAAATCCCCAGCCCCTCAATTTGTTATTCTCTCATGCATACGGTATCATGTACATTCCACATGCTTACTTGCTATCTCTTTTTCTTTTTCTTTTTCAAGATAGGGTTTTGCTTTGCTGCCCAGGATGGCTCAAGTGATTGATCCTCTTGCCTTGGCCTCCTGCAAATAGCTGGGACTACAGACACTCCCTACCCTGTAAAGGGTGCGTGTGTGTGTGTGTGTGTGTGCACGCGCGTGCACGTGTGTGTGTGTGTGTGTGTGTGTGTGTATGCATGCACACGCAGGCTATAGTTTAAACTCAGGAAGAATGGAGCCCTTATTATTGAAATGAAGTCCCACTAAGCTGCCCAGGCTAACCTTGAATTTACAATCCTGCCTCAGCCACCCAACTGTGCTATCACAACTACCTTTCTTTGATGATACAGTATCCATTCAGGTGTCCCCCATCCTGTCTTTTTTGGGGGGAGGAGCTTCTGAGGTCCTAAGAAGGATCTTACATGGGCTAAGCATACACTTGGTCACTAGGCATATCCCCAGGCCCTCGTCTGTTTTTTGATTATCTATTTTTTAATTTTTTAATTATTTTTGCAGTGCTGGAGATCAATCAAATCCAGGGCCTCATGAAAGGTAGTGTTAGTTCCATGAATTAGTTTGGTAGTGCTCCTTCCCTTTCAATTTCATGGAAGAGTTTGAGAAGTATTGGCTTTAGATCTTCTCTGAAGTTTGGTAAAATTATGCAGTGACTCTATCAGGTCCTGGGCTTTTCTTAGTTGATAGGGTTTTTTTTTATTATTAGTGCCTTGATTTTTTGCCTCTTATTACTCTATTCAGGAATTTTATATATGCTTGGTTCAATTTTGGTAATTCTTATGTGTCTCTGAATTTGTCCATTTCTTCTAGGTTCTCCAATTTATTGGAATATAAATTTTCAAGAGTTTCTTTTAATCCTTTGTATTGCAGCAGTATTCACTGTGATTTTTGCCTTTTTTGTTTCTAACTGAATGGATATGGGTTCTTCTCTGAAGCTTGGCTAGGGGTTTATCAATCTTCCTTAACCTTCTGAAGAAGCAATTCTTTGTTCTTTGGCCTCAAAATTATGGTTATCCTCTTGCTTCAGCCTCTCAAGTGCTGGGATTACAGGCATGCACCACCACACATGGCTCAAAGAACCAACTCTTTGATTAATTGACTATTTTTTTGTCTCAATTAATTTCTGCTCTCGTTTTGTTTGTTTGTTTTTTGTCTTTTTGAGACAGGGTGTCACTATGCAGTTCAGACTGGCCTTAAGCTCACTTTGTAGCCCAGGCTGGTCTCCAACTCACAACAATCCTGCTGCCTCAGCCTCCCGAGTGCTGGGATTAAAGCATGAGCCACCATGCCCGGCCTGCTCTCATCTTTCTTTCCTTCCTTTTTTTTTCTTTCCTACTCTATGCAACTGGAATCCAAAAGCAAAAAGAAGCAGCTATCTTATTCTCAAACACAGCACACATCAAGTCAAAACTGATCATAAGAGACAAAGATGGCTATTGTATACTGATTAAGAGAACAATTCAACAGGAAGAGTTAACAACTGTAAATGTATATGCACTAAATATTGGCACACCCATCAGAAAACAAAACTACTAGACAAAAAAAGAACAGATAGACACCAATAAAATCACAGTGGCAGACTTCAATATTCTACTCTCACAAATAGGTAAATAAAATCAGAAAAACCAACTAAGAAATTTAAGAGTTAAACTACACCACTGAACAAAGAGACTTAACAGATATCTACAGAATGTTTCATCCAACAATGACAAAATACATAATTTTCTTTATGGCAGCACACAAGCCAGAAAGCATGGTTAAATAAGCACAAAAGAATTTAAATAATTTCCTACATACTACTGGCTCACAGTAGAATAATGCTACAAATCAACAGCAAGAAAACCACAGAAACTAATACATCGAGATTAAATAATACATTATTATATAATCAATGGACCTCAGGAAAAATCAGGGGAAAAAATTTAAAAAGATGTTAGAATCAAATGACACTGGAAGAGTAAGATGGCGGTGTAGTGACCAGCCAAGAAAGAGGCTCTGCACGGTTTGGTGTCCAGAGATTGGAATACAGTAACATGAGGCAGAAAAAAAGGAAACAGTGGGCCCCCAGACCCAGGAAGGATCTGAAGTGCAAACTGAAACCCATGGGAAGACAAATAGAGAGACCTCATTGAAGGGGGAGGAGGTGGCTTTCTCTCTGAACCCAGGCTCCCTGTGTAGGAGGGAAGCTCCAACCCGCAGACCCACAGTGATTACTGGCGACCCTAGAGGTCTCCACGGAGAAACACACCAATGGGATGGAGCAGTGGACACAGCAAACTGCAGTGACTGGTGAGTTATTCAAGTTCGGATGTCTCCCAGTAGAGGGTGACTGGCCAGGAGCCATCTTGGAGAGGGGCCAACGAGCTCAGCACTCACAGTAACCACTGCCTCTAGCTAGCAGCTCCCAGGGTCAGAGTAAGGGAGCCAAATCTAGGCAGGCAGTCAGAGAGCACAGTTCAAGCGGGCAGGGAGCCAAGTTCAAGCCAGCTGGGGCACATGCACAACTGTAGGCTGAATGAGTCTGGTTCCTGTCTCATGGCCGGAAACCAGCCTGAACTTTAGTGGAACTAAAGGTGCAGGCTCACTGGAATTATCCAATACCCTGTCATAAAGCCACCACTGGCTTGCTGAGCCTAATCAGTTCAGATCAGTCTATGGACACACCACCCTGAATGTGCCTGATCTCATCTAATCAGCTCAGATCTGGACTCTGTCTGCCCACATTGTCCATCAGTGACAACAGAGACACACCTTGAAGTGGGCTTTTTTTTCCTGTTTGATTTTGTTTTGCTGTTTTTTCTAGATTGGTCTTTTTTTTATATGAGTATGAACGTGGTTTCTAGTTTGTTGTTGTTGTTCTATTCTTCTTGTTTTTATTTCTTCCTTTTCTCTCCTCTGTCTTTACCAGTTTCCCAAAGTTTGTGTGATCTTCCTTTGCCCTCCAGCCTTGCTTCTAAGCTCTTCCTCCTCTTCTATTTCTCTATTTTCCCCCCAAGTTCCTTTTAAATTTTCTCCACTGAGGGTAAAATCGATATATTGGGGGTTTATTTACTGCATGTAATTTTCCGATTCATTTTAGCTTTTATTATATAACCACAAATGTAGTTCACACAGTTAAAGGTGGCAAATTAATAGTTACCTTACTTTATCATTTTCTAGGCTGTGTTTGATGATATTGTTTATTGCTGATTACAGCACTTTAGCCAAAGTGACATAATTGTTCTAACCAGTAGTTCTTCCTAGTGTATCAAGACTGGCATAGCCTAAGGGTCATAAAAATACTATAGGCAAACAGTGCCTAGGAGCCAGGGGCTGGGCCAAATAGGCAGTAACTTTTCATCCTCAATATATTTAAGAGGTAGATTCTTGCAACAGACTCAAAACCCACAAGCCAGCTATACCTGGAAGACACCTCTGAGAAGTAGTCATTTCCTAAAGGTTCTTAATACTAGAAATAAAGCTATTTGCCATAGCAATTAAAAGCATCAATACAGGAAACTAAAAAACAAAGACACTTAAGCAATATGCAACCCCAGACTTCAGCTCATCAAACCAAGGGGTTAGTGAGGTGGAACAATCCAAAATGACACTAGAAGCATAACATACCAAAATTCACAGGACACAATGAAAGCAGTTCTAAGAGGGAAGGTTACATCTGTAAACGCACACATAAAAAAAATAAAATTATCTGAAATAACCTAATATTTCATCTCAAGGTCCTAAGAAAACAATTCCAATACAAATTAGTAAACTTTTTTTGATGTAGATACCCAGTTGTTCTAGCACCATTTTTTTGTGTGTGTGAATTTGACTTAATTACACAGCACTCAGGAGGCTGAGGCAGGAGGATCCATGCAAGTTCAAGACCAGCCTGGGCTTTAAAGTGTGCTCAAGGCCAGCCTGAACAGTGTAGTGAGATCCTATCTCAAAAAGACAAGAAATAAATAAATAAACATTTACTGAAAATAGAAAGGCAAGTTTTAGACAAAATATACCTGATTTTTAAAAGTTCATAATAAATAATGCTTACAATTCAATACAGAAAGTGTAAGTGGGGTAAAATATTGAATTAAATGGCATTTCGGTAAGAAAGATATCTATATATGCAAATTAAATACCAATTCACTGTTATTAGTTGTATCAGGGAGTGCTCAACAGAGAAACATTTAATGCAAGATAGATAAATATATAAGGATTTACAAGATGGGCTTATAAGGACCACTCAGAGTCAGGTGTGGAAGGGCACAAAAGGACTGTCTGTCTGTGTGCTGGAGATCTGAAGGGTCCAGTCAGAAGCTGAAAGCCCGAAGCCCGCTGTAGTGTCCCGTGCAAGTGCGTATCGCGAGATCAAAGGATGTGCACCGGAAGGCTGAAGAGTCTTCTCCGGAAGCCAGGAGATGACATCCAAGGTGAAGGACAAGCTCCTCTGAAGAAGGGAGCCTTCCTTTGTTTCTCTTACTCTATTCAGGCTACTTTGATAGTTTCCTCATACAGAACTTATATATAATTTGTCAGTCATATACCTAAGTCCTTCATTTTTAGTGGGAGCCAATGTAAACTGTAACATGCTTTCAATTTCAAATTCCATTTGCTCATTGCTCCATGAATAAGAATGTAATCGTCATCTGTATATTAATTTGTACTCTGCAACCTTGACGTGCTTGCTTAGTTCTTGGAGTTTTCTGTCAGTTTACTCAGATTTTCTACCCATACTACGTCATTTATGCAAAAGACCTTCTTTTTTTGTACTGAGAATTGATCAGGGCCTTACTCATACTGGACAAGCACCCCCACCGAGTTACTTCCTCAGATCTTTTTATACTATTTTTTGAGACACAGTCTCAGTTGCTCACACTGGCCTTGAACTAACTCATGCCTTAGTCTCTAAAGTAGCTAGGATTACAGGAATCACCATGTTCATTCCAGAACCTCTGCACAAATTATAGCTCCAGCCCGTTTTTTTTATTATTTTGAGACAAGTTCTTACTAAGTGGCTATAATACCTGGGCTGGGCTCGAACTTGCAATACTCCTGCCTCAGTTTCCTAGAGTGCACTACCACACCCAGCTTCCTTAACAATCTTCTTGCCCTTTATTTCATTTTCTTGACTTTTGCATTAGTTAGGATTTCTAGATCTACTTTGCAAAAGAGTGGTAAAGAGGGTTACATTGTTCCTAATCTTAGAGGGAAATTTTTGAGTTCTCTGGGTTAGTTCTCTGGGTTAGGTGTGATGTCAGCTATAGATTTTTTGTAGATATTCTTTATCAAGTTAAGGAAGTTCCTTCCTGTCTGTTTCTGACTTAGAGAATTTTTTTTTTTTTTCAAATTCATGGCAGATGGGTAATACATTGACATCCTATTAAGGGAAGCAAATCTCATGTATATGGCATGAATACCTAATTATTATGGTTGTGAAATGAATGGTTTATCATGAATGCATATCAAATTTGGTCAAATATCTTTTTGAGATCCATTGATATGACCATATGATTTTCATCCCTTTGCCTGCTGATGTGATGAATTTTATTTGTTGCTTTTTAATATTCTGAATCAGTCTTCTATACCCAAGAAAAATGACAGTATACGATTATATTTACACTTTTTTGATTCAATTTTCTAACATTTGTTGAAGATTTTTTTTTTTTTTTGCATTCATGTTTATTATCTCAAGAGACACAGTAAGTTACAAAGTATATTCCCTCTGCTTATACTTTCTGAAAGTTATTATAGAGAACTGGCAATATATCTTCCTTAAATGTTTGGCAGAATTCATTATTAAATCCATCTGGGCCTAATGCCTTTTTGCAGGGACAGAGTGAGTAGTTAGGGACTCAGCCCAGAGCTTCACATTGAGCTACATCACCAACTCAGACTGGTCTTGAACCTGAAGTTCTCCTGCCTACGTAGCTGGGATTTACAGGCATATGCCTTCAACTCCAAGCATGATGGCTCGTGCCTGCAAACACAAAACCCGGAAGGCTGGGGCAGAAGGATAATAAATTCAAGCCCATACTGGACAACTTAGGAACTTAGTGTAACCCTGTCTCAAAAATTAAAAAAGAAAGAAAGAAAAAGGGCTGGAAATGTAGCTCAGCGAAAAGATCTTGAGTTTAATTCCCAGTATCACAGTTACTGGTCCATTGCATCTAGATTATATTTGTGGGCACAGAGCTATTGTTCAAAATATTCTCTTATTACCCACCCAATGTCAATGGGGTATGTAATAATGGACCTTGTTACATTTCTAGTGTTAGTAACTTGTGTAATCTTTTTCTTTAACTTGGTTTAGAGGCTTATCAATTTTATGGAGATTTTCAAACAACCAGCTTTTGGTTTTGTTGATTTTCTCTGATTTCCTGTATTCAGTTTCATTGATTTCTGCTCCAAATTTTAGTTTACTCTGCTTACTTGGAATTTAATTTTCTTTTCTTTTTCTAGTTGCCTAAATGGAAGCTTAGATTATTGATATTAGAACTTTCTTCTTTCCTAATAACAAGCATTCAGTGTTACAATTTTCCTCTATGCACTGCTTTTGCACAGTCCCATAAATTATGTTACAATTTCATTTCCATTTGGTCCAAAATATTTTAAATTTCTCTTGAAAATTTTTCTTTGATCCATGTGTGATTTGGAAGTGTGTTGTTTAATCTCTACATATTTGAGGGGTTTCCAGTTATCTTTCTGTTACTGGTTTCTAGCTGAATTCCACTGTGGTCTGAAGGCAGACACTGAACAATACTATTCTTTTAAATTTGTTACAGTGCGTTTTGTGGCCCAGAATGTCATCTGTTTTGGTGAATGTTCCATGTGAGTCTGAGAGTGTGAATTCTGTTGTTTTTGGATGAAGTAGCTTGTAGATGTCAATTATAGATGGGACTGTTAAGTTAAGCTATGTCTTTACTGATTTTTTTTGTCTGTGGATCTGTCCATTTCTGAAAGACTGGTGAAGTCTCCAACTATAATACGGGGTTCACATACCCCTCCTTTCAAGTCTATTAGCTTTTACCTCATATAGTTCATCCTTTCTGCTTAGGCACATGCACCTCAAGGATTGCTACGTCTTCTTGGAGCACTGACCCCTTATCATTATTAATTCCCGTTTTAACCCTTGGTAACTTTCTGTGCTTTGCAATCTACCCTGAAACTAAGTCAATTACTTCTGCTTTGATTCATGTTAGCATACTTTTTTCCTCCATCCCTTTTAATTTAATTTATACTTAATTTTATATTTAGATTATAGTTGTCTCACTTTTTATTTTTTAATTCCTGGCCTGGAACTTAATATATGTATCAGTAGCACAGCACTTCCCTAGCAAGTGCAAGGCCCTGAAAAAAATTCCCAATCTAATGATTCCAACATTTTGGCCTCTATTTGAATCTGATTCTGATGCTTGCTCAAGCCTCCTCTAACTAGATTTGGTTTCGTTTAGATTTCCTTTTTGTATGTCTTATAGTTTTTGTTGAAAGACATGAGGTATGGGATACAGGAACTGTGATTTAAGGATGTGATGATATGATTAGGGTGTGGGTATATTCTTCAGTCCTATGATTTGATCTTAATCTTCTAACCTTTTAGTTAACTTCTGCCTCTAGACTGTGAACTTCAAATTCCTTAGTTTCTCCCCTTTTGGTGACACAGGATAACTAAATGGAGTGAGAGAGAGGTTATTTTCCTTCCCTCCAATAAGTTAGGCCAGTAGTTTAGGCTCTGGTAAAATAGCTTCTCCTAAGGGCCAGTCTGGCCAAGAATAGAACACTCCAGTATATTTGAAAATACTCCCTTTAACCCTCCTCAGCTCCAAGCACAAGGATGTTTTTCCTCCAGTATTTACCAAAAGGAACTGGTAGAGTTCCTAGATAAAACCCACGATGGTGAGAAGAGACCAATGACTGTGTCCTCCTGGAGTTTTTAACTCTCAGGTTGTCAACACTGAGTCTCCAGTGATTCATCAACTACAGTTTAGATTTTCCTACCTGGCTACTGTTTTCTGCAAAGGAAACCAGATTTCTGCTTGTAGATTTCTGCTCTAGTAATTTGTGATTCTCCAAATCTGCTGATCTCTCTAATGGGAGAAGGGCATGGCTCTCCCTGTGACTTTTGTCTCTCTCAGGGATCCGGAAGATTTTATTTTTCAGTTCAGATCTTTTTCTTTTTGCTAAGTCAAAGTAGTAACTTCTAAATTCTTTACATGTTGGATTTGTTTTTAAATTGACTGTTTTTTTCAAGTTATTTTTTGTTTGTTTGTTTATTTTGCATACAGCGTCTCAATTTGCAGTTCACGCTGGCTTTGAACTTGTTTATGTAGCCCAGACTGGCCTTGAATTCACAGTGCAATCCTCCTGCCTCAGCCTCCCGTGTGCTGGGATTACAGGCATGTACCACCACACCTGGCTCAAATGTAATTTATATACAACAAAATATATCCATTTTTTAAGAGACCCATTCCATGAGCACGGATAAATGTATAGGTATGTATTTCCTGAGTTATTCTTTAAGCTTCCTGGGTTGTCTAGTATGCAGCCAAGGTTGAGAACCTCCGCTTTATCACTCTTTGTTGCCTGCTGGGGTCTGCAAGCTACCAATTCTGAGTCATCCATATCTTTTGTTCTTGGATGTAAACACCATTCCTCCTCAAGGGCCCAAATTTGCTGACTTCTAATGTCATGAAATCAGGCTCAAAGTGGAGATAGGAAATGTATTTAGACGGTAAAGTAATTCATTTAGCCTTCAAATATCTATTGACTCTGCACCCATTTTCCATAACTGGCCCCTCCAACTGTAAAGATCCCTTTCCCAGCAAAGCCAGCAGCCTCTTCTCTGGGGTCAGTCTTCTCAGCATGCCCCTGGCACATCCTAACCTGTTCCCTGTGTCTTCAACCTCCCTTCTCTCCCTCTAAATCCCCTGTACCATTTAAGGCTCAGGGCAAACCCCACCTCCTCTGCATGCTGGGAAGAACATGTTAAGGGGATGTATCATTTCTGGTGTGTACATCCGGTCGGTGTAAGAACAGCCTAGCTCTCGGAATACTGACTGGACAGGCCGCGCTTCAAGTCGCCTGCAGCCTATGTACACCACATAATCAAATGTTTATTGGCTGGACTTGAACTCACAGAACAAGAACATTGGCAAGGTCCAGGGCCACCATTATGCCAACTTAGTAACCATCAACACTAACTTTTTTCATTTTCTTCTCTAACTCATTACCTCTTTCCCATTTTTAGTCTTTTCTAGTGTTTTAAATTGTTGTTTTTCAGTGCTGAGATCAAAACAAGGACCTCATGCATTCTAGCCAAGTGTTTTACCATTGAGCCACAGCTCCAAAACCCTCTGGTATAATGTTTGAATTACCAGCCAGGGTCCAAAGGCATTCTGGTTATTGCTTATGTATAGACTTCCTCATCTCTTCACTGCCTCTGTGTGTGTGTGTGTGTGTGTGCATGGTGTGTGTGTGTGTGGGTGTGTGTGTGTGTGTGTCTGTGTGTGTGATGGGATTGAACCCTGGGCCTTCACACTGAGCTATTATCCCCATCCCACCCAACTTTAAAAAAAAAAATTATTTTAAGTAGAGTCTCAAATTGATAAATTACCCAGCCCGGGCTCAAACTTATAATCTTCCTGCCTCAGCCTCCCAGAGTGCTGACATCACAGGCCTACACTCATACCCCAGCTTTATTGCTTTTTCCCTCTTAAAATATACAAAATGTATTAAATGCTCAGGGTATGGGAATACCAGACTTTCTTCCTGCCTATCTTAATTACTTTTCTCATTGCTGAGACAAAATATCTGACACCCAAAGTTAACGGAGGAAAGGTTTTTTCCCAGACTTTGTAGAAGAGGTTTCAGTCCACAATCAGCTGGCTCCAAGGCAGGGTGGCACAGCAAACAGTCATTGCACGGAGGGCAGAAGATAGCAAAGCAAGTGAGTCAAGCAGCCTTAGCAGCTTCTTTCTGCCCCTTTTATAATCTATCTAGGGTATGAGGCTTAGAGTGGGTGCCAAACCAGTGTGATTCAAATATGCAGCGAGGCTAAGAACCACTGGGACGTAACAAGGACTTCAAATCCTTAGCTTTGGGCTGGGAACGTAGCTCAGTGGCACAGTGTCTGCCTGGCAAACGCAAGGTCCTGAGTCCATTTCCCATAACACCCCCCCCCTCCAAAAAAAGCCTGTCTTTTCACTGAGGGTAATGGCCTCAGACATAAGTGTGGCCTGGGCTGCTTGAAGACAACAGCGGCTCTGGGGCCAGAACGAGGCATGGAGCACAGACAGGTACTTTGTATCTCTAACATCTCAGCCTGGGGGAGCCTCACTGACAAGTCAAGGCCAGCACCCCAGGGAAGGTAGGAAGAGGGCAAGCTGTTAACAGAGAAATGCTAAAAGCAGGGATTCCACTTGTCCTGCAAAATTGGGATCTTGTGTTCTTGCAGGTAGAGGGAAGATTAAAGGAAGTAACAGGAAAAGCCACCAGTACAGGATTCATTCTCTATAAACATCAGCTTTTATGCTGATACAGTGCTTCAGTATTCAAATTCTTTGCAGGAAGGAGCAGCAAGTAAAATGAGTTCCCTTTTATAGAAGTTTAGAGAGCCAGAGTAACTGTCCTGTCTCCTCACCACCTAGCTGGTCCTCATGGCCAGTGCTCGGGCAAGTAGCTCACTCGCCCTGTACCAGGCAGGGTCACATGAAAGACATGAGCATTCAAATCTGACTGCAGACAGCTCACCAGGAAACCCTGAACAATGGGAGCCGTCTCTCTCAACTTCTGCTTTATCGTCCATAAAATGGGAACCATATAAAGTTCCTACACCTCGGGGGGCCACTATGTGTATTAAATGAAATCATATGTTTGAAATGCACAAATGTGGGTCTTGTTAGCACAGCTGTCCTACCACACACATCTCCCTGACTTGTGGTAACTGACTTGGCTTTCTCCTCCTTTCTGGTGTCTAGGCCAGTTTTCTCTAATTATAAACTCCATTTTTAAATTATTTTTAAAAAAGAAATACATACCTAAATGATATATTGAATGGTTTAAAAAATTAACACCTATGTACCAATCTCTCGGCTCATGAAACAGACATAATCAATTCTTTTGAAACCCCTTTATCTCCCTTCCATCACATCCCTTTCTCTCTCCCTCAGACAACTAACCTTTGTTCCTTTAAAGTTATTTTGCATTGTTATTTTTTGCAATGGGGATGGAGTCAGAACCTTGCACATACTAGACAAGTGCACTAAATGAACGAACCAAATATAAATGAATTCCAGTAACTATTTTTCATTGTTGTATCTATGGATTACAGAACTTTAGAAGCACTCAGTAAATGTTGGACATCATACAGTCCCACTGAATACTCAGGAGGGTGAGGACGGAGGATCACTTGAGCACAGGAGTTCAGGCCAGCCCGGACAACATAGCATGACTGCATCTTAAAATAAATAAATGTTGGATATAAGAGGGGATGACTGTTCTAGCAGGACCAGACCACCAGTGGGTTTTTGACTTTCTGGCTCTTTAACCTTGGGCGAAGTCCGAGAGGGGCAGGTAGGGAGGAAGGACGGGAGAGAAGAGGCTCAGTGCTTCCTGGGTTCCCTTCCAGCCTAAGTCTTCAGTAAAACTAGGTTCTTCCTGGGGCTGGGGTGGACTTTTATACATGATACTGGAGAATATCAGTGATTCCTATGGCGTTCATGGCTCACTAGGAGGCTTCAGGTGGGAAATCAGAAACTTCTCAAGCCCTTGGACAGCAACAGCCTAGGACTGGCTGCCTCAGACCACAATGATCCTCATCTCTTTACCCCCATGTATGATATCAATATTATCTTTTCTTGCCATTTACTGTAAATGTCAACAGGAAAAAGGTCAAAAACACTGCATTAAATTATTAGCTTGGTGTGGAGGGGGAGGCTGGATATAATTTACAAATCCAAGACAGTCACTTAAGCTCTCTTTTGGAGGCTCATCGGTCCCTTCTACAGGGTGGTCTCCGAGTCACCTGGAAAGGGGAAACAGGATGAAAATACCTTTTTTTGTTCTGTAGTACGGAGGATAGAATCCAGGGCCTTCACACTGAGCTACATCTCCAGGCTTTTTTATTTTAACCCAGGGTTCTCAGTAAGCTGCCCAATCGGGCCTTGAACTTGCAATACTACTGCCTCAGCCTCCCAAATAGTGGAGATTACTGGTATACCCCACCATGCAGGAAAGCATGGAAATTTATCTTAATAGAAGAAGGAGAAAGGAAGCCTGAAAAAAAATCATACTACCTCTTGTCCATCACTTCCCCACCACCATCACACACACTCTCTCTAAAGAATGCTTGCCCAGGGCTTACCTCTGCAGAGGAGGCCGAGGCAGAAATGTGCCCAGAGCATATACCGTAAGGCCAAGTCCAGGGCTCCTGCAACAAAACTGAGACCTCCCCTGGTCACCCCAGTCCAGCTGCCTGGGCCCAGCCACACTGTTGGCAAGAAGTTTCCAGGTCTAAAATTAGCCTGGTGCTCTCCACCCAGGCAGCTCCACGACTCGCTTGCTCTGGCAGACTGGGCCCTGCGGTGAGGTAATGACTGGGGTAATGACTGGCAGAGTCTGCCCTGCAAGGAGGGGTCCTGTGATGGCGAATGAAGCCACTCCATCCTAGTCCCCTGACTCTGCAAACACACTGGAGAAGCAGGGTGGCTGGCGCAGGAAGCTGGTTTTGCTTTGCCTCTGCTTAACTCTCCATCTGCATCCCTGGGGTACGCCTGGCCTGGTCTTAACTCCAGGCACACGGAGCAACGGAAAACAAACGCACTGAGTGTTCCAGATGTGCCAGGTTTTCAATTCATCACCACAGCCTCCTGAGGTCAGGATCATTAATCCCTTGCACAGAGCACCACGGGACTGCTCATGAATTGGTTGACCTGAGTTGGTAAGCACAGGGGAAGGACTACAGGAACACAGTCCCATCCTCAGCAGGGAAGTCTGTTTAACAGAGGGCAGCACCTCTGCACCTCTGTGAGGCCTCCCTCTCCAAGGCAGAGCCCATGACTCAGTAACTCCCACCTCTAGTTCCCTGGGCTTCTGAAGGTCTGGTCAGGAGGCCTGTGTCAGGAAGTGCCAAAACAAGCGGCCAATTCCTCAGCCAGTCCCTGGACAGAAGTCCTCCCACTTTGGGCTACACACACAGCAGCATTTATGTGATGACTTCCCAGCAGGCAGGGAGAAATGGGTGCCAGGTCCTGGGCTGAGGACAGGTCCAGTTCAAAACTCAGAAGTACAGAGCGTTACGGGAAAGATGACTGTGGTCACTAGGGCCTGTAAAATATACCCCCACCAAGTTAAGTCTCTCCAGCTTAGGCAGCCCAGAGACCCTCTCTCCCATTCCCACAGCTCATCCTCTCCAAGCCCACACCCATGGCAACCCTCTTCTGTCCCCAGGGGGAGAAAAGAAGGTGAGTGGGGAAGGTGGAAAGCAGCCACTGCCCCAGGAGTAAGAGCTGGGTTCCCTACCCTGCACCCATCTCCTCATCCTGCTTGAGTGGGAAGGCAGCCTGCACATCTAGGACATAGCTAGAGCCGGACATGGCAGTGTTAACTGAGCCATTCTGGAGACTGGGCAGAAGGTTCACAGGTTTAATGAAGCCCAAGCTGGGCAATTTAGTGAGATTCTATCTGAGAATTGAACTCAGGACCTCAAGTTTGCCAGGCATCAAAATAAAATTTTAGGGTCAGGGGTTTAGCTCAGCGGTGTAAGTGCCTGCTTGGCAAACGCAAGGTCGTGAGTTCGATCCCCAGCACCAAAAAATAAATAAATAAATAATAAAAATAAAGTTTTAAAAAGGGCTGGGAAATAATCTCAGCACCAGAGTGCTTGCCTAGCATGTGTGAGGACCTGGATTCAATCCCCAGTAGTTAAAAAAAAAAGAATCGTTAGAATACGATTCGCTCCCTAGATCTCTCTTCATTTGTCCTCTTCACTGGCTGGCTGTGCACATCCAAGGCCCACATCCACCCCAACACACACTCAGGTAAACTTTTCTACTGCTTATGACTGGTCTAAGTCCCCTAGTCTACCCAGCTTTATAGTCTGAAGAACACCAATTCCTCCATGTTATAGGGGAGGGATTTGGGCAGGGTGAGTCAGCGACACCATCAAAGGCACAGCCACGAAACAGAATGCCCTCAGCAAGCATTAAGTTACTCCGGAGAGACTGTAGCACGCGTCTTATGACCCGACCTGCTAAACTTCTGAACCGCCTTTTATCCCTACCCAGTGTGACAGCCAGAACACCTGGACACTCCCCACTCCACCGTGACAGCATGTGTAGCCTAACAGGTTCTGTGCCAACTTCCTCCTACTGTGGTTTTTCCTTATAAAGGAGGTGGAGGTGGAGGAAGAAGACAGGTGGGAACCTCTGACCCTAAAACGTGATTGAGGCTCTGATTTCCTGGGACAAAGGTCCTCTGAGAAAACAAAGTACTGTTCTCCCTGTCAACTCCTCCCCTCACTGGTTTGCAAAAATCCTCCAGCCAGGGAAGGTGTTCACTGCCCTGGTACTGGCCAAATCTTCTTAGCTACACAAAGGATCAGAAAAAAGCATAAAAAAATTATTCTTTTTTTAACACTTTTTTTTTCTTTGGAAAATAAAAATGTTGCTAGAAGAAATACCTTCAGCAGGGTGGTTTTTTGTCTGCTGCCTCTCAGGCCTTCTAATTTCTAGGTATATCAAGTGTAATTGCTTTGTGCAAACCACATTATGTACAATATGTTTATTTTGCTAGACCAACTAAGAAAACTTTAGATTTTTAGAGGCTGCTAAAAATATTTCATGTTAAAATGTTTCCCTGTAACAATCACAACATAATTCCATTTCCCAGAATTGGGAAATGGTTTTTTTCAATCAGCAAACACTGTGGGCAGGGTCGACCTTTTTTTTTTTAATGGTACGGGGGTTAGTTTCAAACTCTCAGTCTCACAATCGCCAGGCAGACGCTTACACCACAGAGCTAAATCCCAGGCCCCTATCTCTTTTTCTAAAGGTGATAAATTCTACGTTCTGTTTGAAAGCTTTTGCTTGATAAATACTTCCCCTTAATAGGTGGCATTTCCTTGGTAATATAATGAAAGCTTCTCTCCTGTAGAATGCTCCTTATTCAATGTGCTAAAATAAAGCATCAACGGTATTTTTCACCTCTTCTTTGTAATCTTCCAAACATGATCTGAGCCCACCTGTTATCACAACCCTGCAATTTTTCTTTAACTTGTTAGCCATTTCAACTTTCACTCTTACATAGAGTTGCCAATAGTGCATTTTTATTTGCTCACTAGGACCAAGAGTATGGAAATAGCACCCTTGTCAATTTGTATCTTTCTACAAAGAAGACAATAATGTGAATATATTGCTTTTTTTCCCCTTTGCAGGGCATTGGGCTAAAACCAAGGTCTGAGCTACATCACTAACTTACTCCCCTTTAACAGAATTTTTTTTTAATTTTGTGACAAAGTTTCACTATGTTGCCCAAGTTGGCCTCATCCTCCTGCCTCAGCCTCCAGAATACCTGGGACTGTATGTGCCATCCTCTATCTACAAAAGGGTTTCATAAACCATGTGTTACAGGATTCCTCTGATTTAAAACCAGCCTCAAGTTGGGTGTGGCAGCATCTGTCTACATTCCCCCCATTCTGGGAGTGCAAGGACAGTGAGCCCAGCCTGGGCAGTTTAAGTGACTTGATAAGATTTTATCTCAAAATAAAAAAAAAAATGGCATGATGGTGCATGACTGTAATCCTAGCATTCAGGAGGCTGAGGCAGGAGGATCGTTGAGAGTTTGAGACCAGCCTGGGCTACAAAGAGAGCTCAAGGCCAGCCTGAACTGCATAGCAAGACTGTCTCAAAGCAACAAAAAATAATAATTAATTAATTTAAAAGGGTAGACAATGTAGCTCAATGTGAAGGCACTGGATTCAACCCTTAGTGCCCCAAAAATAAAACAAATACAATCAACTTCACCTATTCATTATTTTACAGATCATGATTCCATTTGCCTTTTTGCTTTTGTTTTTATGATTCTTTTCACTGTAATGGGCTATTCTCAGGATGGGCACTTGTAACCAGGGATCCACTAGATGACAAATGTCAAGTCTTGGCTTGCCCCTGGCAATTCAAGAATCCAAAATCAACAAGAACTTCTCTTTGCAGGTTACTCTCAACCACCAATATCAAAGCAGAGGTCGTGACAGAAATTTCAGGAAACCCACACTCAGATCACTCTCAATAGCAGCAGAGCTAGGAATATGATCAGCAGCAATAACCTCAGTGGTAAGAAAAGATAAATACGCAATAGCTGGGGTGCAGCTCCGCGGTAGAGCAGTTACTTACCAATCCCATTCGAGGTGCGGTATTCACTCCCAAAAAGAAAATAAAGTTCAGAACTACTTAAGGGAAACAAGGAAGCACGCTCAGCAAACGCCAAGGGAATGAGCAAGGCAGAGCAGTGAGTGGCAGGGATAGTATGAGCAGCAAGCAGTCTACACATCTGGAATGCTGAGCCCCGAAATAGAATGCAGACAGGTTGACTAGAACTCTTATGTCTCAAACCCTTCCCTGGCAAGGCTGGGGGCTGCATGAACAGATTCCACTTAAAAGGGCAATGTCAATCAGTCCATAGCGACTGCCTAGTGAGCTCTCCTGAGAAAGTCTGTGGCGGCATCCAGGCTCAGTAAAAGAATTTCACGTTCTGTTGGAGATGTCTGCATGGTCCTAGCATAAGAAATGCTATACTAACCTCTGATATCTGGGGCTGAGGGGTGCAGCTCAGCCCAGGTTGAGGCCCTGGGTTTGATCCACAATAACAAAAATCTCCAAGCTCTATTCCTGACTAAGAGCACCCTAAGACTAATCAAGAGACACACAGAGGGACTTTAAAAGCCCATCAAATGATAATAAGAACCTCAGCTAACATTTATCAATCACTATGATGTATCATGAACTATTCTAAGTACTTTATATGTTATTTCATTTAATTGTCACGGCAGAAACCCAGTGAGGTAAATCCTATTAATAATTACATTTATAAATAAGGAACAGGATATCCTGAAGCTAAGTGAAGCCAACTTACTAAGTATTTGAGCTGGACCCCAAACACAGGGATACTGACTCCACAGTCTTGCTCCTGACCACTGTGCCTTGATGAAGAAAGGAAGAAAAAGGGAAGCAAGACACCAGCAGGTGGCATGAAGGGCCCCAAGGCAATGGCAGAGGCTAAGGCAGGAAGTCAGCGTGTGCTGACGCAGAGCTCCCAGGTACCCAGCAGCCTCTTTCAGCACTAGGTCAGTATGGGGGGGGGGGGGCACACGGCCCTTTGCACACCCTCTGGAGCCATCCTGACTCCTCTGGTTTGCACACATAAGACCAACTCTGATGAAGTAGAATAAAAGACAGTGAAGGTTCAACTATATTTTCAGACAACTTAAGTGCAGTGCAAGTACCAACAAGGATGAGGTGGGCTCCTGGGAAGTAATGGGATAAAAGGGTGGGCAGGTTTGAAAAGCAAGCAGATGGGTCATCATGACGCCAGAGCAAAGATACAGATGTAAGAAGCAGTCCTTGAACGGATGTTTCCAGGTACATGGTTCTGACACTGTCCTCCTCATCTCCTAGCAGATCTGCTTCCTGGCCCTTTTTCTACCGCCTAACATCTGTGCCCTGCAACTAGAGGAAAGGGGTTTAATTCAGAGAATGCTCCCAAGTCAATCAGACCCTGAGAACGTGCTATGTGCCAGGCACTGGGTAAAGGACTCAAACAGTTACTAGCTAGCGGTCCCCCCTAAAACAGTACGCTGAATATCCAGGGAGTGGGCAAACCTTTGGGGAGCAGGTCCACTATTCCTTCATCAGATGCTTACAGGTGGATATGACCCACAGGAGGTTAAAAATAAAATCTCTGCATAGAGAGACAAAAGGGGCACCCAGGTCCTGAAACTCACTATCTCATGGGGAAAGACGAACCCAGACATAAATAACTTTGATAAGTGCACTATTAGAGGTAAGGGGAAAAAATGCTGTGACAGGAGGGGGAGCAGAGGCGAATTCCAACAGAGCTTTCAATAAGACACCACCGTGCCTCTGTGGGTTTGGGATCCAGGTTTGTAGTGAGGGAAAAACAACTACTGGCAGTTTCTTCCCAGGCTCAGACAGAGCTTTGAACCAAGGGCTCCTTCTCAGCAGTCTCAGCAGACAGCTCAGCACTGAAAGTGACTCTTCCACCAGGATTCAAAGGAGGACATTGTTTTCAGGACAACAGAAAGGGTAGGGAGATGCTAATATTGAAAATAAGCACTAATCTTGTGCTACATTTTTTTCTCTTTTACACAGCTCTAACTGTCTGGACTCAGGAGGGTCTTGTGATCCTGACACTTCATGGTGCTGTATCGCATCCTCTATCCCTTGGGTACCTGTTTTGGGAATGGCACTTCTTGGACAGCTCCTTTCCTTCCAAGCTAGTCTTTTATCTCATCACTTACTACATCCCCCCAAGGGAATATTCACCAAAATTGGAGACCAGTGGAGCTGGAGGAGATCTTAGAAACTCACGCCAAAGGACTTCTTTTTGGAAAAATACAGTAAAATGTTTAAAAGTGCTGGATGAAATATAACTAACTTTTTTTTTGAGACAGTTAAGCCCTCCATAAAGTACAGGAAATTTCTAAGGAACAAAACATGGAGATGTAATCACAGTACCAGCAAGCGGATGATGCAAACAACCACTTGGTTTTAACAGGCAACCAACAATTTTAGATAACAGATCTGATAAAAATAAATTTTAAATGATTAAAATTAGCACAAGATTATTTCCTTTATGCCTGTATCTTGTAATCTGAGCGACTACTTTGAAAATAACAATACACAATATAGTAACCATCGTTAATCTCCTATTATTTTGATTTGAAATTTTGTACCACTGTTTTTAGTTTTTTGTTTTGTTTTAAATATTTAAAAAACCCACAAGATTAATACTGTTTGTTTTTGCAGTGCTGGGGATGGAATCCAAGGCCTCCTGCATGCTAGGCAACTCTCTACCATTGAGCTACATTTCCAGGTCCCACTATATAGTATTTTCAAAGGGACCCAACAAATCTGAAGTGGAAGCAAATAAAACTTACAGACCCCCAAAATAGAGTTACTAGAATGATAAAAAATGGAGAAGTCTCTCTTTCAGTTTCTCTCTCTCATGTCTGTCTCCCTGCACAACCTTCTCTGCTTGCTGCTGCTGCTGCTGCTGCAGCTGGAAGTCACTCACTTGGAAGGCGCCTTCATCTCTACCTCCTTTCCCAGGCCCTCTACTCAGCTGAGAACAAAGATCAGAGCACCAAGAACCGAGGCACTGCACTCTGTCTCTGGTTGCACAGGAAATCCTCATTGTCCTTGATCCCCCTGCCAATCTGCGACCCAGTGCTGGGGATGCTCCCACCGTGAGGCCCAGGGCATGCCCAAACAAAGCCGCTCACATCCGTGTGACGCTGGTTTGGCAAGCAGAGTGGAAAGGAGCACATCGGAGAATTTGAAAGAAGATCTCAAGAGGAAGGACTTCAAGGCAACTACTTGTACAGAGACCAGGTTGGCTGAGATGAACTTGGAGGCCAAAGTGGCCGGAAGTCCTGGGACAGCCGCCACCTGTTGGTACAGGCAACTGAATCTTGCAAGACCAGTGCCAGAATGTCAAAGATGGATGCCCAACTTTGGCCCCTGAGAAGGGTTCCACACCTACTTTTAAAACAGATATGCCATTCCAAAGATTATACAACCAAAGCCTTAGCTAAGCTCAGTGGCCCATGTCTATAATGTCAGCAGCTTGAAAGGATCTTCAAACCCAGCCTGGGCAATTTAGTGAGATCCTGATTCAAAATTAAAACAAGAAAGACTGAAGATGTAGCTCAGTGCAAAGGCCCTGGGGTCAATCTCCAATACAAAAGATGGAACGGCAGGTGGGAAAGAGTGACGGAAAGAAAGAAGAGAAAACTGATATGAAGAAACTAAAGCCCTCAAAAGCTTGTACATGCCTGTAATCCTAGTTACCCAGGAGGCTGAGGCAGGAGGTTCATGAACTTGAAGAAAGCAAGTGAAACCCTGTCTCAAAATTTTTTTGAAAGTCCTAAAAAGTTTTATTTGGTTCTATTTCAGGGCCGGGGATTTAGCTCAGCAGCATAAGCACCTGCCTTGCAAATGTGTGGTCATGAGTTTGATCCCTGGTACCAAAAAAAAAAAAAAAAAAAAAGTTCTATTTCAAATGTTAGATCTCTTTAAATATTCTATTAATCTCATGTATTTAATCATTTAAAAGGAATTCATTTTATCTCATCCATTATCTATGAAAGTCAGTTGTAGAGCTGGGATACAAACTAAGGTACCTGCCTACTGTTCCTGCCTTCTAATCTACATTAGTTAGTTTCCCATTGCTGTGACAAAACATCTGAGGGAACATTTAGTTTCGATCATGGTTTCAAAGGCTTCAGTTACTGGCTGATTTGCTCTGGTGTTTCCAGGCCTGTGGTGAAGTGGAATATCATAGCTGGAAGAAAGCGGTGACCAGCAGGCTAAGAGAGCTGGCTTTTACAGCAAAGCACCTCCCCAAAATCCATTAAACTTTGAATCCATAAATGAATTAATCATTCAATGAGATCAGAGCCTCTATGACTAAACACCCTCAATGGTCCAACTTCTGACCAGGCCTTTAACACATACACTTTCGGGGGATTTACGATTCAAACCTTGACTTAACAAACTACTTAGTCTTTCCCAGCTGCTATGCTTTTTAGATCTCCCAAAATATCTCATTCCTAGCACAAACTGTGATTCCTAACCTACCTCCTCCCCAGAGCAAATCTTTGCCTAGGAGAGGGATGGAGAATGCTGAACGTCCTGGAAGAAGAGAGTGATTGGAGAAGCTATAACTGGTAGTAGGGGCTGAGCCTAGATGGCCTGGTGTTATGCTTTAGATCTAGAATGTTTCCAAAATGACCCATGTTCAGAGGTGGGGCTTTTGGTAGGTAACGGGATCATGGGGGCACTATACTCATTGGTGGGTTAATTCGCCTCCTGACGAGTTCATAGCTGAAAGTGCGGTTAGGAGGGTTAGGAGGTGGGACGCCGTCAGAAGAGGGGGTCACTGGGGATGCACCCTAAACAGATGTATTCTTTTACTTAGCTCTTTCCTTCCATCCCTGCTTCCTGACTGCCATGGGATAAGCGCCTCTCCTCTACCAGACCCTTCCACCATGCCATTTCTGCCTTGGAGCCAGCCAACCATGGACTGAAAACAGGAGCCAAAATAAACACCTTCTTAAAGATGTGGGTGTTGGGTATTTTGTGCCAGAAACAAACAAACAAACAAACAAAAAGTGACTAACACACCTAACAACTGCTAGGGTCTAGACACAGCTGTGTTGTGGACTCCAAAGTTGAAGCAGCACTGGCCAGACGGCCAGTTAAGAAACGTACCTATTCACAGGTGCCCACCTGCCTCACCCTTCTCTACTCCCAACCAGATGGTAAACTCTGAAGGGGAGGAAATGGAAGCCAACATTCACGGAGCTCCTGAAGTCTATAAAATCTAACTACAAGAAAACTAATCCTTATAAGAAAAGCACTACAAGGAGAGTGTGCTAAAGCCATGACCCAGAGGAAGCATCTGAGGTTTGGAAAGAGATAAGGACTCAATCTGAGGTCACTTAACAGAGCATGGACTTGAACCTGCCCTCTCCTTCCAAGAACTGTGTTTTCATTCCACCCAGCTCCCCACAAAAAAAGTAAATACCCACTAAACATTTAGCTTTAACTTCAAAAGAGTCACCTCTATAAACCACTCCAGATTTACAAAACAAAATTTTAAAAATATACATCAATTTCCTGGGTGTTTCTATATAAAAACCCTTGAAATGTCATTTTTCTCCTCCTCCAACCAAAACCATGTCAACTGCTATGAAGTGGGACAGAACCACAGACTCTGCCAAGCAACTAAAAACCATAGTTTAAAAGAAGAAATGGGACAGACCA
Organism: Hydrochoerus hydrochaeris; assembly: GCA_004027455.1. NCBI lineage: Eukaryota > Metazoa > Chordata > Mammalia > Rodentia > Hydrochaeridae > Hydrochoerus > Hydrochoerus hydrochaeris. The sequence continues at coordinate 59,710 of PVLA01003326.1, forward strand.
AAAGGACAGTTTGGATACTTATTTTCCCCAAATCCAGGACTTTTTTTAAGACAGGGTCTCACTCTGTAATTCAGGGTAGCCCTGAACTCACTATGTAACCCAGGCTGCCCTCAAACTTGCAGTAACCCTCCTGCCTCAGCCTCCTAAATGCTGGCATTACAGGCATGTGCCCCTTACCTGGCAGGATTTTCATAGTTAAAGAAAAGAAATGGACTGAGGTATAACTCAGTGATACAACACATGCTGGGCAGGAACAAGACCCTGAATTCAATCTCAGCACAAGAGTAAAAAAGCAAAACTATCAAACTAAAAGACAATCCTTAGCACAGGAAATAAATTACTAAAATACCAGAGGACCAAGGGAGTTGGGCATGTTGACATGCACCTGTAGTTCCAGCACTCAGGAGACTGAGTCAGTAGCATCACATGAGCCCAGGAGTTTTAAAAAAAGTAAGGCTAGAGGGGAGAAGGGTGCAGCTCAGTGGTAGAATATTTACCTGTCCTGTTTCAGGCACTGGGTTTGATCCCCAACACTGCAAAAAATAAATAATTAACACAGTCATTTTTGTCTATCTAATGGATACTTCTAGCATTTAAAGCAGAACCTGAGAGTATAAAAATTTAAAGACCTATCTGTGCTTTGCTCAGAATACATAACCAGGAATTCAGCTCAATATACTTTACATAAAGAATCCAAACTATTCTCAGCTCCTTCAGTAGCATTACTTTATATCAGCTAACCTATACATCTACTACTTATGTATATTACAAGGTCAAAGCAGAATTGTCTAAAGGCTTATATATATGCTGATGGTTAGCCTAGTTTAGACCTCCTCATTTTTAGATATAAGGAAAAGTCCCCATGGAAAATAAAGGTGGGGAGTTGCTGAGACTGCTAGAGCCCAGTACAGGCTACAGAGTGAGTGGCTGACTCCAAGAACAGCCTGCAGGCTCCCTCCCAAAGCAAACTTGCCATAGCCACTGTTCTGCTGTGCTCCATAAAGCTCAGTACTAGGGCAAGACGGGCATCACAGCCTGGAAAATTACTGCAATGCACCTTCCAGCCTGTCCTGAAACCAGCAAAGAAGCAGTTGTTTCAGAAGACCTCATGCTGCAAAGCTGGGCTGCACATGCAGGGCATCTGAGCAACTCCCAGGACAGGAAGCAGCTGACAGCCAGGAGGAGAAGGGGGGTGGGGCTCCACTTAGACCCAGGGTCCCTGGGTGGTGGGCAGGCTGATGGCAGGAGATGTGCTGGTGAGGTGCTGGAATGACATCAGAGCGGGGAATGAAGAGACTCAGAAAAGGGGAGGCCTCTCCTTTTGTCACACACTGTGTTCCTGCTGTAGGCAGTGCTAGTCCAAAGGGAGCACAGTTTTTAAAAAGCCCTGATGAGCCAAGCACAGTGGTACGCACCTGTAATCCCAGCTACCCGGAGACTGAGGCAGAAAGACAGTAAATTCAAACCCAGTGAGACTCTGCCTCAAAATAATATTTAAAAAGGGGTGGCGGAATAGTTCAGGGGAAGAGCTTCTATGTAGCATGTATGAGACCCTAGGTTCAATCTCCACAAGTGCTAAGAAAAAAAAAAACAAGATAGAAAGCCTTGATGACCTCATTCTTACCTTCTGCATTTGTATTCAAAAGCTATCGTTGTTTGTATGTATGATGGTACAAGGAACAAGAATTCCTGAGTTCTATTCTTGGTTCAGTCACTGATAAACAGAATATCTGTTGGTGGAAAATATGATGTACTTGGAAATTCAGAGCTGACTGTTCATAACCAGATGGTACTTATGTGAGTGCCTAGTATGTGCCCAGAATTGAATATTAATTTGAAGGTGCCCGCAGCAGCCAGGTGAAATAAATAAGTGTCAGGGTACAGAGAGGTAAGTAAGACACAGGAAAAAGAGCCAGAGGTTCCAGGGAAAGAGAAACCGCTCGTCTAGGCAGCACAAATCATAATTCTAGCCTGCAGAGAGCACAGGAAGCAGTTCTGCTTGCCTCTGCTCTGAGTTTCAGCTCTCAGGCACACTATCCCTCCTCTGCCCACACATCTGTCTCACTGGCTCTCCCCCTGCTCGCCTGTGTCTCAGATTACTACTCTGCCCCGTGTTACCTCTGTACTGGAGGGTTTGTATCTCTTCCAAAGCAGAGTGGCCCCGGTGACCCAGAGCTGATGAGCCTGCCTGACATCTATGGGTGTGCCTCCCTCACCCATGCAGCCATCAGCAGTCACAGGGCCACCCAGAGAGATGTGGTAATAGGCAGAGATATGCTGCACAGACATAAGGCAGAAAAGCCCCTTAATTCCTAGGCATGAGAATTCAGCATCTAAGACTAGCACTTCAACAGGGACATGGCAGACCTAGCTTTGAGCAATCCAAGAGGCAGTGAGCACAAGCTATCCCTCCGTTTCATTTTGTACGGAAACATTAGGTTGGTCTCAAGGATAGACCAAAGAACAAGGATAGAACAAAGAACTTAGAAACCTATTTAGTCCAGACCTCTGCCTTCAGGTAGAACCTCAGCTAGTCCAAGATAAACAAATGGATACAACTTGTTAAAACCTGCCTGAATGGACAGGCTTTAACTTCCAGCAATAGTTTCTTCTCTGGACTGCTTTTCAGCCAGGACACACCAGTCTAGCTACACTAGTTATTAAAATACTAAAATACTTAGGTACATATTTGTGTACCTAATGTGCCCCCAGGCCCTCTGAATGCTCCATGAGCACCATGACCTATACCCAGGGCAGTTCTTGTTGTTTTTCAGTACTGACACTAAATCCAGAGCCTTTACACTGGATTTCTTTTTTTATTGTATATTTTGAGACAGGATTCGCTTTTTTACAATATTTTATATCTTGAGACAGTCTTGCTAAATTGGCCGGGCTGAGCTCCAATTTACAATTCTCCTGCCACCACCTCCCAGAGTATTGGGATTACAAATTTCCAGCTTTCCAGAGCAGTTTAACAACCCAGGAACTAAAGGGTTAATGTTGGCCAGGACCAGCAGTCAACAAAAACTCCAGTACTTGAGGCTAAGCAAGAGGATCATGATTTTGAAGTCTGTTCCAGCACCACCATTCCATCCCCAAGTGTTGTTATATAGTTTTACTATTATCCTTGACTGTTCCATTCAACCATGCCATCCTATCTTAAAACTCTCAATGGTTTTCCTGATTTCTAGGCACGAAATGCCACTCTTTACAGTTGTTATTCACAGTCTTCCACAATATCACATCTTCCTGTATTCTCCTTCACATCTTCTATCTCACCAATCCTAGCTGCTCAGTGTTTCCAAACACTACTGTTGGTCTTTGTTCATTTGCTTCTTCTGCCTGGAATAGTCTTCCTTCTTGGAATCTATCAAAATCTTTCCAAGCTCACTAAGATCTCCTTTTCCATGAAATGAATTGAAAGAATTGTGTCCCATTTCCAGAAGTATCACACCAAAGTCTAGGTTCTACAATTAGAAAACATGATGATTGATATTCTAGTTATGTTTATTCAAACACCTTGCCTCCGCTTAGACAGAAACCATATCTCGGTCATCATATCTAAATGGCCCAGCACAATGTCTTGCTTTTGTATGCACTGAACAAATATTTTTGTGCAGTTCTAACTCTTTTATCCAAGAGGCCCACTTACTCTTTGTCAGTGATTTGGGTTGTTTTCCTTTGAAGCCACCCCAGTTGTGGTTGCATCTTTTTTTGCATATGGAGCCTAAATTGCACATCATCCATATCTTAAACTACTGGGTTATTTCATGAAAAAGCAAGAAGCATGCTTCCCTGTCATTACTTTACCACCCTGAAGTTTGGGACCGCCATCTCTTCCAGTGCTAGATCAGTGCACAGGGATCAGCAAATGACAGGTTCTGGGCAACAGGGGCCGGCCCTACCGATGACAGGAAAGTTGGTGGTGGCGTGAGTTGGCAGGGACTGTTGGAGAGAGGGGACCGGGCAGCTTGCTAGAAAGCTCCGGTTGCTAAGGTCGGAGGGGCAGTTTGACTACTCTGAATGCTACAGGAATGCTCAGATGTGAAGGAAGGATTGCTAGCAACCTCCTTCCTGCCTCTTTTCCTAATTCTTCCTCCCCCACTGTCCCTCCAGAGGAATAACTCAAGCTATAAGACAGGAAATTCTGATGTAAGATGTCTGGGCAACAATTTCTTCTTCTGTATTTTTATTTTATTATTGACAATCAAACTCAGGGCCTTGTATGCTTTTCTACCAAGCTACAACCCCAGACCCAGGTCTTCTTAATAACAACAACAACAAAGGAGACGAGCTAGAAATCACAGCCACGGTCTGAATCTCATCCCATAAAAATATCCAGAAAGAGGACATATTGCCCGGCAGATGAATTTCAGGATTCTAAGAGGCTGAGGTAAAGAAACAAGTGATGCATCTGAGTCCATGTTCAGTATCTTATTAAAAGTCACAGAGAAACAACCAGTTCTAGAACAAGACGCTGGGAATAATATTCTGGAGAAGGGTTATGTGCTTGCTTCGGTAGCACATATACTAAAATTGGAGAATGGTTGGTCTAGAGAAAGAAACAGAACCAGAGGACCAAGTCAGATTTATTCAGCAGGTGCCCAGCAGATCTAAGTGCTGATGCCTCAAGATGAGAAGCCAATAAGATTCAAACTGGAGACCCGGTAAGAGATGTTCCAGTCCTGGAGGAAAAAGCTGACCTGTGCAAAAGGAGTGGTGAACAGGGAAAGGGAAGGGTATGACTGACTTCAGGGTCACAAAGCACGAGCTTTGTGTTTTCAATGTGTGCAGAGGATCCCTCCAGCCAGCTCCTTCCAGGTCTCCCATCTATACATACTCAACTGAGCCCGTCACCTGGGACTGAGTGCCAGTGTGTGGAGGAATAGAAAGACTCACGGGAAGGAGAAGGAGCTGTGAGAAGGCAGGCTGGGGCCACAGAAGAACACTCTTCCTATGCTGAGATGTGCAAAACTGCTGAGCGCAGTTATCCTCCAGCTCTCACACAATCTTTGCATCCAGACTGGATGGAACCTTTAAGGTTGTGTAGGCTAAATTCCTCCTTTTGTCCAGAAGCTGTCACTTTCCCCTTGAATCCTCTGCTAAACAGGTGGTTACTGCTAAAGACAGATTACACTATAAATATATGCCTCTAACCTGAACTAGCTGTTCCTGTCTCTAGTAATTCCCTCCTTTTGGCCACAGTAGCGGAAAGCACCACACCCAACTCTGGGAAGAGAAGTTGCCTGGGAGTGAAGCCTGGGAGACAGAGCTTCAGAACCCTGAACCTGTCCCTCCGGCTGGGAAGGGCGCCCCGAGTTCCGGAAATCCCTCCATTCCTCCCCAAGCTATCACAATGACCTTTTACTTTGTTAGGACCATTAAAAACACACTGAAAGTCATTTGGGCTTTAGCGAAGTTAAGAGAGAAGTAGGATTCTACCACTGCCCAGTCCACTGTGCCGCCCACTGTCGCCTTGAGCAGGCTCTGGAGAGTTCGGTAGATTCAGCAGAGTTTCCACGGACGGCTTCAGAAAACTAGCAGAAAGAGGCTGGGACAAGCAGAGGGTAAGGCGCAGCGGAAAGGTGGGAGCCCTGGCGTGAAAGGACGAGGTTGGGAGGGGTGGCGCACGAGGCCGGGCAGACGAGGTGGCTCTCAGAGGTCAGGCTGGGAAAAGAATCCTCAAAGACGCAGCAGGAGAGAAAACGCAGCGAGCGCAAAGAAGTCGGTGGGCAAAGTTTGGGTCCCGCCACCAGGAGCGCGCGGCCTGGGAGCAACCGGCCGAAGGCATCCCGGACCTGGCCCCCGAGCCCACGCGTGGACACTGCCGAGAGCCGGGAACAATGGGAGGGGGAACCAGGCTCCCACGGGGCCTCTGCCGGGCACCCCCAGGGGAGAAGCAAGGACCCCACCCCCACCCCCCACCGAGGACGGCCCGGCACCCCACAGCCCGGCCCAGGCCCGGCGGGTAGGCGCGGCTCGTGCCACCCAGCCGCCGCGCGCCCCTCTGCGCGAGCAGCCACCTGGAGGCCGGGTCGGCGCGAGGTGGGTCCCCGGCAGAGCCCGCTGGCGCCCCCGCCGCCGCCTCCGCGCGCCCTCGCCCGCTGGCGCTACTTACGCCGATTCAGGGGGTTACCGCCGACCTGCGCCGACGCCACCAGTTCCAGATAGAGCGTCCAGAGCCCCACAGACACCACGGCGAGCAGCAGCAGCAGCCGGAAGCGCCTCCGCAGCAGCCTGGCCGGGCGCAGGAGCAGCAGGAGCGGCGCGGCCCGGGGGCTCCCCATGGCTCCGCGCCCAGGCCCCGGCCCGGCCCAGCGTCTCAGGGCTGCCCGGAGGCCGTGTCCCTCGGCCGCGCTCCCGCGAGGCGCAGGCTCATGCTCCGCGCGGAGGTCCCTGGCTGGCGGGCGCCCGGCAGGGCTGCGCCTCCCGAGCCCTCGGCGCCCGGCTCTGGCTCGCCGCTCCACGCCTCTCCGGCCGCAGGCTCGCCACCTCCTCCCTCCGCGCGCGCCCGCTCTCCCTCGCCGCCAGCCCGGGGAAGCTTCCCGAGGGCCCGCCCTCCTGCCTTTCCTCTCGCCTTCTCCGACCCCGCGCTGGCCCACACCCACCTGTCCCGCCTCTGCCTAGGCCCCTCCCCGGCACAGGTGGGCTCCGCCCCGAGCACCCCGGGGGAGGAAAAGAGGCCCTCGGGTACCAACCCCGAGCGAGAGATGGGGCGGGACGACAGATCAACAGTGCCGAGCCACCTGGGGATGGGGGACGAGGGGGGTGAGGAAGAGAACGCGTTGTGATCTGGATCTGCTGAGACTTTCTGGCAAGCAGAAAAGTGGAGTGAAGGCGGCCGGGTTGGTGTTTAGGTAACTCCTATGACTGTGGCTTCAGGGCTTTTTGTTGCATGCAACTTCCTTGCTTGGGAAATCCAGAGAAGACGTGATATTAGTTGAGAAGCAATGAACATTTGATTGAGCCATAGCTCTGTTTTCCACGTAAGTTTGAAAATCTTCCTTCCCGCCTCAGCCTCATGTCTGAGCAACACAGGGAAAATCATACCGCCCCAGGAAACTCCAACAAGTAGTTTACCCCCATTCTGGAATGCAATAGCTGTTGAAAGAGAATAGATGAATGTTGGAAGATTCTAAAGAATTAAAAACCAAACAGAACTGGGGGTGTACTCAGTCGTAAAACACCTGTTTAAATCATGAAGGAGGCGATGGGTTCAATCCCCAGCATGCAGCGTGGGGTGGAGGTTACTCTTAAGAGTTGAGAAGATTGTCTGCATTCTAGTTCTCACCTTCAGAAAGTAAAGCCTTACTATCTGACTCAAATTGGATAATTGAAGTCCAGAGGGGCTGCTGGGGGTCATTCAGGTAATGATATAATATTCTTTTCCACTCTTGCCTGGAGAAAAAGGTCAGAAAACTATGAAGAAACTTAAAGAACAAAAGTATCCCTGGACATTTTCAAATCAAGTGTGCAGTGTATCATGCAAATATTGGGAAGACAGAGGTCCCCAGCACTAATTACTATGTTTTCCTTCTCTCTTACAGCTCCCTGCTTCTGCCACCCTACCCTGCCACCGTCTCCTCTGTCTCCAGATGGCCTTGACAAAATTCTCTTATGTGTTCCTATAACTAACTGCACGAAAATGATTAGTGGCTCCCCAGTGCTGACTACATGTATAAGGCAGGACAATCACAATTTTGAGCCCAGTAAGACTGTGTTTCAAAATTTAAAAAATAAAAAAGGGCAGGGATGTTGCATGCAAAAGCCCTGGGTTCAATCCCAGTAGAGAAATAAATCGGTTAAACTACAAATCTGAATTCAAGGACTTCCAAAACATTTCCCATCTTTATATCACCTTATGAAACCTACCACAATTAAAATGAGTGTTACTCACTGTCCTCCAGCATTTCTGGGGATTAAACCCAGAGCCTCACCCAGGTGAGGCAACCACTTTACCACTGAGCTACATTCCTACATTTTCTTTTCTAATTGACCTTTCTCCAAAGTACATTTTGGAGTTTAGAAAACTTTCTTGAACAGAGTGCAGTGCTCTATGCCTGTAGTTTCAGCTACTGAGGCTGGGATAGGAGAACCAAAAGTTTGATACCACCCTGGATACAACAGCTAGACCCAAAATTTTTTTTTTTTAATTTTTTTTAAAGACAGGATGTAGCTCAGTGAGAGAGCATTTGTCTAGCATGCATGAGGTCCTGGTTTCAGTCCCAGTAACCACAAAAAGAAAGAAAAAGCTTTCTCTCAACAATGCCTTCCTCCTGAAAATGTAGCAGAAGTTGTCATTTATCTTCCATATTGAGACTTAACTTTAAATATAAGTCTTGTTTTCTCAGTTTCACCGTAAGGCTTCAAAAGTGGGCACTTTGCATTCCTGGCTTACGGTACATTATAGCATTGGTAATGTTTGAGGATGAGGGTAATGCTTCGAGCAAACATCTCCCGGAATTTTCAGAAGAGTTCTCTGGAAGAATGTAGATCCAAAGGATAATTATTTAGTAGAAGCCCTTGGGAAATCTGTGACATTCCAGGAACTATGCAAACCCTTCTTTCTGAAGTCCAACACAGAAACTGTGAGCATGTACAAGTATGGCTGTCACATAGAAAGTGACCTGGGCATAAATGCCTGCCTGGCAAACATGAGGTTGGGAGTTCGATCACTGGTACCAAAAAAAAAAAAAAAAAAAGTGACCTGGGCCCTCCTGACCAGTCTCATAGGAATACACACATCTGGGTGTTAGGCAGAGTCATTGCAGCACTTTGTCACAGAGACAGGTGGCAGTCACACCATAACTCACTTCGAGACTGGCCCTCCCAAGAAAACTCTTGCAATCAGTTCATTCAACTAAATATTCTAAGTCACTGGTAGAAATATAAAATAAGAAAAGTACTGTTTGGTTGAGGAGGAAAGATATTTACAGAAAAAGAAATCAGGTTTTTTTCTCAGTAATTAAAGGCAGTGCATTATGCACTGAGCTTCATCTCCATCCCCTGCATTTTAATTTTGATTTTAAGACAGAGTCTTGCTAAGTTGCCCAGACCAGCCTCCAATTTTCAATCTTCCTGCCTCAGCCTTCCAAGCAGCTGGTATTAGAGGCATGCACTATCATACCCAGCAAAATCAGATAGCTTAAAGGCCAAATTTCTGGTCCAAACAGTAAATTGCAAAGCTATTCAGAGGAGGAAAGAGATCACACTGCCCTCCTCAGTTTTGTGCCCCTCTTCTCAATTTTGCTTTCTTTTGCTTTGCTTTGGTTCTGGGGATGGAGCCTACTGCCCGTGTATACTCAGCAGTACTACACCACTGAGCTTCATCCCCAGCCCCTGTATACTCTGTTCTTGCACTTCCTCAGCTTATGATTGGTTGGGAGTAAGGAGGCCAGAAAATTCTTGTAGCTATCCTGTTTCTATCATTTCTCTTTCCTAATGTGGTTTGCATCCTTGGCACTGAAATACCTCCTGCAATGAAACCCTGCTTGCTCCATATCTTTTTCTTCTTCCCTTTCCCCTTCCTCTTTTTTTTTTTCTTTAATTTTTTGGTACTGGGACTAGAACTCAGGACCTCATGCTTGCCAGGCAGGCATTGTGCCACTGAGCTATATCCCCAGCCCCTCCCCCTTTTGATATAGGGTTTCCCCTTTTTTTGATATAGAGGCTATTCACCTGCTAGCCTCAAGCTTGTGATCCTTTTGCCTTAGCCTCCCAAGTAGATGAGCAAAGAATCACAAGCATACAGTCCAAATGGCAAGTGAAAAGCAGCTGCATTTATTGAGGTTCACAGGAAGTTGTACTGAGGACAACTGTGTACTGAGGATCACTGTGTTACTGTTGTGTCAACTTGAGTAAGAGAGTCCAACTACATGGTTCAGCATAGTTCTGGGTGTGGCTGAATGAATTTACTGAAAATGGAAGACCCACCCTGGGTGTAAGTGGCACCAACCAATAGGCGTGTAACATATTGTGGCTGGAATAAAAGGGGAACAAAGAAAGAAGTCTTATGTCTGCTTCTTTGGAGGAGCTCCAGTCTCACCTCACCTTGTTCACCCTTCTTTTAGCTCCAGGCCTTCAACCTTTGACTGGATCCTTCAGATCTCCAGCGTGCAGACAGCCCTTTCACACTCTCCCACACCTGATTCTGAAGGCATCCACTGTAAGCCTACCTTGTAAATCCTTATATATTTATGTAAGCTCTAGTAAGCACTGACCGATATGAGCACAAGTAGAAAAGTAGAACCAGGGTGACAGGATAGCAGAAGTACTGCACACAGCAATAGCAACAGTCCTCAAACAAATCAGGCTTTCGGAATTTAGCCGTGCACCTCAGCCCAGGTGCCTCCCCTGAATCTTAGGTATGGTTGACAGGAATGATTGACAGGGTGTTGAGTCATCTCAGCACTCCCAGCATGTATACTAGTCTTAGAATTCACTCTGATCTTAATTACATGCATGACATGAAGTACATATTTATGAACCCCTAATGAGGTTTGAGTAGAATGAAGGAGCTCATTGGTGCATGCACCAGTGATCCTCCAATTATTATATTATTTTCTACTTGTCTTAGGACAGTGGAAAGAGGAATGGCCCTAGGATGTTATTTAAAATTAAACGGGTAGAAAGAAGTAACTTGTTTCTAACTGTACTACTATGCCTGCCCCTGTTTTAATTAGTGCATGCTTGTGATGCAAACATGCATCATGGGGAGTTAGGGCACATACATATCACATGCTGGCCCTTTTTGACTTATAATGATATCACACCAGGGTGGGACTTGGATTTTGGCACCCAAATTCCTTTCCCAGTCAATTGAGTTTCAGAGCTAAGTATGCATACACACTTGAGGTATTCGTTGTGAACCAGCTAGATGGCATAATATATTATCACCAGTGTCTCTTCATTGTCATGTCAATTTAACTGGATAGTCACTAGTTCTTTGATGGTTTTCACTGTCCTCTTGCACTCCCACATTGAGCTGAGAATGTCACAAACTATATTTGAGGGGAACATCTGTGAGGCTCTTTGGGAAAACTCTGGTCTTTGGGTTGGCAAGCATGTCAGAGTCAGGGCAGGTCAAACCACAAAGGTTCCTCTCCTCCAGATACAGAGACTTTGTAAGAGAGGCCAATGCAGTTCTAAATTGGGCCAAGATTAGCACTTAGCATGCATAAGGCCCTGGGCTCAATCCCCAGCAATAAATAAATAAATAAGTAGGTGTCTAGCAATCTGTAGGTAATGTGGTGGAACTGCTGTATCCAAAGCAATTCTTTTTCCGAATGTTCTACAGGGATCACAAAAGATTCCAAGTAAATCTTGTGACCTTGTCCCTTCCTTCCCATTTCCTCAAACTTGGCATCTACATTGTAAGGCAGCACCTTTGAGTTTACAGAACATCTTTCCATCTGTATATGTGTCTTGTTTCTCAGAACCACATGGCAGCATCAGGGAAAGTAATCCCCTCTGGTAACAGACAAACTTTGCAATCCTGGATGTCTTTGCAACCTGCCTAAGCTCACATGACCAGTAAGTGGTAGAATCAGAACCAGATCTTTAGACTGTTGATCCTCTTTCCATTACCCCCAGAGACCTCTTCTCTCTCTGACCTGATATGTTGTATCTATTCATCTACAAACATTTACTCTCCCTCTTCTCTTGCATTTTGTAAGTTCCTCTGCTGCTAAAAGGCATTTCACTGAGATTCCTAGTAGTACAAATACTGATGATAAATAAGTGAGTGTCTCTGGGTCATTATTAAACCAACATTTTACTCCAAGACATGGTGGACTGAGTTCCTTTCCTCTAAGACAATTCTTAAGAGCAAAAAAAACCAGTGCTTGAGTGCTGTGGTCATGGTAACAAGCAATTATTTATCTCCCTTGATTCATGCAAATCATTTATACAGAAGCTATTGGTTTCACTGATTCCACTGTTCAGATGAGGATATAGGCCCAGAGATGTTAAATGATGTGCTGGCACCTACATAGGTGGCCCATGTGTGTCTCAGGTAGAACCCAACTCAAGCATTCTAACTCCAGAACCAGTGTCTTTTTATTCCCCTTTGGTACATGACTCTCTTGGAAGTTCCTCTGGAGAAATAAATTCACCTTGGAAACTCTGAGCTCACTTTCAGCACATGTGTAACTCACTCAGCCACAAGATAATTTTCATTCCTTGCCCCTCCGCCCTCATTAGTGCTGCCTACTCTTCTTTTAATTGATGGCCTTTCTTCTGTGCCTACTTCTGAGTTACTCATCTACTGATCTATCTGCAGAGTTTGCTTCTTTAAGGATCAATCCCAGGAAAGTGTGAAAGAGAAAACCTTCACTGAATACATCTTTATGTATGTGTGTGGTGGGGAGCATTACTGGGAATTGAACCCCAGGAGCACTAAGCTATATCCCCGGTCCTTTTTTTATTATTATTTTATGTCGATCCCACTAAATTTTGAAGGCTGTCTTTGAACGTGTGATCCTCCTACTTCATTCTCCCAAGTGCTGGGATTATGATCATTGCATAGTTCTCACTGTCTTCTCTTGCCTTCCGACACAGTCAGACCCTCCTGTCTAGGGCGGGGTGGGGGATGATAGCACTCTGTTGAAGCCCCAAGCTTTAGTTCGCCAGCTATGGTCCTCTAGTTTTGCATATTAGAGTGGAGAACAGATAAAGATCTCTGCAGAAACATGTGTAAGACTACATTCTATAGAGTCAAAGGAATCAGATGAAGGAAGTCAAAGAAGAGAGAGCAGAGATGCTGTGCTGAGGGTCAAAATCAAGTTAGCTGGTTAGGAAAGTTCTGGGAAGTTCCCGCCGGAGAGTCCGGACTTTCCAACATACCCAAAGCCCAGTCCTCGGTGAAACATGAGGGTTGGTCCAAACCAAGCTGTGCACTTTAAAGTTCTAAGTTTGACAGTCTCTCCCTGGATCTTGCTTCCTTTTCCAGTCTGCAGCATGAATACCTCCAAATTATTGCAACTACTCTTTCTGTCTTTCTCCTTCAGGGGAAAGGATTCCCCAGCAAGTTGAGAGGCAATTATCCAAGTACAAAAATGAACTTCAGCTTTTCAAGCTTTTCAACTGAGTAATAACAATTATTTTCCTCCACTCGAGTTATTTTATTGCTGAGAAACCTACACAGGGACAAATGAAAAGTGTTCTTTTTCTTCTTTTTTTCCTATAGTGTTGGAGAACAAACTTAGGCCCTTAGTTTATGCTAAGCAAGTAACTGCTTTTGAGCTATACTCCCAACCACAGAAAAACACTCTTGAATGATGTTTAATTGGTGTTAAAAAGAAACTAAATGAAGCCTTCTTGGAGTACCAGATTATTGCTCTCTCTGTTCACTAAATTCTATTTAAGGGACCGGGGGGTGTGCTCAGAGGTAAAGGCCAGGCTTGTCATGCTTGGGGCTCTAAGTTCCGTCCTCACCCAGTATCAGTGTCTCTCAAACACACGTGCATGCGCACACACACCACACACAGAGCCAAGGGTGTTGATTCACACCTGTCGTCCCAGCTACTCAGGAAGTTGAGGCATTAAGATCATAAGTTCAAAGCCAACCTGGGCAACTTAGTGAAACTCTGTCCCAAAACAAAATATAAAAGGGGTGAGGCCAGGCATGGTTCCATATATCTGTAATCCCACCACTTGAGAGGCTGAGGCAAGAGGATCACCCTGACTTCAAGGCCAGTCTGGACCACATAGTGCATTTAAGGGCAGCCTGAACTACATAATAGCAACTTGCCTCAGAAAGATGGAAAAAACTGCTCAAAAAATAAAAAAGCTGAGGACGAAGTTCAGTGCTAGAATGCTCATGGGTTCAATCCCTAGAACTGAAAGATTAAATTACTAAACGCCATCACACTCCAAATAACTTCTCTCAGCCTTCTCCAGGGATGTAGCTCAGTGGCACAGCACCTGCCTGGCAAGCATGAGACCAAGTTTGATTTCCAGTACCAAAACAAATAAAAAATAAAAATCTCTCCTGTCTGCACCCGGTGACCAGCAGCTTCAACTAAGACTTAACAACTCACACTCTTAAAAGGCTTTTTGCCCAGTCCTGAGATGTGGCACAAATCTCATGTCTAGATGAAGTTGTGTGACTCACGGTCACTCCAGGGTGGTGCCCAAACCTCAGAGGAAAGATTTGGTGTTTCCTTCCCTTCTCCCAAGCACACAACCCACTGGCCCCTGGAAGTGTGCACACACCGATGTGACCCTTAGGCAGCTTCCACAGGTGCCTTAGCTCTCTGGCACCACCTTCTGCAGCTCTGAGGCTGCTCCCAGCATTTTCTCCAGGCTGTTCTCTGAGGGAAGCTGCATTTCCTACAGCTATTCTTTTTAGCTCCAAGCTTGCTGGGTGAGTACTTTGCCACTGAATTGCACCCCCATCCCTGACTATATCTTTCATTTTAAATTTTTTTCCATAGATGGGAATTAAACTGAACTACATCTTCAGCTCTTTTTTTATTTTTTATATTGAGTCAGGGTCTCACTAAAATACCCAGGCTGGCCTCAAACTTGCAATCCTCCTGTGTTATGGTGTTTATCTAGATGTCCCCCCAAAGCCTAATGCACTCACAAGTGGAACTTAAAGGAGGTAATTGAATCATGGAAGTGCAATACTGGATTAGTCCACTGATTGGTTTAGCATAGTTCTGGGTATGGCTGGATTTCCTAAAGAGGGAAGACACATTCTGGGTGTGGGTGGCACCAACCAATAGGCTTGTAGCCTGGATAGAATAAAAAAAGGACAGAAAGAAGGCTCCCTGTCTCCTGCCTGCCATACTGTGGACTGTTTTTCCTCTGCCATGACCCTCTGCTAAAGCCAATACAACTATGAACTAAAGCCAATACAAATTGTGAGCTAATTTTTCCTTCTTTAACCTGTGTGTGTTGGGTATTTGTCCCAGCAATGAGAAGATGCCTTGGCCTACCAGAGTGCTGGAATTACAGTGTGTACTACCGCACCCAGCTTCTGCACCTTTCTTGTAGCATTCAACCCAGAAATCATTCAATAAACACTCTGCAATAATGGAGAATGTTGTTACTCTCCATCGATATGAGACTTTGCTTCCTCTACAGCCTATTCACTTAAAAATGTCTACGCTAGGGCCAGGGATTTAGCTCAGCAGTTCAAGCACTTCACTGGTAAGTGTGAGGTTAAGAGTTCAATCCCTGATACAAAAAAAGAAAAAAAGAGAGAGAGAGAGAGAGAGAGAGAGAATATCTTCCCCTAATAAAACAGAAGTCGGGGAGGCTGGGGATGCAGCTCAGTAGTAGAAGGCTTGTCTAGCATGCACAAGGCCCTGGATTCCAACTCAGCACCACAGAAAAAGAAAAGAAAGGAAGGATGAGAGGAAGGGAAAAAGAAGGAAGGAAGAGAGGAAAGAAGAAAGGAAGGTAGGAGGAAAGGAGGGAAAGAGTATGGGGTTCCTTCCCGGGCCTCAAACACGGTTGACTCCCCTCACCCGCAGGGACCTCTTCAGGGAGCCCAGGCAAGTGCCTCCCTGGAGCCATTAACCTACCCGCGGCTTAGTGAGGGAAGAACAGTGCCCCCAAAGCTCACTGCGTGTGCAGAGTGCCACAAAATAGCTCAAGCGCTCAAGCCCCAGCCAGACTTTCTGAAAAACTTCTTTGTGTGAATTCATGGGTCCAGGCTATCAGCCCGGATAGGGAGCCCCAGCGCTGCCCTCAATCACTGTGGCGTCTCAGCGGCAGGTCTCACTTTCCAGCCAGTGATGGTGGCCCTGATGAGAGTCAGGGCTCTGGTTTCAGGTTTCTCAGCCACATTATCTAAGGACTGGTTACCGGGGATTTGATCAGGGCTGGTTTGGGAGAGAGGCAGACGCCGTCTTTGCCCTAGAACAGACTACTCTTTGAGCCTTGCCGCCACCCGGACTGGGGATGGAAGAGAGAAAACAAAAATCCCCACTGTATGAGGTTCTGTGGAATTTAGCTTGGCCCTAGAGGGAAAATTCAAGAGCAACGTCGCCTTCTGTCCGCAGCGCCCTCTGCAGGCAGCGGAGCCCATTGAGGCTGGGCCTCCTCAGGGCTGGGCCGGTTTAGCCTCCAGGACAACCTCTCCCCACTCATTCCTAAGTGAACACTGAGGTCCTGAGTGAAGAAGCCTGTGGTTGTAGCTGCGCTGCTGTTTTGCAGTGCAGGGGATAGGATCTAGCTCCGTCTGTGTGCCCCACAGACTCGACTCCTGAGCCCCAATCCCAGCCCGGCCTGTCTGATGTAGTTTCTTTGCAAAACAGAACCTTCTCGTCACCCTAAGCTCCGAAGAAAGGATGAACCCCATGTAATGGCAGGATAAAGACAGTCGGTGACACCACAGTCATTGGTGACATTATTCTGTCCTACATTATTATTATGACGATATTCATCCCTTTGCTGCAACAGGGGATGCAAGGGAAGGTGGGGTCAGGGCAGGTGTTTGATGTAAGAAAAGGTCCTGTAGAGAAAGAGATTGCTGAAATCTCTCTTAGCTTCTTTCCTTCTTTGGTGGTGGTGGGGATGGAGCCCTGCACGTCAGGCCAATGCTCCACCACCGAGCTACAGCACCAGGTCCCCTAAACTTTTTTTTTTACAACCTTCTTTCCCCCCTAAACTTTGTTATTACTCTGGAGCCTCTAGAATATTCTTCTGTCTTCATGAGGATTCTGGTATTCATCCAGGCATCTTTCCCTCACAGGAGGGCTACTGAGGTGAGCCAATGAGAGAGGCATGCACTGAAAGCTTGCATTCTCTATCATAGATTTTTGTTTTGCTTTGTTTTTTGGTGTTTTTTTGCTTGTTTGTTTTTGTTGCTGTTTTCATTCTTGTCTTTTTGAGACACTATGCATTTCATACTGCAGTTTATAACCCAGGCTGACCTCAAACTTGCAGCAATCTCCTGCCTCTGCCTCCTGAGTGCCATCATCAGTGTTTTTGAGGGATAGTTTACACTCTGACTTTTCCTTCAGAGGATTTGTTTGTGTACTTGCTTGCCTGCTTGCTCGTTTGTTTTTAGGTAGTCTCACCATGTTGCCCAGGCTGGCCTTGAACAAGTGATTCTCCTGCCCTCAGCCTCCTAAATAGTTGGAACTACAGGTGAACATAACCACTGTGAGTTCGAGACCAGCCTGGGCTACAAAGTGAGCTCAAGGCCAGCCTGAACTGCATAGAGACCCTGTCTCAAAAAAAAAAAAAAAAAAAATTAGTTGTCTTTTTCCCCTACATTTTCAGTCCACTGTTATTTTGGCTTTCTAGGCTGAATATTTTTCTTTTTGATGGGTTTTTCACTTATATTCTATGCTATTCTCAGGGGAAATTCCTATTGCTTTTAAGAGGAAAGCACCTCTAGACAAAGTAGATCATAGATTTCTTACCATTAATGAGAGAAGCTAAAGGAATGAGAACACTTGTAAAAGAAAAGGCGACCGACTATAGTTACAGTCTAGCATGCAGCCCTGTTGAGAAATGGTGAAATGTCATCAGGTCATTGGCAGTGTGTCATTAAAGGGGGTCATGGGACCACAGCCCCTTCTTGTTTTACTGTTTTGTTCCCTGACCATGAAGTGAACAGTTTTGCTCTTCCCTGTGTTGCCACCATGACCTGCTGCCTCACTGAGACCCAAATAAAGCAACAGGGATGACCATGGACTGGCACCTCCACATACGTAAGCCAAAGTGACTTTTGTCTTTATAAGTTGGTTGTCTCAGGTATTTGTGATAGTGATAGCTGACTGTCACAAAGCCAACACATAACCAGCTAGAAGCCTTGTGGTCCAGCGGATTCACTGATCAGCAGGAAACTGGGCAAAAGGGGATCCTTGTGTTGTTCCTTCCAAGTGCATGTGAATTTACAATTATTTAAAAATTAATATATACATAGATGAGTGAGCTGAGTTATCACACATAATGGAGTAACTATTTGTCCAAACCAAAAGAAAAACATTGTTTGATAACCAATTTGAAATGCTTCTGTTATAATAACCTAATATCTATTATTAATTGGGTTTATTCAAGTTCATATTCTTTGCCCATTGGTGGGTCTATTCAGTACAATTTTTTATTCTTTTTGGCAGTACTGGGGATTGAACCCAGGACCCAGCAAGCAAATATCCCACCACTGAGCTACACCCAAGGCCCAACAATACAATTTTTAAATTTATTTTTTATTTTTGAGACAAAGTCTCACTATGTAGCCCATGCTGGCCTCAAACTTGCAGTGATTCTCCTGCCTTATTCTCACAAGTGCCAGGATTACAGGCATCTACCGCCACATCTAGCATGATAAAAATTTAGTTAAAAAGAAAAAAGGAGAGGCAGCTCAAGAGGCAAAAGAGATGCCAATAAGTTCAAAAACAAAAATAATATCTCCACTTGAAGGTCAAGATGATGGAAGGGTGCTAAGGCAGGGAACTGGGTCTCTGTTTTATTCCATATATATGTATCACTTAAAATATGAATATTAGCTGAGTATGGTGACACACACCTATAATCCTAGCACTATGGGAGACTGAGGCAGGAGGGTCATAAAGTCAAGCATAGCTTGAGCAACTTTGCAACTTAGTGAGACAGATGAAAAGTGCCTTTTTCATTTTTCCTGTGCTGGAGAGACATAGCTTGGCCATAGCTGTCTGCTCCTTCCTCTCCCTTCCCTTTACTCCCCCTCACCTTCTCAGAGCACTGGGACAACTTGTTTCCATGTCCTCCCTGCCTATCAAACCACCACTCTCCACTCCAGCATGAGTGAAGCCGGACAAGCAGTGTCCACCCAGCCCCCATCATTTCAGACCATACCGTTGTGTTTTTGAAGAATGGTGTGTGTGTGTGTGTGTGTGTGTGTGGTGGCAGGGAGTGGGGCTGGGGTGGTGTATCTGGAGTGGCTAAGTTCAGGAAGGTGGGGCTCTGGACCCCTCATTTGCATACCCAGAATTCACAGCCCCCTTTCAGCCCTGCCCTTGGGTGACACAGGCTTGCTGCTGATGTGTAAGCAGCCATCTCCTGTTTAGTCTAGGGGGTTCCCTGCTGTGTACTGATTCCCTTGTGCTGCAGCAAGGGAAATAAAACTTCCTTTAAACTTGTTCCTGTAAGCTTGCATTTGGTTTCTAAAGTCCTATAAGTCCACTTGGGGTCTTTATCCTGAGTACAGTAATAGGAATAGAACAGTAGTCTCAGATTCTCAGAGCGGTTAGCACCAAAGCACTCCAGAGACCCACAGTCAGTGTAGAGGCAGCAGCAACTAGCAGCTGGCTGAGTCAACCGCTGACATCTAGCATCCTCTGGCGACATCACCAAGGCCAGCATAGCTGAATCTAGCAGAAGAACCCTCCCCTCATCTGGGATCCTAAAAACCCAGCTCACCTCCAAAGTGAAGGATAGCTGTGCATAATGACAGAGGCACATGGACACATCACCTTTGACTAAGGCAAGGAAGCAAAGGCTTCAGAGGCTAAGGTGTGTTCAGCCTTGCGCTGTGGAGGGAGAATTTGAAACCAAGTCGGTCCAGGAGTGGGATGCTTCACATCTTAAGCCGTCAGGCAATGTTTTCATGTAGAGATTAAAGAAAAAAAAAACTCTTAAAACCATTTTCTTGCAGACTGGTGCAACCACTGTGGAAATCAGTGTGGAGATTCCTCAAAAAACTAGGACTAGTGGTCTGATTGGACCCAGCTGGTATCTTCTGGGTATCTTCCTAAAAGAATTAAAATCATCATACCACAGCAATATATGTGCACTCATGTTGATAGGAGCACAGTTTGAAATATCCAGATCTTGGAAACAACCTAAATGCCCATTGACTGAGGAATGAATAAAAAAGATTTTTGTTTTGTTTTGTTTTGTTTTGTTTTGTTTTGTTTTGTTTTTTGGTACCAGTGATCAAACGACCACGTACTTGCAAGGCAGGTGCTTATGCTGCTGAGCTAAATCCCTGGCCCAAGATGTCTAAGTTTTATACAGTGGAGTACTGCTCAGCCAAAAGAAGGATAAATTGGAGACTTTTATAGGTAAACGGGTGCATCCTGAGACCATACTCATAAGTGAATTACATAAGACACACATGTGTGAACATTGTATTGTCTCACTAGTGTGAGATGCTGAAAGAAACAACATGTGTATATATATATGGATATATTTGTATATAAAAGATAGTTAAGATAGTTATATTACCAGTTTCTCTGAGTTCACTGAAGAGAAAGGTTTGTGCTGGTACTGTTCGGACAATTGAACGCAAATGTCTTGTGCACTGGGTGGATGCTTTGGGGTTGACAGTGCATGATGTATGTACCATTGTTGCCCCCTGATTGACGTGTTTTGAAATTTTGTTTTAGTTTTTTTTCTTCTTTGTTTTTCCCTTTTTCTCCTTGTAATAAAATGAATTTGGAAAAAAAACACCAATAAACAAACAAAATTTTTTTTCTTCACTTGACAACCAAATCCTTCCTCCAGCTCCACCCATTTACCTGCCCTTTATTTTCCCAGCTGGCCTGCCCGATCTAGACTCATTTCAGCTCTGCCTTGCCTACTCCTGAAGTTAGGAAGGCAAATGAAGCAGCTATGACTTACTGCAATCCCACTGGCAGTCAGTACCATTCACTGAATCCTTCATCAGGACTTGCTCCGAGGGATAGAGGAGAGATACAACTCCCAACCTGTTGGATGTCAAACATGCCGAGTTTGTGTCCTGCAGTATCAAGGAATGGAGTCATGAACCAAAGGAAGAAGTCAGGAGAGGTTTATTGGAAATAAAGAGAGAAGAATGGCTCCTGGGTTTCCAAAAGGAGTTCCAAATGGGGGGCCACCAAGGCCCTTTGTCAGGGTAATTTACACAGCAAAGTCACAATGTGGGTATGACATAGGTCAAACTACATCAACCTATAAAGTTATAAGTATAGCTGCTTAGCTAATATTGACCCAACAGGCAATAAGTCAGTCACACAGCCAGGGAGCATGGGAAGGGATGGGTGGAGATGCTCTTGTCACTCACCTAAACAGATGGTCCCTATCTGGACTTTTTGGACCAAGTGGTGCTAATTAAAGTGCACTCCCAAGTCACTGTTTACCCCTCAGGGAGGCGTCCTCCGCCTGCATCTTTATCTTGAGGCCTGATCTTCTTCAGATGCACCTCCAGCCGTAATTCTGCAGTCTGTTTTTCTGTTAACTTCCTTGAGAGGCCAGTCCTTCTCTGTCTATATATTAATTTCTGTCTAATTTATCTGCCTATAGTACTAGTGTCTGGGAATATAGCTCAGTGGTAAAGCACTTGCTTAGCATGTACAAGGACCTGGGTTCTATCCCCAACACACACACACACACACACACACACACACACATACAACACAGAAAAGCTGGGTATGATGGTACTTGTTCATAATGTCAGCACTCTGGGACGCTGAAGCAGGAGGATCTCAAATGCAAGCACAAGCTGGGCAAGTTAATGATTTAGCAAGACCCTGCCTCAAAATAAGAAGCAAAAAAGTGCTAGGCCCTTGATTCAGTACCTAGTACTATAGTAGGAGGAAGAAGAGAAAGAGGAGAAAGAGGAAGAGGAAAAGGATTGCTGGAATCCCATTGAGTTGTTAATAATTATCCATGCTGTCCATAGTGGTTCATGCCTGTAACCTCAGCTACTCTACGGGCTGAGGCAAGAGGCTGAGGCAGGAGAATCACAAGTTTAATATAAGCCTGGGCCATGTAGACCCCTTCTCAAGAATTTTTTTCAAGAAAATCACTTTACTCTAACCCACAATACCATCTAAAAAAAAGTAATAACATCTAATAGCTGGTTTATGGAAGTCACACAGACATCTGTCTCAAGCTCTATGCCACCTCAGTGAGCTTCTTTAAGCTTGGAATACCCTCGTCCATTGCAATTCCGAAGCAAAGCTGAGAGGCTTAACGTGGTTTTACACTTCGTACTTTCCTTATCCATCACATTTTCATGCTAACCTACCTTGATCAGAGTTGATCTCTCAGTTCTTCAATTTGAGCTTCTTGATTAGACTAATCCACTTGCGATTTTGCACTGTTCTATTACTTTATTGAAACCTTTACAGATGCCAGGCATAGCGGCACATGTCTATAATCTCAGCATCCGGGAGGCTGAGGCAGGAGGACTGCTGTGAGTCCAAGGTTGGTCTGGGCTACATAGTGAGTTCAAGCCCAGACTGGGCTGTAGTGAGGCCTGGACTCAAAACAAAAACCAAAAGTTTTCATAGAGCTTAACATTGTCCTGGTTCTGAGCATGCTCCAAAAACTGTATTATTGTATGACAGCAAAGGCCACTAAATTGCAGATTCACTGGATGGGTTCCCTGAGGCACCTGGTAAGTGACGTCAGGCTTTGGGGACCTGGTATTACCTCCCCCGATGAAGCTCCTGTGTGTGCTGGTGGTAGAGCCCATGGCCTCTTGGCTGTCATGGTCACCATCTGGGCCGTCAGACCTGGCTGCTGGGGAGTGGTAGTAGATGAGCCCGCTGTGGATGTTGGGGCTACCGCTGGAAGCTGAGCTGCTGGCCCTGGGCTGGACGCAGTGCTCAGCTGAGGGGCCCATTTGGCCAGAGGGAGCCACACAGGAAATGGATCCTGGGCTCCCACAGCCATCCTCAGCACACAGCGGCATGGCATCCAGAGACCTGAAACACTGCAAGGACTCTAACCCTGCCTCAAGATTTTTAAAGAACTGGGATACACCACAGTGATGGAACACTTGCTTAGCATGTATTCAAGGGGAAAAAACTCAGAATGAATGTGTCTCCCAGGACAGAGCGAGACTAATCAGAATGGTAAAATGGAGCTTTAAAAGTTAGAATTTTTTCTTTAGAGACAAGTGGCTTCTCCAAAATTCCTTAGACCTAGGACATAAACTCCTACCCCCACCATGAGAGAATAGGATATGTAGATGCTAACACCAGGAGGGTTATTTAGCTAAGCCCAGGCAAAATCCAGTTCCATTTCCACAGGTAAGGGAGAAAGAGGTTGGGTTCCAGGAAGAGATGCGATTAATCTCTGTTATCTCTTTGAAATCCCCCCTGCACCACTGCTTGCTCCAAAAGACCTAAGACTCCTATACACAGGGAGATGGTGATTTGGGTGATGAGGGCCCTCCATCTCCTCAGAAATAGCTTTGAATAAATCCTTTTTTCATTTTACCAAAACAAATGGCCTCCTTTGATTTGGGCAGCTGTGACCAAAGGAAATTGTTGTGCATATGGACTTAAGTGGCCAGAAACAAGTCTCAAAAGCAGGGGTGGTTCTCTGCAAACTTGGGGTTTCACCCTTCCATATTTCTGGTATAACTGAGCTAAGAGGCAATGTTGTCTCCTGATCTGAGCTTTGATTGAAACAGGGGCGCTCTACCTACATCCCAGCTCTTTTTATTTTTCATTTTGAAACAAAGACTCACTAAGTTACTTAGGGTGACCTCAAACTTGTGATCCTCCTGTCTCAGTCTTCCGAGAAACTGAGATCACAGGTATGTGCCACGGTGCTCAGCTGGACCTTCCTTCCTTTCTCTCTCTTTCTCTCTCTCTCTTCCCTCCTTCCTTTCATTTTTCTCTCTTCATGCATTTCTTTCCTTCCTCAGCTGTTACTAGGGATTAAACCCAGGACCTTCATATTGAGCTATATCCCCAGCTCTTCTTTTCTTTACTTTTTTTTTTTTTTTTTTTGCAGTACTGGGGATTGAACTCATGACCTCGCACTTGCCAGGCAGGTGTTTATGCCATTGAGCTAAATCCCCAGCATTTTTTTTTTTTTATAGGATCTCACTGCCCAGGCTGGACTCTGGAGTAGTAGAGATTACGTGTATGTGCCACCACACCTGGCTATGTAGCAACCTTTAAAAGAGCACATTGTCTTTTCTTCTTGGAACCGTCACGTGGCTCCTCACCCGGTTCCAGAGTCCGAGCTGGGAATGAGGCTCTTGCTGCCCAGCGTCTCTTCCTTGCACTTCCCAGGTTACCTGGTCCTCCACCAACCCCTCCCCGTCAACACAGAGCCTCCCCCACTGCCAGCACCACTAGTGTACTTCTCTGGCATTTTACCCAAGACATCCTGGGTATTTCGTGACTTTTGGTCATGGGTCAGCTTTAATTATCTCTTTCTTCAGTCAGATTTTATTGGTACATTTTAGATATTCATAAAGATCATATTCATCATAGAGAATTTCTACCTGTACATGATATACCTCATTTTTTTCTTTCCCCATTCCCTGACCCTCCCTTCAACCCCTCCTCCCCTCTTTTTTTATGAAAATTGTGTTTCCAAATTGCACACCTATAATCCCAGCACTCCATCCCAGCATTTGGGAGGCTGAGACTGGAGGATGATTGAGAGTTCAAGAGGCTACAAAGTGACCTCAAGGCCAGCCTGAACTGCATAGTGAGACCAAGTCTCAAAAAGACTAACAACAAAAAAAAAGTTTTGCTTTAATTTTTTCCTTCTTTTTCCATTTTTTAAAACTTTTTTCCTTCTTTTCCTCCTCCCCACTCCATTGTCTCCTCTTCATTTGAACATTTTCTTCCTATTTCACAATACCTAATATACATGTTGGTCCTTATTTACACTTTAGGTTTCTTATACCAGAGAAACAATTCGGTATTTAAATGTGTATCTGATTTATTTCGCTTATGAGTATGGCCTTAAGGTACATTCATTTACCTAGGAATATCTCGAGTTTATCCTTCTTTATGGCAATGTAGTACTGATATATATATATATATATATATATATATATATATATATATACACACACACACCATCTTCTTTATCTATTCACCAGTTTAACGGCACTTGGGCTGTTTCCAAGATTTAGCTATTACAAACTGTGCTGCTATGAACATGGGTGTGCGTGTATCACTGCAGAATGATGCTTTTAATTCTTTCAGGAAGATACCCAAAGGGTAATACCTGGGTCAAATGAGACCTCTAGTCCTAGCTTTTTGAGGAATCTCTACCTAAATTTCCACAGTGGGGGCACAAGGTACACTCCCACCAACAGTGGAGAAGGGTTCCTTTTTCCCCACAGCCCCTGATACTAGCCACTTTTTCTGGGGTGAGATGGAATCTCAGCATTGTTTTAATTTGCATCTCATGAATGATCAGTGCTGCTGAACATTTTTTCATATATGTATTTGCTGTTTGTATTTCTTCATCTAAAAACTGTGTATTCATCTCAGATGCCCATTTTTGGACTCAGTCGTTAAATTTGGAGAGGGGTCTGATTTTTTTGAGTTTTTATATGTTCTCTGATTAGGTTAGCTTTACTTAGTGTGTCATAACAAGGTGGTAAATGCCCCTCAGGTGGAAATTATATTGGCCAAAATCCCATTACTGGGAGACGCTCACGGAGTTTTACTGTAAGGCTATTCTAGTGTCCTCATAGGGCTATCCAGGAGAGAATCTCTATCACTAGCACTCCAGTTTCCTTTCCTTTTCTTTTCTTTTCTTTTCTTTCCTTCCTTCTTTCTTTTTTTTTTTTTAATTAACATAGTATCTCGCTATCCTGCCCAGGCTGATTCAGAACTCCTGGGGCTCAGGTGAGCCTCCTGCCTCTCAGCCTCTGGGGTAACTGGGACTACGGCTCTGTGCTACCTTGCCCAACTTGTGTTTTATAGTATGTGGGCTTGGACAATCTATTTATTTCCATTTGGCATGTCCAAGCACTATTGCTTGAAGAGCAGGTTTACATGTCTTTCGTGTTACAGTACTCAGCAGGGGAAGGGTTTCCTGGCCAGACATGTCCATTCTCATAAAACATTAGGGAACCAACTGTGATTGTGCATGACTGCAATCCCAGTGCTATTGAATGCTGAGGCAAGAGGATTGCAAGTTCAAGCCCAGCCAGGGTAACTTAGTGACTTAATGAGAACCTGCCTCAAAAAAAAAAAAAAAAAAAAAAGGCTGAGCTGTGAGACTGTACCTCAGTGAAAAGCTGATGGGTTCAATTTTAATTTTTAGTACCACAAAAACAACGAAACAAACGATGTATATGGAAAAGAGATGTTACCACCTCACACAAAGTTTGTATCAAAAAATCCCAATTTTCTTTTTTTTTTTTTTGTACCGGGGATTGAACTCACGACCTCGTGCTTGCCAGGCAGGCACTTAAGCCACTGAGCTAAATCCCCAGTCCCCAATTTTCTTTTCTTTTCTTTATTTTTGGTACTGGGGATCAAACTCATGACCTTACACTTGCCAGGCAGGCACTTGTGGCGGCTGAGCTAAACCCTTGGCCCTAAAAATCCCAATTTTTATCCAAACAGTCATCTCTATCCTCTCATCTATTGCTTCTCTCTCCACATCCTGAGCTCAGCCCTCAGTAGGATTGCACCAGCAGCCTTTTGAATCACCATGCATTGATTTCTTCTCCCTGACCTGGCCCCTTTTCCTGTACCTGTACATACTGCCTCTTGTTTGTGGCTGGGAGCAGGGCCTGGAGACACTGGCCTCCCGACAGCCTTTACCTCCATTAACAAGTCTAGCCATCATCCCCTGGAAGCTTTAACTGGGGTTTCTCATCACCAATTTTACCTTCTGGCTTCTTAAATTCCTGCAAACTGAGATAAATGGAGTAGATGTTCTTGAGGTCTGTTAAGATTAGGAGGGAAAGCAGGGTGTGGTGGTGTGCGCCTGTAATCCCAGGAGGCTGAGGGAGGAGGTGGGCCTGGGTTAGACAGAAACACAAACAAACAGACAGACTGGAAGACAATAAGGGAAACTACTGTCCCAGCCAAACTTCCGTACAGCTGCAACAGCATCTTTACTAAAACCATCGTATTATTCTCATCTTTCAGTAATCACCCCAAGACGTCTACTGTACCCTGAGATGAGTTCCTCCTTCCCTCCATTTATTTTTTATCACTTTAATGTCCCTGATGTCAGTGCGACCCATACTGGGAAGTCAAGACAGCAAATCCAAAAAGGCTTCTTGAAATAAAATGTTGGCTTTTGCAGGATGCCTGTCACAGGTGATGCCCATGTAGAAAGGGCTCCTTTAATCACAACATGGACCATAACTTGGGGAACAGGCATTTTCAGGGGGTGGATATCCCAGTCATCACAAAGCCAGCCCCATGTGGCTTGCATATGGGACATTTCAGCTGCATCATCTGGGGTGATCCCATTGGTACTTATAGGGAAAGTTAGGCAGCTTCCCCTCTCTCCAGTTTAAATACACTTCACACTGATTTTTCTCCAGTCCAGACTGGCTATTCTCTCAGAAGTAATCTGCTATGTGTCTGGATCTTCATGATTCATAGCCACCTGTGACTGTTTAATGCTGAGCTGTGGGTTTTCATCAACCCGCACAAAGTTACTCTTACAATCATAGTAAAGGCTCCTTGGGGAGCTGACGTTATTGAACCACAAAAATGGAACGATTCCTTCCCACTATACCCTTTAGTTTTTAGTAGTTACATTGGTTTTGCCCTTCCCACACTGACCACCTCCCTGAAGACCAAAGGTCTTTTAGAGGAGCTTTCTGTGGCTCTCCTGTAATTCTCCTCTTTGTGAGCAGCTCTGAGGCTAGTGGTCTGAGCTCAGACAGACTGACATCTGAGCTTGGCTCAGCTTGCTCAAGGCCTGACACAGCACTCTATTTTATTTTAACAATTACACATAGCAATAGACAAGGATTGGAGTCTAGCATCCTTCTTACTGTTTAGCATTTCCTTTCATATCTAATGGGAGCTAGGTCTACTGACATCTCTAAATTCCACTGGTAGATTTATTTTCAGTAATTGAACACTGTGCAGCTCTGTCTTTAAACTATTGGTAATTAGTGAATCACACACATATAAAGGTTTCTCATACCCTTTTATTTTTTTCCCAAATTGCATGTTTCTGTGAACCTGGAAAGTTACAGCAAATTTCATTCCTGACCCCAAATGTGTATGTGGGGGGGGGAGTATCTTGTTTTTCCTCTACTTTCCCTCCACAGTCAACACAGATTTCATGACCTCTAAAGGTATGAGGATTTCTCCTCACCAACCAATAAGCAATTAATTCTGCAGCAAATGCAGGTTGAGGGATTAGTCCCCAAGACAGCCTCCACTTCAGACCCAGTCACAAGTCTGGGCTTCTGGAAATTCTAATCAACCAGTTACAAGTTGGGGTTTTCACAGTTCCTTTTTTGGGTTTGACTAACTTGCTAGAGTGGCTTAAGAACTCAGGGAAACACAGCTATCAGACTCTTCATGGTATCTGTTATGTCTGATACATTGTGTCAACTTGAGATGTTTATAAGTTTAACTAAAAGACTCAGCAGGCAGCCAGAGTTCTTACTATGTAAACTTCTCAATAGCTAGGAGATTTCATGGGTGCTACACTGGCCCTGCCAGTGAGTGGCCTGTATAGAATAAAGCAGGAAAAGAGACTTGCTCTCCCCTACACACATCTTTGCTCTGGTTGCTTTTGCTGGCTGCTGCCTTCAAGTGTTGCCCTAGTGTCATGCCACCCTTCTTTGGAGCCAGCTGATTATAGACTGGAACCTCCACAAAATGTAAGCTAAATAAACCTTTCCTTCCTTCATTTGGGGTACTGGGTAAAAGTAACCAAGACAGTATCCCACTCTGTATCTTCTAGATCAGGGTGTACTTTTATTTTTGCTCTTGTTTGGCCCAAGTTTGCTTTTTGTTTTTGTTGTTTTGAGACAAGGTTTCACTATGTAGTTCAGGCTGAACTTAAACTCACTTTGTAGCCCAGGCTAGCCTCAAACTGGCAGGGATCCTCCTGCCTCAGTATCTAGTGCTGGGATTGTAGGCATGTGCTACTATGCCCAGCCCCCAAGTTCACTCTTCAAAGCCAATTTTTCCCTTGCCCCTTTACCCTTCACTTTTCATATAAACTTTTGGCATAATGTCAAAAAATAAATAACTCAGGGAAACATTATGTTTATATTTACTGGAGTATCTATTTTTTTAATTTATTTTTGTACCAGGAATCTAACTCATAAGTTTACGCTCGCCAGGCAGGCACTGCACTGCTGAGCTATATCTCCAGCCCCTTTCATTTGTTTATTATAAAGCAGCTAGATGAAGGAATACTCAGGGTAAGGTCTGAAGTTCCTGTGCCCTCTGTCGCCTGGAGCTGAGGTGTGCCACCCTCTCCCATGTGTGTTCTCAGCCTTCCTGTGAGCCTCCATGTATTCAGCCACCTGGAAGCTCCTGGAGTCTTGGCATTTTAGTAATTTTTTTTTTGAAACTTCATTGCATAAGTATGACTGCTATTGCTCATGGACTGAGTGGGGGACGCCAGCAAAGCCTGTCTGTTCAAATTCTTCTTGTTTTCTCTGTTCAGGGCCCTCTGTAACGACTATCAGGAAAGAGTAGATCACAGAATTTCTTTAAGGCCAGATCCAAGGGAGAAAGGCAGGAGAAATTGGAGTTTTCACAACCTGCCTTGGGGAGAGAGTTATGAGCCAGAAATCATGGACAAAAATCAAAACTATCCAACAACTTTACTTTTCTAACTCTAAAGCTACTCTCTTACCCCATCCTCCAATACCCCACCACCATGATACCACTCATTAGTTTGAACCTACAGCCTTGTGCATGCTAGACAAGTACTCTACCACTGAGCTATACTCAGCCCCAACATCTTACTTTCTGAAGTTCTTTTACCCCAGGTTTCCTAAACACTCTTTGCTTGTTGTCCAAACCATTCCTTTATTACTGGCTTTTCCTTTTCCGACCATTAGGGTTTCTTCTCATTGGTCCTCTTATTATTTTATATGATTTTCATCTCCCATCTCATCCACACCTGTGGTTTGGATCTGTGATTTCAACTCTCTTCTATATCTCTACCTTTAACCCTAACTTCCATAGCCCTACTCCCCAATTTATTGATTCTTATATACATTGAATTGCAGTTCAGGGCGTCACTATACACCTAGATCCCCAAACAAAATCTTTGAAGTTATAAAAAAGGGGAGAATAGGGGCATTCCTCAGTTAGTAGCGTGCTTACCTAGTATGCACGAGGCCCTGTGAAGTGTTGTTAATTATTCCCTGCACCCCACGACTCATCCGTCACAAATGTACAGTGCCCACTCTGCTCTTAAATGTCTCCCGGACCTATCACTTCATCCCTCTTCTCAATATTGGAAGATGTAGACCCTGAAGGTCTCTTCAGCATAGAGACAGTAGCCATCTTCTTTCTGTGTCTCTATGCAGTGAGTGTTAACAGTACAGTCTGCTAGACTGCAGATATTACCATACATTTTGGTAGCCAAACTGTTTGTGGACAGGCAGTGAGAGTCCCAACACTGGGCCCAAAATAACATGGCCAAAGGCTATTTTGTGTGTGAAAAATCACATATATTTCCTGGTTAAAAGGTAACATTTACTAAGTTATTCATTTTTTAGTACATGTACTGTCAAAGCAAGCACACTAAGGTATTGATGTTCATAAACTAAAAGAAAAAAATTATTTTTATTAGTACATGTTTATAATACATAATGATCACCTTCCTTGTGGGGAGTTGGTACATACGCATAACACACATCTTCTTCTTTTTAAAAAAATATCCTTCCCTCATACTTCCCTTCTCCATCTCTTGGTTCTCTTCTCATTTGCAAAAGATCTATCTCCCTATTTCCAATAGTTGTTTTTTATTTTGCTATTTATTTGTATTCTGAGTTTCTCATATAAGAGAAACAATGTACCATTTAAGCTTTGTGTATCAGATTTATTTCACTTACGTTTATGACCTCAAGCTACATCCATTTCCCTACAAGTGACTCTAGCTCACACACACACACACACACACACACACACCCAGGAATTGAATTCATGACCTTGTGCTTGCCAGGTAGGCACTGTGCCACTGAGCTATAGCCCTGGCCCAAGTATATCCTTCTTTATGGCAGAATAATACTCCACTGTGTATAAAGGCTACATTTTCTAAACCCATTTATCTACTAATAGACATACAGGCTACCTCCAAGATTTAGCTATTATGAATTGTGCTGCTACAAACATGAATATGCAAGTATCACAGTAATATGATGTCCTTAATTAACTCTTTAGGGAAGATACATGGAAAAGGAATAAGTGGGTCGAATGGAATTTCCAGTTTTAATTTTTTTGATTTCCATAATGTTGTACTAATTTACATTCCCATCAACAATGTAGAATAGTCCCTTTTACCCTGTAGTTTCACCAGCACTTGTTATTGTTTTCATTGAAGAGGTCTTTCACTTCCTCAATTAGATTGATTCCTAAGCTTTTAAATTTTCTTGAGGTTATTGTGAATAGTATTATTTCCTTAATTTCTTTCTTGTGCATTTATTGTCGGTGTACAGGAAAGCTATTGCTTTTTGTCTTTGTATCCTGTTATGCTACTGAATGGCTTGTTTGAGACAGGGTCTTGTTATATAATTCAGGCTGGCCTTAAACTCACTATGTGGTCCAGGTTGGCCTCAAACTCACAGCACCCTCAGCCTCAGTGCTGGGATTAGAGGCATGCATCAACACACCTAGCCTGGATTTGGTTATTAATTCTAGGCGTCTTTTGGTGGAATTGTTTGGGTCTTCTATGTAAGGATCATATGGGCAAATAATGATAATTTGATTTCATATATATATATATATATGTATATATAATGATAATTTGATTGTGTATATGTATGCATATATCTCCCTTTTATTTTATTACCTGATTGCTCTAATGCTTTGAGAATTATAATGAACAAGAATGGTGATGGTGGAACATCCTTTTCCATGCCTGAGGTCTTGTTCCTGATGTAGAGGAAAAACTTGCGGCTTCTCCTCATTTAATATGATGTTGGCTGGTTTTTCTTTTGTTGTTATTTTGGTTTCGATTTTTTTATGCTTCATAAATGACTTTTATCAGTTGAGATAAGGTCTTTTCATGCTTATTTCTTAAGGATTTTTTTTTTATCATGAAGGGATGTTGAATTTTGTCAAAGGCTTTTTCTGCATCAGTTGAGATGATCATGTGATTTTACTCCTTGCTCACTTAAGTGATGTATTATGCCTATTGATTTGCTAATGTTGAACCATCTCTGCATCCCTGGGATGAATCCTACTTGGCCATGATGTATAATCTTTTTGATTTGTTGCATTGTTTTGCATTATGGGAATTTTGTGTCTGTGTCCACTTGAGATTGGTCTGTAGTTCTCTTTTTACATTGGGTCCTTTTCTTGTTTTGGAATCAGGGTAATGCTAGCCTCCAGGAATGACGTTGGGAGCACTCCTTCCTTTTCAATTTCATTACAGTTTGACACATATGGGGGTTAGATCATCCCTCAAGTTCTTGTAGAATTCAGCAATGAATCCACTGGGACCTGTGCTTTTCTCACTTGGCAGTTTATTTTTTTTTATTACTTCCTCAATTTCATTGCTTGCTAATTGGATTGTTTGGTGCTTTTAATATCTTATTGGTTCAGTTTTGGCAATTCATATGTATCTAGGAATTTATCCATTTTTCTGAATTCAATTTATTAATTGAACGAGTACAGATTCTGAAAGTAGTACTAATCTGGTAAAAGAGAAAAATCTAGAAGGCAAAACAGATGATGCTGATGGCTTTTTGAAAGATCTTTTGAACTATACTTTATTCCTGCAAATACTGCAATAAATTTGACTATTAAATGATTATAAATTATTCTCAGATTTGGTATAAAGGTTTTACATATTCATTATTGCAAGATGCTTCTAATACTTCTTCTCTACCCCACTGTCCTTTTGTGCATGTGCTTTTTTAATAATATGGAGATTCAACCCAGTGTCTTGATACTAGCTACATTCCCAGCCTTTTTTTTTCTTTAATTTTGAGACACTAAATTATCAAGTTGTCAAAGTTATGCTTGAACTTGGAATCCTCTTGCCTTAGTCTCCTCAGTGTTGGAAACACAGGTGTGTGCTACCACATGAAGCTTTACCTGTAATTTTTAAGAAAGTGATTTGCATTTCAAGTTTTTTAATACATGAATTGATGTTATTCTGAGTGATTTTTTTCCCCTTGGAATCAGGTCTGTCACTGTGTTGCCCAGGTTGGCCTCAAACCTGATATTCTCCTGTGTCAGTCTACTGAATAACTATGGTTATGGGTGCATGCCATTATATAAGGCTATTTTTCTAAAAAGTACACACAATTGTTTCTGATTCAAAAGTTCCCCAAAAAAGTTTTTTTTTGGTAGGGCTGAGGATTGAACCCAAAGCCTCTGCACTGAGGTATATCCCTGCCCTTGCTAAATTGCCGAGGCTGGGCTCATACTCATCTACCTGCCTGCACTTTCCAGAGTGCTGAAATGAAAAGCTTATGCTACAATGCCCCACTCCTGAAATACTGAAAATCTGTATTGTTATGTTAAATGACATTTCATACCATTTCTAAGGTCCTATAATTTTGTCTTCCATGCTTGCATGTCTCCATTCTACTTTTCCATGCCTCCATACACACTGTCCTTCTACCTGGCATGCTCAGCCTATCTGGTTCTAAACTCACTTTTTAAGATTCAACCCAAGACTTCAAGCATACTACATAACAACTGTCACCCATTATCCTGGGAAGGCCTACAACAGACAGGCTTGCCATTTAGTAAACAGCCAGGGTTTGGTTCAATCTGCTAAAAATCTTTTTCTGGCAAGGCTTGCTCTCCTAGCAGCTACAATATGTTTTCCTATGGTTTAGCGGGAGGAGTACTGGGCTTACATACCTAATCCACCTCTGCTCAGACCTTAACTTGGGTGGATCAGAAATCTTCCATTCTATAGAAAGCAAAAATCCCACATTTACTGTTCTGCCAGGCCCTCATATTTTCATGCATCTACAAGAACAAGCTAAAGTAAATATTACCTCTCTCTTTTCTTTTTTTTTTTTGGTACCGGGGATTGAACTCACAATCTCGCACTTGCAAGGCAGGCGCTTATGCCACTGAGCTAAATCCCCAGCCTCAACCTCTCATTTTGTATATCCTTCCTTATGTGTAATTCAACTACAGCAAGACTCTAACCCATGTATGTCTGCTGTAAATCAGGTTTGGAAGATATGACTGT
This sequence comes from Hydrochoerus hydrochaeris, assembly GCA_004027455.1. Taxonomy (NCBI): domain Eukaryota; kingdom Metazoa; phylum Chordata; class Mammalia; order Rodentia; family Hydrochaeridae; genus Hydrochoerus; species Hydrochoerus hydrochaeris. The sequence continues at coordinate 93,733 of PVLA01003326.1, forward strand.
CAAAAAAAACGCTTTGCCTTACTGACCTTGATTTCTATTCCCTCAGATGGTAACCTTGTTAGATAATTCAAACCTAACATTTCTATCTGTATTCCAGTAGCTCGTGCCCCTCATTTCGGGGAAGGGGATTTGGTCCCTTGGCAATCTTGCAGAGATCCATACCATGGGCAGATTATATGCAAATTCAATTATTCCTTTATAGACTGGTGTCCCAGAGGTTTTCTTAAGGGAAAAGATCGAGATTGGCACAAGATTTCCTTTTCAGGCTCTCCTGATAATACAATAACCTCTGAAGCCTTAGATAATATTACATGATCAGGTAGAGGCCTCAATTCTCCTGTTCCTAGACTTATCAATGACAGGGCTGGACCCATACAGTACACTTTAGGGAAACTAGCCCTGCCTTTTCATGCAGGACAGCTGTAGACTGGACATATGCAGTCAGTTAATGGAGGAAAGGTCAAATTTGTGTTATAGAGTGATAGATATATAAAAACAAACATATGTTTATGATCCCTATGTACTGTTGATAGGAAAGATAGAGTGGCAACAAAATACATTCTCATGTATTAATTGTTATCTAACCCATTGTGTCATACATGAATTTCTAAGGACTCTACGATAATAGTGTCATGGGCAGGATGCCAGTCAATCTAATGGAGCCTTGGTATCACTCACCTACTGCCCTCTTAGTGGAAACCTTGATCAAAAGTTTTAACAATGAAACCAAGAGGATGCCTGGGTTAATTATTGCAGCAATTACTTCCCTAGTTCTTTTGATAATCAGTGCAGCTATTGGCTCCACAGCATTAGGACATTCAATACAAACTGCTCACTTTGTAGATAATTGGCCAAAACTGCTGATGAGAGCTAAAAAATTCAGAGAATAATTGATATAAAGTTACAAACCCAAGTGAGCATTCTAGAGACTTCAGTCCTATGGATAGGAGGTCAAATTAAAAGTTACAGTTACAATAAGACTTAAAAGTGTCACTATAATGACACCTTTTGGTATCACCCCATTGCCATAAACAAAAGCCTACATCCTTGGGGAATGATCAAAAGGCATATACAAGGAGCGATTCATCATAATATTACTATGGATATGGATGCTCTTCAGAGACTAGTGCTGTCCAGGTCACAACAGACAGCAACCTTTGATACCCAAATTAAGGATTGGGATAAATTTGCTGATGCCATAAAACAATTAAATCCATTTGTCTAACTCAAGGCTCACTTTTGGTTTTATATCAGAATTGGTGTGCTCATTCTATTTTTTATAATTTTTCTCATTAAAGCCTGTCATAGAGGATCCACTACCCAAAGACGACTAGAGGTCATATAACCACGACTAGCCCTGCTGGAGCTACAAAACCAGAAAGGGAGAGATGTGGGAGACAACTCCAGTGATTCCCTTGAAAGCAAAACTATTACTGCACCTCTGATTATTTGGAGACTTATTTCATTATACTGATATGTAGAGAGCTGGCTATGGTATTTTCCTTCTCTCTTCAATTGGCTCTAAGCATTGCAAATAAGGCTAGCCATGCTGGTATGTAATCTCTAAAGCCAACAGATAGTCTCCTGTCTCCTCGCATAGAGTAAAGGATATGAGCACAGAGGGATGTTAGAGCCAATAACTCTGGGAATGTCAACTGGGTAGGAGCTTCAGAGTAATTTTATTCTGAAGGTAGTAGAAATACAACATCCCACCACGGCCATGCTAGAACCAGGAGGCTGCACAAAGAAGCAATTCATCTGCCCTCTTGGTGAGCACCTTCCTCCAGCGTGAACCAGGAGCAGGCCCAGAAGTGTTTCCTGTGAGCCTATGGGTGCGCAGGCTTGGAATCCAACATTCCAAGTGTCCCCCTCTCCCTGCCGCCAGCAACTGGGGACAGAGGTCTGAGCATCTCTTTTCAGGATGACTGTATGCAATATAGCAAATATGGGGGGGGTCCTCTATCTTCTCTTTGAAAGCAGGTGTTGTTTTCAGTTTTGATTCATTATGATTGCTTTACTCTTTTCAACATTCTCTTTCGATTGCTTTTATGTTCTGCCTTTGGTTTGATTTTACTATACCTAATTGACTAGAAAACTATTGTGAAGATAATGATATACTGTGGTACCTATTGCTGTTATCCCGGTAACCTGCTGTGAAGTTCTGTACCAAATTCAGTACACTGTCTCAATTGGCTTTGTTCTGTCTTGTTCTGTTGTATTTTTACTACCTTCAGAATAAAATTTAAAATAAAATAAAATAAAATAAAATAAAAGGTTCCTTGAAAACAAAAACAAAGTAAAGACTCCCCAGGGCACAAGAGTTTACATATCAAAAAAACAAAGGGGGCGGGGACAGCCTCCAAAAACAATTCAGTTGTTACCTTGATTATGTAAATTGATCCTTCTGCATATCTTTATCTCTACAATTTACAGAGATAACTTTCTCCCACCTGGCCAGCCAGCTCAATTCCCATCATCCTCACTGTCACTTATCCCTGAGCCACCCTCCCTTCTTCACAAGATAATAAATTCTGGGGGAGGCCTAGAATCAAGGCCTTTGTCCACATGTCCTCACGGGGTTTGGATTTAGAACCCCTTGGCTGCCTTTAGCTTGGAATATGTTTTGGTGTCTTTACTCTCGCCATGGGTTGCATTGGTGGTGGTAGATTAAAATTAACTTGCTGAGATTTCAATAACGTCTCAATGGGATTACAAATATAACCTTTTGGATTGTAAGAAAAACTAAAAGGAGGATTACAATACTTGGATGACTGAATATTTGGGGTTACAATAGAAAAGGGCACAGTGATGCACAACTGTAATCCCAGCACTCAGGAGGCTGAGGCAGAAGTTACAGCAAGTTTGAGGCTCACGGAGGTCAACCACTGGATTTCATAGTGAGATCTTGTCTTAAATAAAAGGATTAGGCTGAAATATACTTCAACTTCACTGCTGCTTCCATGCAGTGCATCCACAGCAGGGCACTTCATTACTGAGCCAAGTTTCTTTTCTGTTTATCTTCCATGTCAACCTTTAGAGTATAGACTGTTTTAATGTTTGTTTTTTTTGAAGTAAGAGCTAGCACATTTCTAGCTAACAAAAAAAAAGACAAATTTTTGAATGAAGGAATGAATGGTATTAATTAAACACATGTTAGAATCTGATTGCAGGCAGCAGCTAATTGCTAAAAATCAACTGGGACAAGGTACAACTTAGTGGTAGAACACTTGACAGCCCTAAGTCCCATCCCTAGTGCTGCAAAAGTGAATGAGCAGAGAACATAATGAAGCCAACATACAGATAATCCTTAATTGTATCTGAATGTCGAATATATGCAAGGCACCAGACTGTCATTCACATATTTTTGATTTTTAAATTAATATATAACCTGCATACCATGACATTCATCCTTAAAGTAGCAATTTGGCTAAAAATGTAGAATGCTTCACTGTTGTCACCCACCCTTGTATTATTCATGTTCTGTTATGATTTAGGTCTAGATGACCCCCCAAAGGCTCATTTGGTCATAGCTGGGGCTTTTTCAGAGGTGCTGAATCTAGAATGTGTGATGCTCGGATTAAGAATGTGTGACTGATTTGACACCAGCCTAACCTTGGTAGCCTGGATACAATATAAGGGACAGAAAGAAGTGTGTCTTCTCCCTTGCTTGCTTGCTTTTGTAGTCTTCTGCCTACCATGAACTGTTTCTCCTTTGTGATGTCGCTCTGCCAGGCCACTCTACCTTGGAGCCAGCTGGTTATGAACTGAAACTTCTCAAACTGTGAGCTAAATAAACTTTTCCCTCTTTAACTTTGGGTGTCAGGTACTTTGTCTCGTCAACAAGAAAAGTAACTAAGACAGCCTCCAACACCAGATGATTTCAAAGGGTTCACTTAGAAAACACATATAGTTATATGAAACTGTACTATAGAACAAGGAATTAATCTGAGATATGAGTCAGTACAATGGAGGAATGGGTTTAACAAGACATAGAAAATTCAAATATTTTAAAGTATACACTTTATTAAAGATAGTTAATTTGAAATACATCACTCTAAAAAACATGCTATTGATAAAGTGTCAAATTTTTCACAAAAGGATCATTTCAGCTTTACCTCCTCTTGGCACAGCAGCGCCTCTATTTTTCAAATGAAACAACTTTGCTCGAGTAGGATCTCTACTGCCCTCTGGTGGTAACTCAGCATATACTTGTGGCTGAGGAAAGTTACTGAGTTTAAAGAGCAGATTTTATGGGTGATGGGCAGTAGCAACTTTCACTGTCTGGAAGAAGCAGCCCAAGAGGGCTTATCCTGTAGGAAAAGTGTTCTTCCAAATGACACTCAGCCAAAATCATAGAAAAAACTGTCTCTGTGCTTCAATCACTGCCTTCTTAAAAAAAAAAAAAAAAAAAGACAAGCTAGTCAACATAGATAGGAGAGAGAATGTAGGAAAACAAAATAACTTAGGCTACTATCTCTATGCCTCAGGAAGGTTAATAAGACAGTGAAAATTACAAAGGAAGCTTGGCATGTAAGAAAGGCTTTCTTTGTGCCCTGATTTTTCTTTTTGTCTTTATAGAAATAGATACCACTACTCTAATCAATTTCAGGTCCACACTCCGGAGAGCAGACAACCTTTAAGCAAACCTCTTCTGAAAGTACACGTCAACAGAGCCTAAGTTCATTCTCCAGACCAAACACTTTGGACTTGAGGTTCTTCAGTTCTTCTTGTATCTTATGAGTCCGTCTATTGCTGTTGCGGACCTCACACAAAATGGCAAGGTCCTGGTTTGCCTGAGCACTCATTGTTGCCTAGAGTTTTTAAAAAAACAAGAGGAAATGATCATGGACTAAATTAGGGAAAAGAAATCAGTCATAAAGGCCAGGCTATACTAGCTGACTCCTTTTTATGGGATTCTTAGTACACACAATAAATTTAATCCTTGGTTTGCTCAGTGACTAACTTACAGAAGATGTAGAATTAAAGCAGAAAGGCAAGATACTCTGCTTTCCCATGTAATAGTAAAGGAGCTTTGAGATAAAGATCAATAATGAACCTTGTATAAAAAGAACAGACCAACATAAACATTATTGGTAAATTTGCCAAAGAATAAAAGTACCACCTCTTCTTAAACTTATTCAGAATACAACAAACACTAGGATATGGGGATGACTAGCCGAATCTCTAACCTTGAGGCAATTTGGATTCTAAAAAGCCAAGTCTTGGAAAAACTGCTTTATTAACTATTCACTTTTCCCATTTGTAAAAACAGAGATAACTCTTTTCATTTACTTGCTAAACTGGGAAAGATGACAGTGTCTAGGTGTAGCTTGTGTGGAAGTACTGATGCAGCCATTACATTATTTCAGGTTTGTTCTTTTCCCTTCTAGTGTGCACTAACTGGACTGATTTCCTGGGAGCCTGAAGGATAATGTTATGGTTTGGAGATGATATGTTCCCCAAAAAGCTCGCTGTGTTGAAGGTTTGGTTGCTGATGGGTTTTTGGAAAGTGATCAGATCGTAAGAGCACTAACTTCATTAGCGGATTAACCCATAAATTAATGGCATTATTGGGTGGTGACAGAACTAGGGAGTAAGGGCCAGGGATTTAGCTCAGTGGCATAAGCGCCTGCCTGGCAAGCGTGAGGTCCTGAGTTTGATCCCCAGTACCACAAAAAAAAAAAAAAAAAAGAATTAGGGAGTAAGTTATGGGGGCACGACTTTGAGAACTGTATCTTGTCCCTGACTTCTTCCTCTCTAGCCCATCCTTGCTTTGCTTCCTGGCTGCTCTGTGATGAACAGGTTTCTTTCACCACAGCCTTTTGCCATTATAGTTAGGCCTTGGTGCCAGCTGGCCATGGACAGAAATCTCTCAAACTATGAGTCAAAATAAATCTCTTTTGCTTTAGATTGTTAATGTCAGGTATTTGATCACAGTACTGTGAAGCCAAGTAACACAGACGGCAATCCATCAGTCTACCACCAGGAAAATGGCCCATCTTTCTTGTGGGGTGGTGCTAGGGAAAAAACCAGGGCCTGTATCCCTAGATGTCTTTCTTTTGAGGAGCCCTTGTGATAGTGTTCCACACTTCCGCCCCTGTCTCCCTGAGGCAATCTAACACCAGAAATTACCTTGTATAGCATTTGCTCCAAGTCTTTAAGTTTCTGTCGAAGAACCTTAATGTCTGTCTTGAAGCCTTGTACTTCCAAGTTGCGTCGGTGTTCCAAGGCCTCATAGCGTTTTGTCATTATCTGCAAACGCTTCCCCATCTTGTTAGAGCGATCCTAAATATGGGGATAGGAAGGCATTTATGAAGTGGGGGAAGCATTTCCCCAGCTGTCTGCACTTCCACCTCCATCGTAAATGTAAAGAATTTTATACCTTGAAGATCTCTCTTCGTACTCCCTCCTCCTCTCGAATTCGGGCAAGTTCTTCTTCTAAGGAAATGCACTGCTCTTGGTACATGCTGGATAGCTTTTTCTCTTGTGCTAACTTATCCTTTAAGGACTGCAGGCCAAAAGGACAAATACTAATTCTCAGGTTTACAATTTAGGTTATTCAAATAGCAATTACAGAAAGAAAAGAAACAGAAAAAAAGGATTTCCAGAAGAATAAAATGAAGCAAGGGACAAGACAGCAAGGTACTTTGCGAAACATCTAGAAACTTCCTATTTCTCAACGAGATCAGGAGTGGTCAGGGTGGTATGGTGCTGACTGGCAACTTCCTAATTCCTAGACTGTTCTTTTAGGCACTTTTCTAAAATGTACATGGTAGAAATTCTTTAAAATAAAACTAGTATCTGTGGCTCTGGAAGAGTCACATAATGAAGTGAAGAATTTGTTCCAACTATATGTTTTGGGGCACATTTCATATTTCTTAAGCCTTTTTTTTTTTTTTTTTTTTTGAGACATGCTAGATAGCTTTTTCTCTTGTGCTAAGGACTTACTATGTAGTTCAAACTGTCTTGAGCTCACAATATAGCCCAGGCTGGCCTTGCACTCATGGTGATTGTTCTACCTCAGCCTCTCAAGTGCTGGGATTACAATCATGTACCACCATACCCAGTGAGAAAGTTCTTTAAAAAGGAAAAAACCAATACTTTCTATATATATGCTACTTTTAAAAAATCAAAGCTGGGTATGGTGGTTCACGCCTAAAATCTTCGCATTGGGGAGGCTAAGGCAGGAGCATCACTGGTTCTTAGTGCAATGCAAGGAGCAGATCACCTCTACTACACCCTTTGGCCATTATGTTTAGGTCTGAACTACACAGTAAGACCCTGTTTCAACAAATACTCTTAAATCAGAACTTAGTATGACTTAGGAGGCTAGGGCAGGAAGATGGGAAGTTTGAGCCCAGCTTGGGCAATGCAGTCTTGTGTCTCAAAATAAAATATAAAAAGGGTTGGGAATATAACTCAGTGATAGATCTCTCTGGGCTCAATGCTCAGAACTGCAAACAAATATATAAATACAAAACAAAAAGCAAAAAACAAAACAAAAAAACCTTTTACCTTTTTTTTTTTGCTAGCAGGGATCAAACTCACGACCTCATGCTTGCCAGACAAGCACTTATACCACTGAGCTAAGTCCCTGGCTTGTTTTTATTTTTTTGAGACAGGGTTTTACCATGTTAATTCAGGCTGGTCTTGAACTCACTGTGTAGCCCAGGCTGGCCTTGAATTCACAGTGATCCTCTTGCCTCAGCCTCCCCAGTGCCACTATGCCTGACTAAAAACAAGTCTTTTTTTTTTTTTTTTTTTTGGTACTGGGGATCGAACTCACAACCTTGCACTTGCCAGGCAGGTGCTTAAGCCACTGAGCTAAATCCCCAGCCCCAAAACAAAAGTCTTAAATCAGATTTTTTTTTTTTGCACACAATCCCTTGAAAACACAATGTTTGCAATGAGGTTCATGTTCCTGACCATGAATGTGGAAACCCTTTCAGACTGGCCGCTGCCTATGCTTCCTGCCTCTCCATTTCACTTCTTAGTGAGTACACCCACGTGCACAGCCTTTCCTTGAGTAAACGCCAAGGCCTTTAACTTCGTTTTTCCCTCTGTGGGAAGTGCCTTCCCCCAGGTTAATAGGGAATGCTTGGTACCATGTTGCAGGTTTCAGCAGAAACTGAATGTCCCTTAGTTGTGAATGTTGGTGCATGGCCATAATCTCAGCACTCGGAGGCTGAGGCAGGAGATCACTATGAGGTCAAGGCCAGTTGCCACCAAGGAAACAAGTCCAAGACCCGTCTGGGCTATGCCACAAGACTGTGTCCCTGTACACCCTTCTCAACTGGGCTTCCAGCAATTATGTATTATCTTCATACAATCTTCTTACTCTTCTGATACCATTTTTTATAGTCTGCGGTTTCTTGGATGTTTGTTAATGTTCCTGTTTTTTTCTTCATTAAAATGTGAATATCAAGAATAGGGCTTGTCTAGTTTATGCACTGCTGTAGTTCCACATCCCAGCCTATTTGTTGAGTGAATAATCAATTAACAGTCAAGAATTTAAAGTCTCCAAACACCATAACGATCAATGACTCTTGGAGACCTATTTCAGGAGGCTGCTGCTACCCCAGATTCCTGGACTGAATGGATCTTACATGGCAATCTGTAAGTTTTTCAGAATTCTGAGTTTTTTAGTTCCTTCAGAAAAATAAACAATTTCTGTAATACAGAAGGATATTACCTTAATATATTCATTTTGAGCTTGATGATTGTCACGTGAAATTGGGAAAACTTTTTCAATTTTATCTTCTTTCTTCTTATGCTGTAGTCTACACTGTTTAATCTTTGACATCAGATGATCCTTTTCAAGCATCCATGACTTCTCTTTATTTTGGTTTTCAAATTTCAGTTGCAAAAAGTCTTTGGTGCTCTCATATAGAAGTTCTTGGGTATGATGGAGACTACAAAAGAACAGATACAATCATGAAGATTCTTACACAGCACATCTGAAATACAGTTCTTCCAGAAGAGAAGATACAGATTCTTTTAAAACTGAACCATAGAGCTAGGCGTTTAGCTCAGTAGCCTAAGCGCTTGACTGGCAAGCGCCAAGGCTGTGAGTTCGATCCCTGGTACCAAAAACAAAACAAAACAACTGAACCATAACCAGGTGTGGTGGTGTATGCCTGCAGCCCCAGTACTCTGGGAGGCTGGAATAGAAGGACTGTTATTTCAAACCCAGACTGAACAATATGGTAGCTTAATAAGACTGTCTCAAAATAAAAAAATAAAAAGGGCTGAGGCTGTAGCTCAGTGTAAAGGTCCTGTGTTCAATTTCCAGTACCACCAAAACAAACATACAAAAACAATATAAGAATTTTGTAAAATATTAGAAGTTTTAGTGGTATGATCACTGGCAGTCTTACGTGGTTTACAATACAAAGTGTAATATATTCACCCAGGCTCCCTTTTTTATAGACTGACCTTTACCTGTGTGCTAATCTAAGGTTATATGATTAAAAAGGTGACAGAAACGTTTACATATAGCCTGCTAAGTCTGGACCATTCCTAGGAATGATGTTCCAAATAAGTGTTAATAGAAGTTCTAAAATATCAAAGACAGCTTTGCTTTTGTTTATACTGTGCTTAAGGGTGACTGCCTTGTATCACAATCTTTTGTTTTTCCAGATTGATTTCCTTTATGGAATCATCTCAATACTTTTAGACTATTTTAATTTCTCTAAAATTCCTTATCATTTTTAATATATACTTTTTTATTTATTCAGCTTTTTGTCAGTGACCAAATACCTGACATCCACATTCTAAAGGAAGAAATGGTTTATTCAGCCCATGGTTTCAGAGGATTTACTCCATGGTGAGCTGGGTCCAAGGCAGGACTATCACAGAAGGTCATGGTGAAGCAAAGTTGCTCACTTAATGATGGCCAGGAAGCAGAGCAGGAGAACAGTACCAGTGAGGAAGGGGCCAGGAATCAGATACAGTATCCAAGGTCACAATTCCATGGCCCATCTAAATATACCCACAGGCATATTTTACTTGCCTGGGCAGCTCTGAAGCCATTTTTGTTTGTTTGTTTGTTTTTTCAGATCCCGTCTCGCTGAGTGGTTTAGGCTGGGCTTGAACTCACTCTGCAGCCCAGGTTGGCCTGGAATTAAGAGTGGTCCTTCACCTTCACCTCCCAAGTGATGGGATCACAGGTGTGCGCCACCATGTTTGTCAAAAACAATTAAATTGACAGTGCAGGCTAACTACTTCCCTTTGTGTACTCAATACTCAAATATATCTCTAAATTATACTTAATCACCAAATAAACACAGGTCATAATTCTGCCTAACACAATATAACTGTCCCACATACATCCAAAAATAAACACAGGTTGTAATTCTGCCTAACATGATATAGTGTTCCATATACAAGCAAAAAATGCACTAATGTGCCCAGAGTCTTAGCAGTTTAGCATTGCTCAAAAGTCCAGGTCTAAAATCTCCTCTGAGACTCAAGGGAAACTCTTAGCTCTAAATCCCTGGAAATTCAAAATGCAAGTTAGATATCGCCAACATACAACAGTACAGCGTAAAAATTACCAATTCAAAAAGGAGAGATAGGAAAGAATAGAACCTAAGCAAGACCTAAACTGAACAGAGCAAACATTAAATCTGGTAGTTCTGTCTGGCACCCACACATATAGTGGTGAGATATGAGTGCCACCAAGCATGAGTAGCCCTCCCGCTGTGGCCTTTCTTGGGCTTGCTCTGCTTACTGCCTGTAGCTTGGCTGACTTCCCATGTTCCTCCCATCTGACTTCCTGGGGTCTCTGCTGTACCTTCAGCTTGATTCCTACAGCTTCATGCATCCCCCTTCCAGTTGTATGTTGCCTGGTCTCCCAGGTCTTCCTTTGAAACCTGGGTGGAAGCCTCTATGGCCACACAACTCACATTCTGCATTCCTGATTGCATTTTGCAATCAGTATTGTGTGGACAACACCAAGGTCTGCCACTAGCTCACGCAGTAAACAGGCCCGCAAAGCTCATGACTGCTGTGGCCTCTGAGTACCTGGATGGCCGAGAACAGTGAAATGAATCCTAGGGAACCAATTTGAGCAGGGAGCCCAGAGGCTCTTTTCTCAAATGAAAGGTTCACACTTTTGAGCCTTGGGCCTGTGATGGGTGAGGTCTTAGTGATTCCTGAGATGCTCTCATGGCATCTTTCTTCTTATCCTGGCTTAAAGTACCTGATGTCTTTTTGATGGCAATAGCATCTCTTCAGCAATCTTACCTCCTATGGCCCCAACTTTACATGTACTTCTTTTTCTGGCCAACATTTAAGTTTTCCAAATCTTTCTGTCCTGCTTTCATTCCTAATTCTTACTATAATTCTGGCTAAAAGCATCCAGTAGTACTAATGCCACAGCTTGAATTCTGGCTTGTCTTGTAATTTCCTCAGCCAGATGAATTAGTCTGCCACTGTGTGTGTGTGTGTGTGTGTGTGTGTGTGTGTGTTATTGAGGACTGAACCCAGGGCCTTCACATTTATCTGTATCTGCAGCCCCTTCTTCCAATTTTTTTTTTCAAGACAGAGTCTCACTAAATTGCCCAAGCAGGATTCGAATTTGTAATCATCCTGCCTCAGCCTTCAGGAGTGTTTGGATTATAGGCTTGTGCCACCATGCTGGAGAGTATAACACATTGAAAGTTAGCTTCACACAAAGTTCTAGGGCATAGATAAAATAATGATATTTTTTTTTTGCCAGAATGATACACACAGGCCTTCTAGTCTAATTCCCAACAAAATCCTTGGTCTAGACTGAAACTTCCTTACTTCAGCCTTAATGTCCATATTTCTAACAGCATTCTAGACTTTTTTGTGTGTTTTCTGAGACAGGATTTCATTACACTGGCTTTGAACTCACTGTGTAGCCCAGGCTGGCCTTAAACTCACAGTGATCACCCTGCTTCAGCCTCCCAAGTGCTGGGATTACAGGCGTACAGCACCACCTGAATAGCATTCTAGACTTCTGAGTTCCAACCAGATGGTCTGCTTACTGCATTCTAGGGCTTCTCTAGCCTGCACTGCCAAAGCTTTCCAAATTTTTCCTGCAAACCAGTCCTAAGGTCTTCTTAACCACATAATCAGATATAACCACAGCAAAAACCTCACTTCTCAAGAACAGTACCATTTTGGTATTATTTAGCTTTCTTGTTGCTGTGACAAAATACTAGACACCAACTTAAGGGAGGAAGCAGTTTATTGTGGCTCACGGTTTCAGATGATCCAGTCCCCAGATCAGCTGGCTCCAAGGTAGAATTATGATGGTGGAAGGATATGGAAAAGCAAAGCTACTTACTTCGTAATATCTAGGAAGCAGACCAGATAGACCAGATATTACTTTGTAATATCTAGGAAGCAGGGTAACAGTGCCAGAGGGAAAGGGGCCAGGGACCAGATAGATTACCCAAGTTCATGCCTCTATAACCTTCCCAGACATACCCAGAAATGTGCTTACTAACTTTTTCTGAGTGACTCTAAATGCATCAAGTTGACAATTCAGCTTCATACTTGCTTATATACCATGCCAGACTTTCTATGCCTAACATATGTTTTCCCAGGTAGGGTGAAAGCACACAACTTATTTATTGTATATTTTTGCCCCACTATTACTGATTGTCAAGGACAGTATTAGCTACAGGACATATATAAGTCACACATAGATTTACAAAGAGATTTATGAATAGACAAATGAGGTATCTTTAAAAAAGAATATTCCTGGAAACCAGCAACTCATTAGCTTAACATCAACACTTAGAAAAATACTATATTGAATGACCTAACTGCCTGCAAGCGTATTAAATATCATGAAACAATGGATATAGTTTTCTACTGAACAAATAATGTTCTTTTCATTAGTAACAGAATACACAGAGAAGTGGAAAGTGATAGCACTGTATGGGGCTTGGGTTCAGCAGATATTCCAAGTGTTCAGGTATGTTTATGGTGTACACAAAGGAGAGGCTTAATCAATTACCCAAAGGATTCCACAGGCTCTCTCCCGCTTTCAACGAGTAATTTTATTCCGTTACATCATGTTCTAAACTCCATGCAGATAAAATATGGTCTGATATACAACTGACTTGAAAGTAACACCCAGAGGACAGTCATTAGTGGCTGAGGTCAGTGATGGTGAACCTTTTAGAGCTTTCAGTGATACAAGCAGCACATTGCAGCATGTGTGCCATAGATTCACTAAAATCAGTATAAGATTTTAAACTATTCAACATATTTAAGATGATCTTATTTAATGGGAGAAAGAGATCATGTGCTCAGATATGCAGATAATGCTGAACCAGGATTGTTATTAATATTCCAGAAACATAAAATTACAAATTGTGGACTAGGGGTGTAGCTTGGCAGCAGAACATTTGGTTAGCATGTGTGAAGTCCTGGACTTGATCCCTACTATAAAAACAAAAAGGAGAGAGAGAAAATTTTTTAAAAATTTAAGATGTTGAACAGACGGTATACATTGATAAGGATCATGAAATATTCAACACACATTTGTTGTGTGACTACTGTGCACATTGGGCAAGGCAAATGCTATATGGCAAGACCCTAGGAAACAAAGACATAATTATACAACGTGGTAACAGGTGTTACCAGAGAGGCTCACCATCATTATGGGAATGGGGATGAGGAAGAATTTAATTTGGCCTAGGTAAGTCTTGTTTTTTTTGTTTCATTTAGTTATTTTCATTTTGGATAAGTCTTCAGAGAAGGGATCACATCGTTTATCAAGATGTCTGCTACAAAACAAATGCTCCACAAATACTAGTTATTATTAATCTGGCTGAAGCACAAAGTAATACAAAGCAATAGAAGAGCTAAGGCTAAAAAATTAATTTGTTAATCATCACCTGACAAGATGATGAAGTCACTAAGAATTGATGTTGACATGTTAGGGCTTTATTACAAGGTAAATGGACAGTAATCACGTATTTAAGCAATTGATAACCATTAAGGCAAGAATAAACATGTATTCTAGAAAGGCTCTAGAATACAAAGAGACAAATGGTAGGAAAAGATAAGAAATTTAGCTTCAGTAATGGTAAATTTAAGGTGTTCAATGCATTCAATGGATGGTATCTTCGTGGCACAGGTCTGGACCACTGGAACCAAACAAAAGGGTGAGGATGGCTAAAGAAGGTAAAAGAACCAAGACACACAGGTGCTGCAAAAATCCAAGGAGGTGAGTTTCAATGAGAGAGTGATCAGTGATGCTGAATACACAAAAAGATACTAAATATAATGAAGACCGAAAAAGGATAACTAGTCTTAGAAATTAAGAAGTCAATGATGATCTTGTAAAAGGTACATTTTGGTAAAAGGATGTGTGTGTGTGTGTGTGTATCAATCAGACTGCAGAAAGGAAAGGAAAGGCAAGCAGGTAAAGAATAAAAATGCTGAATACTCAAAATTTGCAATGTGTACTTTTTCTTTTGATACAGTCTTGTTATATTGCCCAGGCTGGCCTCAAACTCCTGCGCTCAAGCAATCCTCCTGCCTCACCCTCCTAAGTAACAGAGAGTATAGGTACATGCTTCCATGCCTAGCACACAGCATTTTTTACAGGTATAAAATCATGAAGGGCCAAAAAAAAGGTTCATTTTATTCTGTGTAAGATAATACTGATGGATAAAAGAACATTTCTTAGCCACTCAAATAAAGCTAAAATGGGTTAAAAGGAACATATGGAATATTTGCTGGTTCTTCAACAGAGTGAAGAGAACTGATTGAGAGCATGCCTGGAAAAGCCTAGACATTTCCTCCCTGAGGTAGCAAAGTCTGCACGTTCTTCAAGGTCCCTTTCAATTCTATATTCTCATGTTGCTGCAGTATAAAACTGTTTCTTTTTTGTTTTGTAATGCTAGGGATGGAACTCAGGGCTTTGCAAAACTTAGGCAAGTGCTCTACCACTGAGCCACACTGGCACCCTGAGAATTAATATTTAAGCTGCTCAGAGAAACCCAACACTCATTAAGTTCATGTTTCTTGAACACTCACCTTTTGGTTAGCTCTTTGACTTTGTCCTGATTTCTCTGGTGTTGAACTTGTATTTCCTCAATGCGAACACGTCTGTCCTCCATGAGCCCTTCAACTTGTTCTCTGGAGAGCCTGGTCTGCTCTTCCAGCTGCGCCTGCAGTGCTTCCACCTAGACAGGCCAATAGGTGAGACACCACCCATGTTTCCACTGTCTTTGTCTCCCAGCAGGGAGCACCTCCCTGGAAACACAGCAAGAAAAACAATCCCCCAAACCAAAAACACAGAAGCAAAACAAATAGCAGCAAAATCTCAGCTCTAATCCTCCTATTTAATGTCTTTTTTTTTTTTTTTTTTTTTGGAGACAGGGTCTTGTTATGCAGCCCAGGCTGGCCTCAAACTCCTGGTGATCCTCCTGCCTCAACATCCCAAGTGCTGGGATTTTAGGTGTGCACCCCCACGCCTGGCTTAGCGCCTTATAAATGGGATTGCACAACACAAAAACAGATTCCTTGTCCACACTAAGCTCATATCCATATTATACAGGGAAAGCTACAAAATCTGGTTTTCCTGACCCTCTCCTTCTTGCCTTTAGGACTATAAGGACTTAAGATGTACTGATCACACAGAAACAGAATGACTCAGGTTACAGTGAAATGAATATAATGTTATTTTCTTCTCTGAATCTGGCTGCCATGACTACATGGAGACAGATAACTGGCCAAAGGTAGAAGCTGTCACATAAATCATGGCCCCCACTCAAACTACAGCAACTTGATATAAAATCATGGTTCCAAATGATACATAAATACCAGGTGGTAAGCTAAGCACAAAGTGAATTCTTAAGGATTTTTTTGTTGGGTAGGGCTCTGCATATAAAGTGAAGGTTCAAAGAAGTCCTTCTGAAATGTCCCAATAGAAAATAATGGTTTTTAAATACAAGGGCTTAGAAATTAGGAACAACCTCAATTTCTAAAGTACATGTTGCCTAGATGCATCTTATGTGTAAGGAGATATTTATACGATATCAAGGGCATGTTATAGAAAGCTAAATGTGAGAATAAAAATTGTTTTAATCTGCCAAAATGAATACATTACTTGTAGGATGAGTGCTTGTGTGTCTCTTTGGTAATGCTCAGAACTGTCTTCCTTCTCTCTCATTGATGGTCTTTTGTTGGGTACTTTAGGACCTAAAATAGAAAAGAAAAATTCATTATGAAGATTTTGCTTAGCTCTTCTTATTCCTATCCAATTCCAAGTATGAGCATTATCCTTGCCTCGGAGTTGTTTCCTTTACCTAAAAGAGAAAGAAAGGAAGAAAAAGAAAACATATGATAACTATAGGATGAATTATGAAGAATCGCTATGAGAGAACTCTGTAGGATTTCTCCTGCATAATCAATTCATCTTTTGGCAGAATCAACTGTTGAATGTTCCTTTGGATTGTGCCTATCTTCTACTAAAACTGTGTTTAACCAAAAATCATCCTTACTCATTCTTTAAATCAAATTTAAATAATTTGGTTATGACATATCACTCAATTTTTAAAAGTAAAGGTAAAAGGGGAGTGTGGTGCCATGAGTTTGAAGTCAGCCTAGGTTATGTAGTAAGTTCAAGGCCAGCCTGGACTACACAGCAAAACCCTGTCTCAAAAAAACAAGGGGAGAGAAAAGAAAGAAAAACAGAAAGAAAGAAGAAAAAAGAAAGAAAAAAAAAAAGAGAAAGAGATAGAGGGAAAAAGAAGATAATTTTTTTTTTCTTGAGATAGGGTCTCACCATGTAGTTTGGGCTGGCCTTGAATTCACTATGTGTTGCCCAGGCTGACTTTGAACTCATGGCAATCCTCCTGTCTCAGCCACCAAAGTGCTAACATTACAGGTGTGGCCCATCAGGCCTGGTTAAAAGATAGCTTTCAAAAACGCACAAGAAAAAAAAAATAAAAACACACAAAACTGAATCCTGCACTGAGATTTTTTGAAGCCTGGAAAGGGTGTGGGGGAGAGGAGGAGGGAAAGAGGGCAGTTAATAAATACGGGAGTGTAGTTCAAAAAGGATAATTTCTGCCGGGCACAGTGGCTCATGCCTGTAATCCCAGCACTTGGGAGGCTGAGGCAGGAGGATTGCTGCAAGTTCAAGGCCAGCCTGGGATAGAAAAGGAGTTCAAGGCCAGCCTGAACTGCATAGTGAAACTCTTCCCCCAGGCCCCCCAAATTTCTAATATGCTATACAGCTAAGTGGGAAAACTAAGGTTGCCAATAATTAATTATACATCTCAAAATAACTAGAACAGAGAATTTTTACAAAAAAATGGCAAATGTTTGAAGTGATAGGTATCTTGAGCTGATCAGTATACAAAGTAAACATGTAATGAAATGCCATACTGTACCCTATAGATATGTACAATTATTGTGTCAATTTAAAACAAAAATGCATTAAAATAAGAAACCAGAAACTGCACAAATTTTAATTTCTAACTGGTTCAAGAAACTCACATTTTTTTTGTGTACCAGGGATCAAACTCACGACCTTGCACTTGCCAGGCAGGTGCTTATGCTGCTGAGCTAAATCCCCAGCCCTGAACCTCAGACTTTAGACTTCCAGACTCAATACAATAGTCACCAATTATCACTGTACAGTGGAATGAAATTTCTAATAATTTGCATAGTGATTTTCAATTTGGCATCAATGAGAATTTCTAAAAATATGGTTGTTACCTGCTTTTGAGGCCGAAGACTCGTTCAGTTCACATGTATCTACAGCCTGGATAGTGTTTTGGAGAATGCTGACCTGAAGATGGAAGAAAGGGCATAGAAACAGCCTTCCTGTGATTATGAAGTTTTACTCTGTAGTCTTAGCTCTTCAGATCTAACACTATTTATAAACTAAATTTATCAAAATTGATTAAATCATATATGGGTGTTACACATAAAATAGGCAACATAAGCGAAGCTTTTAGAGAAAATCCAGTTATTATATAAACTGGCTGGGCGTGGTGGTGCATGCCTGTAATCCCAGCAGCCAGGAGGCTGAGGCAGGAGGACCAGAGTGAGGTCAACATCAGCCTAAATTGCATAGCAAAACCCTGTTTCAACAAGCACCTACATGGCATGTGCAAGGTTGTGAGTTCAATCCCCGGTACTGAAAAAGGGAAAAAAAAAAAATGTATATATATATATATATATATATATATATATATATATATATATATATATACATACACATACATACATATGAACTAAACTGCAAAAACAAAATCACAGGGCTACTTAGCAAAAGATACTTAAAAAGTACTCTTAGAAACCATTTTTTGGAAAGTAGTAGAAGCACAGAAATATGTATATGTAGATATGAACAAAAAGGCTGTTAAGCCAAGTATGGTGGCACAGGTCTATGATCCCAGCACACTGTAATGCTGAGGCAGGAGGGTCACAAATTCAAGCTCGGCCTGGGTAGCTTAGCAAGACACTGTCTCAAAAAAAGGCTGTAAAAACAAAACAAAACAAAACAAAACAAAACAAAACAAAACAGAAGAGAAAAGGCTGTAAAAGGTATAATGTCCAACCCCAAAAAGAAAAAAATTCATTGAGAAATTCTCTCTAAATGGGAAAAAATGGAAACAGTGTGCACACATAAATATTTCCATATGAATGGAAAAAGTGCTAGAAGTACATATAATAAACTATCAATAATGTTTATGTCTAGGATAGGACAAAGGATTAGAAAAACTGCCACTTTCATATGATACATTTCTGTACTCTGTGGTTTTATTGTGTATGTATGGTTTTTGCTTTGATTTTGAGACAGGGTCTTGCTATGTTGCCCAGACTGGGGCCAAATTCCTGTTCTCAAATGAGTTTCCTGAGTGGCTGAGACTGGATGTGTATCCTCATACTAGGTTTTCTGTGTTTGCTTGCTTGCTTGTTTGTTTATTTGACAGGGCTTCATTATGTAGTTCATAGCACTTGGAAGGCTGAGGCAGGAGGATCACAGCAAGTCTGAAGCCAGTCTGGGCTCCATAGTGAGTTTAAAAACAGCTTGAACTAATGTAGTGAGATCCTCTCTCAAAAAATAAAACAAGGCCAGGGATTTAGCTCAGCAGCATAAGTGCCTGCTTTGCAAGCACAAGGTCATGAGTTCGACCCCCTGTACAAAAATAAAATAAAATAAACAGCCGGGCATGGTAGCTCATGCCTGTAATCCCAGCACTCGGGAGGCTGAGGCAGGAGGATTGTTGTGAGTTCGAGACCAGCCTAGGCTACAAAGTGAGCTCAAGGCCAGCCTGAACTGCACAGAAAGACCCTGTCTCAAAAAAAAAAAGACAAATAATAATAATAATACAAAACAAAACAAAACCAAGCCAGAAAGATGTTTAGAAAACAGGGAAACATGGGCAGTGATAGCTCACTGCTCTGCAACAAGCACCAAAGTTATTCTCACCCCAATAATGGCCACACTCATCATGCTTTATGAAGCTCACTTACTTTATGGGGAGGCTGCTTATAAAAATAGGTCACTTCTTTGGTGTCTGTTCCCACAAGAGCCAGAAGATTCTGAATCTTTTTCTTGTCTTCTAGTTCCCTGCAATTTGCCCAGAAAGTAAGCACACACCATATGTTCCAAATGAGTAACCTTTCCTGTTTCAAGACCTTCTGTTTTGTTGTTATAACAAAGCAATCTCAAATAAAAATCGAACAGGATTTAGCTAGATTTTGGCGCTAGTTTTTAAGACAGGTACTTCCACTTAAGAATTCAGAGAGAAAGGGGCTAGGAAGTAATTTCTCAGCTACTTCAACGGCAGCATAATGGATGTAGAACACCACTCCGCCCCTTCAGCACTGGCGGGCTCTTTCTCCCACTGCCAGGAATGCTGCCTTATGGGTGGATAATGGTTAACTCTGTCCCAAACTGCTCTCAGCCACAGGAGGCACTTTATCTGCTGAGGCCTCCCTTTCCTTAGGGACAGCTTGCCTCCAGTGCCTATGCAAGGAGAAGTACAAAAATCCAATCTCCTTAAATAAACTCAAGTGGGTCTAAAGAGTCATCCCAGCTTCTGAACCCACTGTGATGCTGGCTGAGCCCCAGTGTAACTGGGTCCATTTGAGGGTCTCTACCTGCCCAGTCAGGCTTTCCTTACCCCCTCATTTGTGGTAATTCCTCAGAAAGCTCCTCAACAACCTTCCCGCAAGCACACCTCTACTGTGTAGTTTGTTTCCCAGGAACCCAACCCAAGACACGAACACACCAAGAGAGACTGCGGAGCTGAAGAGAGACTGTGGGGTTACAGGTATAGAGCTACTTATAAAGCCCAGTGTTCTAGGAGCAGGACAGGCATGTCAGGGTATAGCTTAAACCATCAGTCGAAGGTGCAAAAGAAGCTGAGGGCCACGCCCCATGAGAAATCAGGCTCTCTGGCTCATTTTCCATGTATTAAACAAGAGGCTGGATCTCTCTGGAGGCAAGACCCTGTTACACCACAAGCAAGTGCCCTTGGCAACAGTTCTCCCGGTTTCTCATATGGGACCCATGGTGATCCACACAAGTAATCACACAGGGGAAAAGGGTTACTCAGGTGTTTCAAGGGTGGCTGGTTAGAGGGGGGGCGGTAAGGGGACTCTGATACCTGGTAATCTGAAGCATCTTTATGGCATAGGGCATATGGGGACCATATAATTAACGCAATTTTGACCCAGATCCATCTCACAGTGCATCTACTGGATCCACAGATCCAGCCATTGATCATTTCCCCAGTTTCCAAATGTATCATTAGAATGCACATACTCAGTAGTTGGCAGAACTCCAAATTAGTTCTTTGGGTTATGAGGTAAGTCAAACAGAAGCTTCTCAAAGTACTCATCCCTACCCAGTCAAGATGGTAAACAAAGACCTAAAAGATGTAGGGGGCTAAATCCTTACAAAACCCTTGTTTCCCCTACGACTTAGACAAGAGGAGATAGATCCTGGAAGATAACAACAGACTTCAATCAAGTAAATTCCCCTGTGCCAGAAGTAGCATCTTCCTAGAGCAGATTAAATTGGTCTTAGGTATAAGGAATGTGGTCACTGATTTGGCAAATGCTGTTTTTTTTGAGACAGGGTCTCATTTTGTAGTTCAGGCTGTCCTCAAACATGTGGCAATCCTCCTGCCTCAGCCTCTCAAGTTCTGGGATTGCAGGCATGCACTACCATGCTCAGCTGGCAAATGCATTCTTTTTCATCTTTCCACAGTTCAAAACCGCTTCCCATTCAGATGAAGTAGGGAGAAGTACACTTTTAGTCTGTCCTATAGCAGTGTTAACTCTTTTGCTCGGTCAGTACAGCATAAAAGAATCTCGACGTGGTCATTTGCAAGATCAGATGAATTTACTACTGATACCATGTTATGTTTGATTACATGAACAAGAAACAGCAGGGGCACTGGAACTCTTAGGTATGTGTGCTCTAAGGGCTGATGATAAACCTTAAAAAGCACATGAGTGAGGTTTCCAGGTGTTCTATCTAGGCACACCTGGACACTGGCTCCAAAGTGAGACAAATTATTACATCTTATACCTACTACCACCAAGAAAGCGTAATGCCTGAAAGGTCCCAGAGACAGCACATTCCACTCTTGGGAACATTGTTCTGACCCATATATATAAACTGACATGAGAAGCAAGCTCTTTCACTGTGGCTCACAACTGAAAGGAGAGGCTAGGGATACAGCTCAGCAGCACAGCACCTGCTTGGCAAGCAGAAAGTTATGAATTTCATTCCTGGTACCCGCCCTCAAAAAAAAAAAAAAATTGAGAGGCTCTGTTTATATTAGATCAAAGTTGTTACAAGCAGCTCATGACCAAACATGACATGTGTGCTTGGGACAAGGTGTCATACGGGTTGCAGAGCTCACTGTAAGAACCATAACATAGTTATGAGATTATGGGGCAAGACCATACCCTCTAGGGTTCAGAATCATATAAATTTGAAAAACAGCTTCTGGCGCTACTCAATCCTCCTACAGATAGACTGGTTGATAGCAGAACACCAAGAAAGCATGTGGCTTATTCTTTTTAACAAATGGCCCAGGGAAACTGGATCTCCACATGCAAAAGAATAAAGTTGGACCCTTATTAAATATCATATGTAAAAATTTACTCAAAACAGACCGAATGTCTAAATGTAAGAGCCAAAAAGTATAAAATATTAGAACAGAGAGGAAAAGCCTCTTGATGTAGGATTTGTGAAAAAAATAGACAAACTGAACTAAAACAAAGTTTAAAACTTCTGTGTATTAAAGAACACTATTAAGAAAGTGACCTGGAGCAGGGGGTGGTGGTGCACATCTGTAATCCCAGCACTCGGGAGGCTGAGGCAGGAAAACTATTGCAAGTTCAGAGACCAGCATGGGCTACAAAGTGAGTTCAAGGTCAGCCTGAAACTGCATAGTGAGACTCTGTCTCAAAAGACAAAGAAAAAAAAAAGGGCTAGGGATTTAGCTCAGTGGCACAACTGCCTGCCTGGCAAATGCGAGGTCGTGAGTTCAATCCTCAGTACCAAAAAAAAAAAAAAAAAAAGCTGCTCAACATTATTCATCATTAAGGAAATATGAATCAAAGGAACAGGCCAGGGGTTTAGCTCAGTGCACAAGTGCCTGCTTGGCAAGCGCCAGGTCATGTGTTCAATCTCTGATACCCCAAAACAAAGAAACAAATAAACAACTCCTAGTCTGAATCAAAGGAACAATGAATATCCACTCACATCCATTAAAATGTCTATCAAAAAAATAAATAAAACAAGGGTGGAGGATATAACTCAGAGGCACACTGCCTGCCTGGCAAGTATGAGGATGAGTTCAATTTCCAGGACGAAAAATAAATAAATAAATAAATAAATAAATAAAACAATAAATAAAACAAATGTTGATAATGATATAAAGAAGGAATCCATTGGGAGAAATGCAAAATGTACAGCCACTAGGAAAAGCAGTATGGCAGGGGGTTTAGCTCAGCAGCGTAAGTGCCTGCTTGGTAAACTCTAAGTCGTAGGTTCGATCCTTGGCACAAAAAAACAAAAAAAAAAAGCAAAGCAAAGCAAAGCAAAGCAGTATGATGGTTCCCTTTAAAAATTAAAAATAACTACATTATCTAGAAATTCTGCTGCTGGACAGACACCTGACAGCACTCAAACCAGTCTTGTATCTGCACAACCATGTTCATAGCAGCATCATGCAATAACATACGCTGTAACATGGGTGAACCCTAAAGACAAGCGAAGTAAAATGAGCAAGGCAGAACACTTCAACACTACATGGTCATACTTATAAGAGGTGTCCTTAAGTTCAAACACAGAGGCAGGAAGTGGAACACAGGAAATGTGGGGAATTATTATTTAACAAGTACCAAGTTTGTGTGGAAACATGAAAAAATTCTTTGTATGGGCAAGGTGGTGGCTGCACACCAGTACTTAACGCCACTGAACTCTACACTTAGAGAAGGTTAAAATGTGAAGTTCCTTGTTGTGTATTTGTTTTCTCTCACTCACATACAGATACGCACTGCAGCAGATGCTGCAGCACATTGTTCAGATGCACCCATTAGCAACAAGACACCCATCTTCCAGGCACCGAGTCCCTCTCCAAGAATTGCAAGTGGCTAAAGGCAGTTAACTGTTCCAAGTTCACATTTACATCCTTTCTTTCTGAAGCATTATGTATCCAACAACTATCCATGTGGTGATACAAAGTCTGAATCCTTGCCCTGTGAAGGTCACTCTAACCTTAGAGTTCCCTGTGCAGTTGGCTACAGCCTCTTACCACTGTATCACAGTTCAAACTCCCATAGGTGCTCTATGCCCAAACACTCTTCTCACAGGTGTTACTCTTGAGAGCCTCTCTTGTAGATGTACTGCAGGCAATCTTCATCCCAGAGGCTGTTTAGTGGCGAACAGAACTTCTTAGAATAACTGGACATAAATGTATCACTTTTAATGCAACCCAGAGATATAACTCCAACATTTCCCTTCTCCTACTTGATACCTGATTCTCAGACGGTCATTTTCTGAATAGAGGCGTAAAACGTGTTCCCGTTCCTGGAAAAGGCAGACCTGCATATCACTTAGTGCTTTCTGCAATTCAGCAATCTCTTCCTCCCTCTGCTGTAAATTCCATTCAAGTTTATGCTGGGGGGAAAATTAAAAAAAAAAAAAAGCAGCTGAAAAGATACTGGGTTTCAATGAGTACCTCTTTATTTAATTTATATTTGATATGCAAGAACCGGTTCATTGAAACATTCCAAAGTGATGGTTCCACCAAATCCAAGCAACAACAGACTGTGTACAGATGTTAAGTTTAAAAGGTCAAAGATGAGCCAGCTGTAGTACTGGATACCTGTGATCCCAGCACTCTGAGGCTGAGGCACATAAATCATAAGTTTAAACTAAGCTTGAGCAAGTTAATGAGACCCTGTCTCAAAAAAAAGAAACAAAACAAAACAAAAAAACACAGGCTGGAGACAAAGCTTATTGTGAAGGCCCTGAGCTCAATCACCAATACAATAAATAAATAAAATAAAAGGTCCAAGATGAGCTGGCAGCATAGCTCAGTAGTAGAGAAGGCACTCAGCATGCATGAGCTCCTAGATTCCACCTTTAGCATCAAAAATATTAAAGCAGGGCCAAGGATTTGGCTCAGTAGCATAAAGCACCTGTCCAGCAAGTGCAAGGTCATGAGTTTGATTCCCAGTACAAAAAATAAATAAATAAATAAAAGAAGGCATCAAAATAAATATGACACTTACTTGTGTCAAAACTCTATCATTCCTGGCCCAGGCACATAGCTCAGCAGCACAGCATCTGCCTGGCAAGCGCAAAGTCCTGACTTCAATTCCCAGTACCAAAAAACCCCAAAAAACAAAAAACAAAAACTCAACTCTATCATTCATATTATCAATGATAGTACCCAGAATGCATATATGTTATCCTGTTTTATCTATACTTAGTGATGCTTTTTATTAATAAGCATTACTATGACATTCATTAAAACAGAGATGAAAAAAGATACGATTCCTGCCAATAGAGCTGTAGAATTTCACGGGAAGACATATAAACAATTGAGATAATTATCTAATAGAGAAGTATTGGAATGTGGGGCAAGAATAAAATCACTACAGCCTATTTGAGAAGCCAACTGTCATCATGAGAGAGCAGATAAGAGGATGAAGCAACTGGGAGATGGGTGAGGGGGTGCTTTCAGAAAGCAGCAAGCAGGGAACTATGAAACAGCGTAACATTTGTTGAGAAGGAAGATGCTACAGAAATTATGCTAAATGAAATAAGCCAGCCATACACAAACTGTATGATTTTCTTATAAATAAAATCTCTGCTCAACTTCATAGAAATCAGTAAAATGCTTGTTATAGGATAGGGGGAAAATGAGGACTTGTCTAGTGGGACAGAATTCCAGTTTGTAAAAAAAAGTTCTGGAGATTGTTGCATAATGACATGAATATATTTAATACTATTGAACTGTACACTTAAAAACAATCAAGATAGTTAAAAAATTTTCACAAAGAAAAAAGTGGCTAGAGTGGTAGCACGTGTCTGTAATGCCACCACTTGGAAGGCTGAGGCACAAGGATTCCAAGTTTGAATCTACCTGAAGACTGTCTTAAAATAAAAACTAAAAAGGAGCCGGGCATGGTTGTACACACCTGTGATTCTAGGACTTGGAAGGCTGAGACAGTAGGATCACTGTGAGTTCAAGGTCAGCCTGAGCTACATAGCGAATTCAGCAATCAGCCTGAACTACACAGTAAGGTCTTGGTGCCGCCCCCCCCCCAAAACAAAATAAAACAAACACAAACAAAAAACTAAAAAGGGATGGAGATATAGCTCAGGGTGAAGGCTTTGTGTTCAATCACCAGAACTGCAGTCAATCAATCAATAGAAAAATTTAAAAAGATGAATTTGTGCTTGTATGGCTTCAATCTTTGGGACAATAATGCCATAACAGAGAACAGAGATTTTCTTTTTGTGATGCTGGGGATTGACTGGTGAGGCAAATGCTCTACTACTGAGCTAGATCCCCAGCTCCAATATGATTCTTTAGGTAAAACACTAATTTTATTGAACATAGGAATAGATGGATTTTCAAATTGATTATTTTTGCTTTTTAGTTATTGCTTTTGTAAGCCGTTGACAACCTCTGGCAAAAGTAAGTGGCTATACAAATTGTTTGTCTATTCCTGTCAGTTTTAGATCTTTTAATTCTATATTCATAAATGTGTATATACATATATATTTTTTGGTATAGGATGGTGAACTCAGGACCCTGCACTTGTCAGGCACGTGCTTATGCTACTGAGTTATATCTCGTAAGTATATTAAAATCTAGAAAGAAAAAGTTGTGATTGGATTATTAGTTCATGGTAACCCATGGCAAATGCATTGCTTAAGGTGCTTATAGAAAACTGATCAACATTTCTACAGCAAATTTGCATTTTATGCAAAAATTCAGGTTTTAGTTATTTTTACATTGATTAGTCAGAACTGCTGTCAGTCACTTAAAGGCAAGCAACTAATTTTGATTTTCACTCTCTCCAAAATGAACAAAAACACATACAAGGCTTTTTGTCTTTTTTTTTTTTTTTTTGGTCTCACTATGCATTTGGCAAGACTTCCTGTAATCCCAGCACTCAGGAGACTGAGCCAGGAGGATCTCTTTGAGTTCAAGGCCAGCCTGGGCTACAAAGTGAGTTCTAGGCCAGCATGAACTACATAGTGAAACCCTGTCTCAAAAAAAATTTTTTGTTTTTCAGAGAAATTTCTGAAGTATTATTTTCTTTATTTATTTTTGCAGTACTGGGGATGTAACACAGGCCTTGTTCATGCTGGGTAAGTGCTTACACCCCCAGCCCTTAAAGTACCAAAATCCTGTCTTGCCTGGGCATGGTACATGCCTCTTAATTCTAGTTCTCAGGAGCCTGGGGCAGAAGGATCCCTGAGACCACATAAAGAGACCCTGTCTCAAAACAAAAAACATGAAAGTAATTCTGTATCTCCTTTTGATTGTTTCTCTCTTGATCCAAGGTAGGCTTTATTAATGATTCACAGTTGGGCATGGTAGCACACACCAGTAATCCCAGCATTTGCTAGGCTGAGGCAGGATTACTTTGAGTTCCAGGCCAGCCTAGGCTACATAATGAATTCAAGGCCTGCCTGAACTGTATTGTGAGACCTTGCCTCAAAAAGACAAAGATTTACTTTGTATCATCATTTCTGTCTTCATAAATTTTCTTTAGAACACTCCTCAGTGTCTCATTAATAATGACTCTATGGGCTAGGGATTTAGCTCTGTGGCTTGAAGCACCTGTCTGGCGAGGGTGAAGTCTTGAGTTCAATCCCCAGTACATACACACACACACACACAAAAGATTCTATCAGTGTCACAGGAAGGCTTTTCTCTCTCTGCATTCTTCAAACTGACTGAGGCAGGAACCCCGCTGTGCCTCTTAACCTGTTCTTCCTACATAAGAACTTGCCTTTCTTAAACTGCCTTTTAGAGAGGAATTTCATTTTTTTTTTTTTTTTTTTTTTGAGACAGGGTCTCACTGTGTAGTTCACCTGGCCTATTTAGCCACAGTGATCCTCTTGGCTCAGTCTTTCAAGTGCTGGGATTACAGGCATGTGCCATGTCTGGCCTGGATTTCATTTTCTAAAATTACATTTGTTATCCAGTTTGCTGTACGTAATGGTGTGGAGCATTGGTGCATGTGCGTAACACATTTCTTTTTATATCCCCCTGCCTTCCTCTCCCTCTTTCTGCCCTCCATCTGTAGCTTCCCTGCTCATTTAAGCAAGATTTCTTTACAGATCAAGCCTTTTTTTTTTTTTTTTTTGGCAATACTAGGAATTGCACACAGGAATTTCACACTGAATTATATCCAGAGTTCTTTTTTAATTTTTGGGTTTGTCTGTTTATTTATCTTGGTCTTTTTGAGATAGGATATCATGCAGTTGAGGCTGAACTTGTGCTCAATTTGTAGCCCAGGATGGTCTTGAACTTGCAATGATCAATCCTTCTGCCTCCTGAATGTTGGTGCAATGATCAGCCTCCTGAGTGTTGGTATTACAAGGTGTGCACCACCATGCCTGGCTTGTTTTTCAATTTCTGAGCCAGGATCTCGCTAAAGTCACTCACAATCATCCTGCTCCAGCCTCTCAGCATTCTGGAATTACAGGCAATGTGAAACCATGCCCAGCTACAAAACCTCTTATGTTTGGATAACTACAAGTATTTCAGTACTGCCAAAGTGAAAAGTATGACGCAGACTGAACAGGCTGGGATAATGGTGAGGAAAATGTTGTAACCCATAGCTCGGGTAAGATATGAAGGTCTGAACTGGCATCAACAGCAGATGCGGGAATGGATTAAGTAATTTTTGGAAGCAGAATCAATAGGACTTAACAAATGATTAGAAGCAGAGGGCTAAGCAGAACTATAAGCAATTAAACCATTTACCAAGACTCAGAGTAAAGAAAAAGTTAAGTGATAAAATAGAGTTCTCCCTGGGATAACAAGCATGATAATACATTCTTGTTATCCCAGCACTCAGGAGGCTGAGGCAGGAGGATCATTGAGAGTTTGAGGCTAGCCTGGGCTACACAGTGAGTTTAAAGCTGGGTGGAATTAGAGAGAGGGACCCTATCTCAAAAAACACACAGTGGGCTGGGGATTTAGCTCA
This sequence comes from Hydrochoerus hydrochaeris, assembly GCA_004027455.1. NCBI lineage: Eukaryota > Metazoa > Chordata > Mammalia > Rodentia > Hydrochaeridae > Hydrochoerus > Hydrochoerus hydrochaeris. The sequence goes on from PVLA01003326.1 coordinate 122,452, forward strand.
GCAGCACAAGTACCTGCCTGGCAAGTACAAGGTCCTAAGTTTGATCTCTCATACCAAAAACAAAACAAAACAGAGGGAGGGGGGAAAAGACAGTGATATGTCAAAGGAAAAGATAGGAAAAAGGAAATCAGTTCAGATAAGGGCATATTAGCTTAGAAATCAGGAGAAAAGCGAGTCAGGGTTGGTTATGTGGAAGTCAGTTACGTGTAGAGTAAGCTAATGCATGTATTAACTGAGATTACTTACAGTAGACTCTGGAGGAACTTGGATATTCACAACTAAGGAAGCTGGGCACACCTGTAATCCCAGCACAGTGGGAGACTAAGGCAGGAAGGATGTAAACTTGAGCCTAGTCTGGGCAATTTAACCAGCCCTTGTCTCAAAATAAAAAAAAATTTTTTTAAAGTTGGGGATATAGCTCAGTGCATAGGCTCTGGGTTCCATCATCAGTACCACAAAAAATGAATGAATGGGTTCACACATGAGATCCAATATTTCTTGAGAAACGTGAATTACCTGTTGAGGGAAGAGGGCTAAGAAGGGTTTTCAGGCTGGAGGAGAGATGAGAAGGAATGATACAAGACACAAGGCACAAGCAACAATATAGAGGAGGAAGGGAGAATGGGAGAGGGCACTGACTATGCACCCACAAGAAAACTGCTGTGCAGTGATTGAAGAAACTCCATAATGACTCATGGTCTTTCTAGAAGTGTGTGAACACACATACCTCCACTGCTCCCCACCCTTGCCCTAGAAATACTTCACCATGTCTGGACAGTCTTGACAGTCACGAGGGTTGTGCTACTGATATTTGGAGGGTAGAAACCAGGAAAGTCAATAAACATCCTATCACACACAGCACCCCCAAGACACAGAATTACCAGGCCCATGTAAGTAATGCTAAGGTTGAGAAACACTACTCCCAGAGAACAGGTGTCAGAGATTTGGATTCTGCTGCAGTTAGGTTTTTTGCTATTGAAGATAGAGCAAAACCTAACAGGTCATGGTAGATAATAGTTATTACAGAAGTAAAGCACAACAGGGTAGTTTAGATAGGAGGGACACAATCTCAGAAACTGATAGGTACACTGAGAAACCTAAAGTCAGGAAGCTATGGTGGTGACAAGTGCATGGGAATGGAAGAGCAGAGACAGAGATTCTAGTTTAAGATGAATTACTACCACTTTACAGTGCTGGGGACTGAACCCAGGGCACTGCACAGGCTAGGCATTCTGCCATTGAGTTATGCCCCACCTTAGGTATAAAATTTTAGAGGTAGAAAAAGCATGTGCTTGTAATACGTTACTCAGGAGACTGAGGCAGGACTTAAGCCCAGGAGTTTGGGGCCAGGTGGACTCTTCTCTGTAGCAGAAAAGAGGAAAAATGTGTAAGAGATAGAGCAATTTGGGAGGCTATGATCTACGGAGGGGCTTGAAAACTAGTTATTTGGCCTAAGGAATAAAAAATACATCTATGTGAGACACTGGTACTTTAAAGAGCTTTTCTCAAAAAAAAAAAAAGTTTCTCTAACAAACAAATCTTAGGAGTCCCAAAAAGGCATGCATTATCTCTGCCTTTTCAGAAATTTTTTTCTTTTTTTGGTGGTACCAGGGATCGAACTCACAACCTCATGCTTGCCAGGCAGGCACTTATGCCACTGAGCTAAATCCCCGGCCCTTTTTCATATTTTTTCCCCCCAGAAATTTTTTTAAAGACAGTATCACCATGTTGCACAGGCTCAAGGAATCCTCCTGCCTCAGCTTCAAGTAGCTAGAACTACACGTGTGCCCCACTACACCTAGCCAGTCTGTTTTTTACCTGTCCTCCACAGGCTTCTCTGTAGAGTTCTAGCTTCTTCAAGAGATCCTCATATTCTGCCTCACACTCAGCCATCTTCTTTTGATAATATTCCAGAAGCTCCTGGGAAGGGTGGAGGACAGCCAGACGATCTTTGACCGAAGGCAAGGGAGTTGACTCCATCAAATCTGCCATTTCTTTCCACCTGGTGGGACCACTAATGCTAGAAGCAACACCGTGTTTTGAGGTAACTATTAGTTTATTGGAAATTAGATGGGATTTATTCATTGAATTCTCTAACATGTATAAAACATACTTTATACAAAGGATTTTTATCTTCTTGTAGTGTTTATAATTAAGGTCCTCACACATTGAAAATCTGATGTTACACAGTAGTATCAAGATTTAAAACTGGATTCAAAATTCACATTAGGAGACTAAAAAGATCACTTAAAACATTAGTATCAATTCAGACCACATAGTAACATTTTGTACTATAAGACATACAGCAAAAGACTAAATGATAAAGCATATAGCAAAACTAGGACTAAATGATAAAAATGGCAAGGTTCTTGTTTTGCTTCCTAAAGCAAACAAGAGACTTAAGCGAACACAATGAAAAGTAGAGAAACGGGTGAAAATCAATCCAGTTTGGCTGTCTGCAATTTACATGATACTGGAGTGGAAAAATTTTATACCAGAAGCCCAGAGCTACCTGTAATCAATGAATGTAGTTAACGTATGCAGTCCCTTTTAAGTAAGCAAACACATAGGGATATTAACATTTGTTCTTATTCTCATGCTGGACATGTAACTCAGCGGTAGAGCATATGCATGAAAGACTTGAGTTCAATTCTCTTTTGTGGGGGGGACTCAAGCAGGATGAAGGGGAAAAAACCAACATTTTTCTGTTACTGAAAGCCTTTTGGTCTTAGTGGTAGAGTGTGCACTTGGCAGACACAAGGACCTAGACTGAGTCCCCAACATTACAAATTAAAAGAAAAAACCTTATGATAGAAAAACTATTTTACTTGTGAATAGGAAGAAAATGTTCAAATGGGGAGAATAAGGGAGGGGGAGGGAAAAAGGAAAGAAAAGTAAAAAAAAATGAGAAGGAAAAAATAGAAATGCTTTTGTAAATACAGAGGTAAAGTGTTGAAGGGAATGGGAAAAAGAGACAAGTTGTATCATGTAGAGGTACAAATTCTCTCATGAATGTGATCATTATGTATGTCTAAAATGTACCAATAAAATCTGACTAAAGAAAAAATGCTATCCTAATGTTTCTTATTTTCAGAAGGGGGTGTCTTTTAACTCCACTGGGAAATAGACTAATGTATCAACCAAGAAGTATTTTGTTGCTGCGGATGAGAGCTGTGGCACTGAGGAATAAAGATGAAGTGTCACCAAGTTGGCAGAATCACAAATGAAAGTCCTGCTTGGATATGAGCTGTTCTCCATAATCCACAAACTACTGGCCTTGTGCCTAATCCTGTCACACTGAATAAATCCTGGTTTGGGGGGTTTTGTTTTGTTTTGGACTTTTTAACTTTTTTTTTTAGACAGAATCTCACTATGTAGTTCACGCTGGCCTCGAATTTATAGCGGCCCTTCTGCCTCAGCCTCCCAAATCCTGGGATTACAGGTGTGTACCACCATACCTGGTTTATTTTGAGACATGGTTTCCTTATAGAACCCAGGCTGCCTTTGAACTTGTGGCAATCCTCCTGACTCAACCTCCCAAGTACTGGGATTACTTACAGGCATGTGCCACCATTCCAGGCTTGAATGAGTCCCCATTATGAAATTCTGAGTAAGAATAGAGAAACGAGACACAATATAGTTCAAAACAAGATTTAGGGCCAGGTGTGGTGGCACATGCCTATAATCCCAGCACTTAGAAGGCTGAGGCAGGAGGATTGAGACCAGTGTGGGCTACAAAGGGAGTTCAAGGCCAGCCTACTGCACAGTGAAACCCTGTTTCAAAAAGACCAAAAGAAAAAAAAAAAAAGATTTAGGAAGTGTTTTCAAAACTCTTTTAACTCTATGCCAACTTGATCTAAGGTTACAAGTCTTGATTCTTAAACTCAAAAATAAACAAATGTCTTACTTTCTGTAGACAGGGGTGCATGTCGGGGTAAAGTTCATGCTGTCTTATTCACACCTATCAAATACACAAAAATTTGTAATGAGACTCCAGGAACAGAAAAAAACCAAAAAAACCCAAACAGCACAAACAGCATAGGATACAGATTGGTTCCCCCTCCAACATTATCGTATTTGCCTCCTGAAGACAATATGGTTTATTTTCTGACTTGAAGATTTATTTTTATGACTTTTTGAAACAGAGACAATATACTCTTGGGGAAGTGGGGTGGAGAGCAGATCCCATTTAGTGGCCACCACAGCACTGGAGTTGAGAGGCCCGCCTAGAAGAGCCATGCACTGCCACGGGGACAGCTACTGCCTAATGCTCAGCAGGCCATTCCTGCGTGCCATGCAAAGGTGCTATGGGTCCAACCCATGGTCATTTAGCTCACTGTCAAACAAGTCCCACTCATCCTCAATAGTCAATCAGCTCGTTACCCCCACCCGGTTTAGCTGCTTGGTGCTGGCACTGTCCATCTCTGTGGCTCCTCTTCATGCCCATCAGAGTCCATCGGGGTATGCATGCTTGTAAAAACAGTTTCTTCCAAATGGGCAGCTCCCACGGCCTTCATCAAAATACCTGCACACTTTGTTGCTCATTGCCTCCTGGTATTTCCGAATGAGTTTCTGCTTTTCTTCTTTCTCCTCCACCCAGTACTCACTTGGAATGACAAAGTTAGATGTGATCCGGCATTCGGGACAGGACTTTATGATCTTGCTGTCAAACTGCTTAGCACTCCTCCACTCCCGGATACACTTGAGACAGTAGGTGTGGTTGCAGTTGGAGAGGATGCCGAAGCGACGCTCGCTGGGTCTGGCTTTCTCATACACCACCTCCATGCAGATGTCACACATCATGTCCTTGCTGCGCTGCACAGCAAAAGACAGCTCCATATCTTTCTCGTGGGCCTCGATGCAAGACTTTATGTGCTGGGACCTCTGTGCTCTATCTGTTGGGTGTAGGACCTGCAGCCCACACATGTCACAGGCATCGCCGTGCAGGTACATGCAGTTCTCCTTGTTGCGGCACTCTCCCATGGCAGCGTAGGGGCAGACCTGCTGTTCGGTCTCCACTGCAGCAGGCTCCTTTTGCAACTTGGCCTTGGGTGCCAAGCCCTGTGCAGAGGCCTCTGCGCAGGCAGGGGTGATGCGACCACGGTAGGGCTGCCCAGGCACAAACTCAATAGCATTTGCCCAGTCTTTGGAGCCTGGGCCTATGGCTGGGAAGTTCACAGTTTTGGACTCAGCCTCACCTGTATTCATTTCCATAAATGGTCCAGCGACGACAGAGGAAAGACTTGAGGCAGCAGGAAGGGATGGTTTTACAGTTACATCTGCGGCAGCTGCTTCGTCCTGTTTCAGCAGCTTGCTGTGCTCACATCTGCAGCGGTCTCCACAAACACAGTACCCTTGCTGGAAACACTTGCATACTGCATGGTGGGGACTGTTGGAGAGGTCATGTGAGCAGCAACAGTTATCTCCTTCCTTACAAACCCCACGCATGAAATATCTTCCTTCCCCACCGGGGAACATGTTCTCGCTGCTGCTGCTGTGGTTGTGCTCAGAAGATGACAGAGTTGTTGAAGTCTCACCAGCCTTTTGCTTCTTTCTAGGTTGTTCTGGAGTAACTTGCTTTTTCCTTTTTAACTGCTTGCCAGCTTCACTGTCGGAATTGCTGTCTGAAGAGCTTGAAGGAAGAAGTTCCTTCACATTAGCCATTGACCCTCACCTGTGGTCCACAATATGTTTTAAAGTAGAATATTCCTTAAGGTTGTTTCAACTCCTAAAGTTTTACGCCTTTCAAATTTTTACAGGTATTCTTCATTATCATTTTCAAATACAATGACAAATGGTATTGGATACTTGGATAAACACACAGGAGGAAGTCTTCTTAGTATTAATGCTACCTGCAATAACGTAAAAACAAGTCCTTACACTGAATTACAGAGGGTCAAAAAAGGTTCTTTCCTTGTTTTTGAGACAGTGTTTCACTGTTTCCCAGGCTGGTCTCAAAACTCCCAGGTTTAAATGATGCTCTTGCCTCAGCCTCCCGAGTAGCTGGAAATACAGGTGTGCTACTAAACCCAGTCAGAAAACTTTCTAATAAGTAGGACATAGTAATGGAAAGACACCTTGCCAAATTTACAATGCTAAAAAACCACAGATACTATTTTTCACTTGGTGTGCTTTTTTTTTTATTGTTTTACATTAGCAAAAAAGTTGCCTGGCATGTTTGGGGCCCTAGCCTAGAAGGATAAAACAAAAACAAAACAAGCCAGGCAGTGGCACAAGTCTATAATTTTACCTATTTAAGAGGCTGAGGCAGGAGATCACAAGTTCAAGACCAGCCTGGACAACCTAAGAGACCCTGTCTCAAAATAAAATCTTAGAAAGGCTGGGGATATAGTTGAGTTAGAGTGCTTGCCTAGCATGTCTGAGGAACGAGGTTCAACCCTCTGTTCTACAAACCAAAACCAAACAAACAAAAAATTCACTTGAATTATCTTAGCAAAATAAAAAAATTACATATAAATTTTTAAAAGGTTCATTCACAATCTCCATCTCAATTGGTAATAAGATGAGCTCCTGTACTTTGATAGAAGACAGCTTCAGTTGGGGAGGAAATACCATTATGCTACATGATTTTAAAGGAAGGAGTGGGGAGAAAAGTGACTAGTCTTTCATTGGCTTTGGTTAAAGCCTTACCAAGCATGTTTTGTCTGTCTACTCTGATTCTGAGTAAGACAAAAGGAGATGAAATATTTTGTTCTATCTGCTTACACTCTTCAGTCCTTTGAGACAGGTTGGTTATTTTATTGTTGCTGTTGTTTTCTGAGACATGGTCTCTCTATGTATCCCAGGCTGGCCTTGAAATCTCTCCTATCCTCCTGCCGCAGCCTCTCAAGTGCTGGGATTACAGGCATGGACTACTATGCTTGGCCTTTTGGCAGAACTTTGTGAAAAGTATTAAAAGGGATAATTACTACTGTTATTTCCATCTTCCTGTGTAGAATGCTATATTACCTTTCCTCACTACTTCCTGAAACCTCCCTTTATCTGGCTTTCAGGACACTGATTCCCAATTTTTCTCTTTAACTGTCATTACTTTTCAGCCAGCTCTTTCTCATCTTTGCATAATCTTTTTTTTTTTTTGGTACCAGGGATTGAACTCATGACCACACGCTTGCCAGGCAGGCACTTATGCTGCTGGGCTACATTCCCAGCCCTCTTCCTCATCTTTATACTCCTTACCCTTGTGACCTAATGAAATCTCATGGTTTTAAATACCAAGTATATAATGGTTTTCAAATTTACACTTGTAGTCGTGATTCTGCCCACTTCTCTAGAGCCATGCATCCAACTGCCTACTCCCTGCCTCCACAAGGCTAACAGGTCTGCCCAGCTTAATAAGTCTAAAACAGAGCTGCTCACACCTACCCTCGACAAAACCGGCTCTTCTCTCAGAATCCTAAGTTGCAATAATTACTAATTCTATATTGCCACTTGCTTATGACAAAACAAAACTTTGAGAAACTTTACTCCTTTCTTTGTCCTATATTATATATTACACTTAATTAACTGCCAATTCCTGTTGAGTATAAATAAAAATATGTGGAATCTAGGCCAAGGATATGGCTCAGTGGCAGAGCACTTATCTAGCATGCACAAAGCCCTAGGTTTTATCCACTAGAAAAAACAAGTCTACAGAATCTGATTAACTACTCATCCCCTCAACCATTATTGCCCTAGTGTGCTGTTATCTCTTTGTCTAATGACTACAAATGGCTTTTTTTTTTTTTTTTCCATTTTGGGAAGGTCCCAGGTTAGTCTCAAACTCATGAGTTAAAGTGGTCCTCACTTCTCAACCTCCTGAGTAGCTGTAACTACCCAGCTATAATAGCCTTTTTGGGGGAATGGGGGTGGGACTGAAGATAAAACCCTGGGTAAAAGCTCTATCACTGGGTTACATCCTCAGCCCTTTTTTGTTTTTATTTTGAAACAGGGTCTCACTAAGCTGCCCTGGCTGCTTCAAACTTGTGATCCTCTTGGTTCAGCCTTCCAGGCTCTCTTGAAGTTGGGATTACAGGCTTGCACCACCATGACCAGATAGATACAACAGCATTTTCACTGGTCTCCCAGTCTGTTCTTAAAACAAAAGTTCCAGTGATTCCTTAAAACACAAATTAGGCCAAGAGAGCTGGTACATACCTGTAATTCTAGCACTTGAGAGGCTGAGAGGACTGCTGTGAGTTTGAGTCCAGTCTGGTCTACACAGTGAGTTTAATGCCTGAACTACATAGTTTAATGAATGAACTACATAGCAAGACCCTGTCTCAAAAAAAAAACAAACAGCTCAGGGATATAGCCCAGCAGCATAAACACCTGCCTGGCAAGCATAAGTCCTGAGTTTGATTCCTGTACCCAAATAAACAAACAACACAAGCCAAAACAAATTTTTTTCTGCTTAAAAGCCTCCAATGATGATGTGATTATTATATATACCTAAAATGCATTAATAAAATCTGATTGGAAACTATGAAAACAATAAAAAATAAAAATGTAAAAAATGTAGAATTGACAAAATAAAAAGCCTCCAATAACTTGTTTTCTTTTTTGATGCTGGGTCTCACTGTTTAGTGCAGGCTGGCCTTGAACTCACAGTAATCCTCCTGCATTAGCCTCCCAAATGCTGGGATTACAGGCGTGTCATCATGCTCAGCTTCCAATGACTTTTGTTTTACTCAAAGTCTTTAAAATGCCCTATAAAGACCTACAAGCTCTGATCTTGTCTGTAACTCCCACTCTTCCTGCTCAGGGTTCCAAAAATCACTGGTCTCTGCTGCTCTTCATACATACCAGGCAAACTCAGCCACTGCACTTCTAATCCCGCCTATGATGACATTTCCCCATCTATGCAGCTTTCTTTCTTTCCTCCCTCAGGGCTCAAATGTCACCTTGATGATAAAATCTTTCCAGAGGCTCCAGCATCCCCTCATCCACTCTCTTTGCTTCACTTTTATTCGTACCACCACCACCTTACATTTCTTTACTGTCTTCCTACAGTGTCATGTACAAATTTACTAAGGGCAAGGATTTTTATTTGTTGTACCCACTGCTTTATACCTGGTATGTAAAATAGTGCTTAACTTACAGTAAATGCTCAATAAATATTTACTGAGTATGCTTTTTAAAACCCCTGACATGAATTCAAAAGATAATTATTAAACATCAGGTTATTCACTCTGGCTCAAAAAACTGGTTTCGGTTTTTCCCATTCCATTTGCTTTCTTCTACAGTCAACCATTCAAATATACTATCTCTCTTCTAATTCTCTCCTTTAAAATGTTTACTCTCCTTCCAAGTCACTTCCTTTCACAAAATTCTCTAAATTGGGCTAATCTGTCTATTGTAAATAAGCTTAGAAAATGGCTATTGGATTGCTATGGTATGACTATGGATGACATCTTTTGTTCTTAAATAGCTTTATGGAAATATTATACATATATACCATATAATTCATTTAAAATGTACAATTCAATGATTTTTAGTTTATAGATTTACAGATATATGCAACTGTAATCACAATAAACTCTAGAACATTTTCCTTATTTCAAGACCTCATTATCTAACCACTCAGCCTTAACCAACCACTAATCCACACTGTGTCTTTATAGATTTCCTTATTGTAGACTTTCATGGGAATGGAATCATACAGTATAAGATCTTTCATGACTGGCTTTTCTTAATTAGCATGTTTTCAAGAGTGACCTATGTAGTACAAGGTATCAGCTACATATTATTCTTTTTTATGCATATTGGTGATATCTTAAAGCTAAATTCCACTGTCCTCAAAACTATTTAAGAGTAATGTCAAACATGAAACGTTTTCTAGCAACCTACAACCTCTGTTCTTAGTGACTATCCTCACTCCCTCTTCTTCCTATGACTACTGCATATAAGCAAAAAGCTGTCCACCCTCACCTCTTTTTGCTTTCCTTCTCTTTCTTATGGTACTAGAGACTAAACCCAAGGAGCACTAAACTACATCCCTGTTCCTTTTTATTATTCTGACAGTGGGTCTCATGAAGTTTCTCAGGCTAGTCTCAAACATATGATCCCCATGCCTCGGTCTCTCAAGAAGCTGACAAGTGTACACCACCCACTTGGCTTACATTTAGCTTTAGAATTCCTTAACAATCTGACTTCTGCTACTGCAGAAGCTGTTCTTCTTGATGTGCAAACATCCAAATTTGTTTTTGTTTTTTTGGCACTAGGGATGGAATTCATGACCTCACGCTTGCCAGGCAGGCGCTTGTGCCACTGAGCTAAACCCCAGGCCCAAACATCCAAATTTGTAAACGCTATTGCTCTTTTCAATTCTCATTTCTTCTTCATCCAATACTAACTCCTTGACTTGTATGTTGAATTTGATAGTATCAATCACCCTTTCTGAAAATATAATATAGAGCATGGGCACTGAAACCAAACAAAGTGGATTTGAGTCAAAGTTCTGTCCCTTACTAGTGTTTATATCAGGCAAGTGATATTCTCTAAACCTCAGTTACTCCTATGTCACAGGTTATGGTAGAGATCAAATAAAATAATGAATAAAAGGGCTGGGTACAATGTCTAATGCACGGAAGCCCAACAGAGGCCATTATTATCACTGAAAATCTTATTCTTTTGGTTCAACAGGGTCTGCCTTCAACCTTCTTTTTTACTTCCTTTACCCATTTCTTAGATGTCATTATTTCTACTGCTTTTATAATTATCTCTATCATTTAAAATCTCACTTGGCACACTAATTATTATATGTTGAATAAATAATCTCTCAATCTCCTGATTTTTAATTCCCACTTATTACTGGACATTTCTATCTATTGTGTCTCACTAGGTCTTGAAATGTATAATTAAAAAAAAAGCAGCCACTCGAGTCACAAATGTTTCAGCAGCTCAAAGCTAACATTTCAGCTAGGCATGACAATGAATGCCTCTCACATCAGCCTTCAGGAGGCTCCAGCAGGAAAACTGCAAGTTTCAGTCCAGCCTGGACTAAATCCTAAGGCTCTGTCTCAACATAAAGCTACTATTTCCAAACATAATACATGATCTTTTTTTCCCTAAACATGCTCCTCTGGCTTTCTTATTTTAGTTATTAATTCAGCCATTTCAGACTAACCCAGACTTGGCAATTTCAACTCGTAATGATTTTTCTTTTTTAATGCACGTGTGGGGGTATCACTACATGGCCTAGGCAGGCCTTAAACTCTCGTGCTCAACTGATACACCGATCAGTCTCCTAGATACCCGGACAAGCATCATCTTGCTCAGCCATTTTTTTCCTAAAACCTCCCATGTAAAACATAAAAATTCTATACATTGGCTAATCATGACCACATTAATTTAGAACCTCAATACCTTCATATCTGGACTACTGTAATAATTTAACTGTCCAACGCCCTCCCACGTGTACTGGATTGAAGCTAGAGCCTTCACAATGAGCTACATCCCAACCCCTTTTTTTTTTTTTAATTTTGAGAGTTTTGCTAAATCACTAAGTTGATGAGTTGGGGCTCAAACTTTCAATCTTCCTTTCGGCCTTCCAGTGTACAAGGATTACAGGCATGTACCACCACATCAGGATACTACTCACCGCTTATGTCTTCTAGACCATTTTCTTAAAAATAAATTTTTAAGAAATTTACAGTGGCTCTTTATAGGAGAGTATTGGTGGCAAACCTATGGCACGTGCGTTATTTTTCTTTTAAGGTAAAAGAGATTGGCTAGGAGTAGTGGTGCATGCCTGCAATTTAAGGACTTGGGAGGCTGAGGCAGGAGGATCCTTTTGAGTTTGAGGCCAGCCTGAGCTACACAGTGAGACCCTGTCTCAAAAAAAAGACAAATAAGGTAACAATAATTCCTCCATCTTTTTTCCGCATGTCTCCATTAAAAATTACCTGACTGTAAAGGAACTCCATTCGCAATTCTCTAAAATAGTTACATATGTTAAAGTTTTCTGTTGCTATTATTTTTCCCAAACGGGATTTTTGTTTGTTTTTCTGTGGTGGGAACTGAACCAAGGGTCCCGCACATTCCAGGCAAGCACTCTATTCTAAACTGAAATTTACGAACTCGGTGAAGTACTTTTATTGTGAAGCGCTATGTATAGAGGTAAGAGGCACTGGAGGCTAAAGTTGTAGCTACTGCTGTGGAAAAGCTAGGCACCTTCTCCGTTATTAAACCCTAACATATAAACGTGGGGTGAAGGAATACCGAACTCATTCCAGGGGTCCATTTCCTGTGCTATTTTTTTCCCTACTTCATCCCGTTCTTGACTCCCTCATGGCCACCGCTTCCCAATCCCCCCAGGTCTCTGCGCAAACACCCTCTTCCGGTCCCAAACCACCTAAGCACGGCCAGGTTTCAGGATCCTGTTTCTCCCTCCTAAGTGCTTCCACAGTTACTTCTCCCTCATTCGCTTTTTTTTCCCACAATCTCTCCTCCAAAACCCTATTCCCTTAAACCTGAAAGTCTATACTCACGACACACCACGCCACCAAGTCGAAGAACTCAACAGAAAAACAACTCAAACCAGAGAGCGTCGCGGCGCCACGGAGCGTCCACAAATCTGTCCAATCGCCAACGAGTTTACACGGCCCTTTCGATGAAACACCAATGGGAAGGCTGTTCACGCAGACGCCTCTCCCATGGCGCCTTGGGCCGCGCCGCACAGAGGTCATCGGGAAATGTAGTTTTTCTTCTACACGTAACTGCTCGGAGTCCGCCCTGGAGCTCTTTCCAGACAGTACAAATTTTGGGCGTTCCTGAGTTAAATTTGTTCAACGACGTTTCATTTACGAAAAGTGTGGAAAGGCATAGTTGTGGAATGGAGCACTAGAAACCTTCAGGGTATCTTAATACATACTGCTGTATGGTGTAGGCCTACAGGCTTGGCTCAATTTTTTAAAAAGTTTCAATTTAAAATAAGCAAGCATGGCTTTAGAAGCTAAAAGATTCCAGAATAGTTTCTCCTTTCACCTATCCCGATAACCTAAAGCTAGGATAGGATATAGGGTTCACTTTTTCCGGTCAAGGGATACTGCCTCTTTTTCCCAAAAGGTGTGAGAAACTAAATCCTATAAATTCAGTACTCATCTTTTCAGAAGGGCTAGGTATAGAGGTAAGAGGCACTGGAGGCTACAGTTGTAGCTACTGCTGTGGAAAAGCTAGAAACCTTCTCTTATTAAACCTTAATATATATATATATATATATATATATATATATATATATATATATATATATAGTTTTCTTTTTTTCCAATGCTGGCGATCGATCTCCATCTTGCCCTTACCAGGAAAATGCTTGAGCAACTGAGCTAAATCCCCAGCACCCCTAAACATACTTAAATGGAACTTACCACCTTCTCCCAAACCTGCTTTTTCTTTCTTTTGACTTTTCTCATTATATCAGAATCCTATCACATATCTCTCAATACTTTTGTGTATTCCCGCTTTTTTTGGCCCCTACATTTTTAAAATCAAATTAAGACTAGCCCAACTCCATTCTGGTTTACAAATATATACACTCCTATTTATTCTACAATGTGTCTCATTACCTTGCATTTGAACTGCAACAATAGGCTCCTGTTGCTGCTGTCTTCTCTACCTTCTTATGTTCTCCTCTTCCTCCTCCTTCCTTTCTCTTCTCTTTCTTCTTCCTCTTTTTGTTTTAAATGGTACTGAGGTTTGAACCAGGGGCTCACACATGGTAGCCGAGCACTGCATTCCCAGGGTTACATCTCTAGCGCAACCCTCTGCCTTTTTGTTTTTTCCTAATTTTGAGACAGGGTTTCATTAAATTGCCCAGAGTGGCCTCTAGCTTTATTTTTGTTTTTGTTTGTTGTTGTCGTTTTGAGACAAGGTCTTGCCGTATAGTTCAGGCTGGCCTTGAACTCAGTATGCAGCCCAGGCTGGGCTTGAACTCCTGGCAATCCTCCTGCCTCAGCCTTCTGAGTGCTGGAATTATAGGTGTCACTACCACACCCAGCCTCAAATTTGTTTTTATATTTACTTTTTAAAAATTAATTTTATTGGTACACTTTTGATATGTATTATATAATGATTACATTCATCATAGGTGATTTGTACCTGTACATAATATATCTTGATTTGGTTGTTCTCTCCATTCTTCTTCCGTCCCTTCAAATTTGTTTTTAAAGTTTTTTTGTTCTTTAGTGTTTTGTTTTGTTTTGAAACAGGATCTCACTGTATAGTCCAGGCTGGCCTTGAATTCACTATGTAGCCCAGGCTGGCCTCGAACTCAAGGCAATCCTCTTGTCTCAGCCTCCTGAGTGTTAGAATTTTGCAGGTATGCACCACTACATCCAGCTTGTTTTTGTTTTATTTTGCTTTGCTTTGAGGTGGGGTCTCAATCTGTAACACAGGCTGATCTCAAACTAGAAGCAAATCTCCTACCTCCTCTCCAGTGCTGGGATTGCAGGCATGTCTCACCACACCTGTACATTTTTTAAATTTTGGTGTTTTTTTTTGAGATAGTCTCCATAGTTCAAATTGGCCTTGAAATTGATGTGATTCCCCTACCTCAGAAGGTACAGGTGTGTGCCACTGCTCGTGGTTTTTGTTTATTTTTCTGTGTGGCTGCAGTACTGAGGATTAAAGACAGGGCCTTTGAACTAAGCTATATCCCATCTCTTTTCTATTTTTTTTATTTTGAGACAGGCTCTTGCTGTGTCACTAAATTGCTGAGTCTGGGCTCGAATTTGTAATCCTCCTGCCTCATCCCTCCACAGTGTTGGGATTACAGGTACACACCGTCATGCCTGGTTTCATATGTGTTTTTAAATAATTTGTATAATGAAATAGGAACCATACATAAAGCCATTTCTACTGTATACATAAATAAAAAGAGTTTTCTCAAGGAAAAGCTCATACCAGCTGAACAAGTCACTTTTTTTCACAGGATACCAAAAGAGCTAACAAATTATGGCCATGTGGCATTAGGTATTAGGTACACATATTCTTGAAAATGAGCAGAGTGGCCAGGTATGGTGGCTCACGCCTGTAATCCCAGCACTCAGGAGGCTGAGGCAGGAGGATCGTTGTGAGTTCAAGATCAGCCTGGCCTACAAAGTGAGCTCAAGGCCAGCCTGAACTGCATAGTGAGACCCTGTCTCAAAAAGACAAAAAAAAAAAAAAAAAAAGAGCAGAATGAGTTCATCTGTTCAATGGAAACAACTGATAGCATTTGTTAGCAATGACAAAATTTGAGCTTTTAAGTAAAAGTTATAATTTTGGGAAACTTTGTTTTTTTGAGACAAGTTCTCACTATGGAGTTAACGTTGGAGTTGAACTCATTTTGGAGCCCGGGCTAGCCTCAAACTCATGGCAATCCTCCTGGCTCAGTTTCCTGAGTGCTGGATTACAGGTGTATGTCACCAAGCCCAGCTTTAAAGTATTTTCTGATAGGAAACACACACACACACACACACACACACATACACACACGAACCATAAAACATGTTTAAAATTTTCATTATAATTACAGACCTTTCCTCTTCAAAAGACAATGTTAATAAAATGAACAGCCTGCAACTGAGAAAAAAATATTTGCATTACATACATCTGACAGAAAACTGCTTTCCAAAATATACAAAGAAAGAAAAAACACAAAATATGAAAGAACTCTTACAATTCAATAAGAGAATAAATTTAATAAAAACTATGGGCAAAAAAGATATACAAATAGCCTTTAAGAAAAGGCTTTAAAATGCTTTCTTTTTTTTACAAGGGATCAAACTCACAACCCTGTGCTCGCCACCCAGGCAATTATGTCGCTGAACTAAATCCACAGCCCCAAGATGCCTTTTTTTTTTTTTTTTTGTCTTTTTGAGACAGGGTCTCTCTATACAATTCAAACTGGCCTTGAGCTCACTTTGTAGCCTAGGCTAGTCTTGAACTCGCAACGATCCTCCTGCCTCAGCCTCCCAAATGCTGGATTATAGGTGTGAGCCACCATGCCCGGCAAGATGCTCTTTTTGAAGCTGTTTTTGAACTTGCTGAGGAGCCTCCAACATGCTATCCTTTCAGCTCAGCCCTACTAGAGCTCCAAAAGTGCACCACTACACCCAGCCGCTTCTCTCTTCCAACTACAGATGGGTGTGATGCTGGGTTTTCTTCATGGATTTCAATCAAGAAAACATCTTACAAGAGAATGAATGTGGAAAGACTTATGAGAATTCAGCTTGAAAGGTTAATGGAATTTTCAGACAATGTAAACCAATGATACTCTTATCACTAAATTTTTTGTTTTAGAAAACAAAAAATTATAGTTAAATATTGTTATTGTTAAAATACTGTTAGCATGTTATAAGCTTATTTCACTATAAATTAATAAACATGTCTTAGTTTTTATTGCTAATATATGGTAAATCTATAACTCACATAAACAAGAACTTTAGAGCATACTCATTAGTGAAATAAATGAGACACATATGTGTAAATATCATATTGGTTGATTAGTGTGACAATGAAAGAAAAAATGCGTATGTGTATGTATACATACATAAAAAATAGTTATGATAGTTATACTACTGATGCCTCTGAATTAGTTCGCTGAAGAGAAAGATTTGTACTGGTATTGCTTGGAAAATTGAAGGCAGGTTTCTTTAAATTTTTGTTATAGTTTTTTTTCTTTCCTTTTATGTTTGAATAAAATGGATAAAAAATAGCTTTAGGAGCTTTGAGTGATTTTTTTTTTTTTTTTTGCTTTCAGTAATTTTTTAAAGGTTTTTTTTTTTTTGTACCAGGAACTAAACTCATGACCTTATGCTTGTCAAGCAGGTGCTTGTGCTGCTGACTTAAATCCCTGGCCTTTTTTTGTTTTGTTTTTGTATTAGGGATGAAAGTCACTCAGGGGCATAAGTGCCTGCCTGGCAAGGGTGAGGTCATGTGTTCAATCCCCATTACCAAAAATAAATAAACGAATAAAAATAAAAGATTCCAACACCAAAATTTTGAGACTCATTGGTAAAAATTAGTTGCAAAACAAAATGGCATGTCTCTTTTGTAGTACTGGAGATTAGAACACAGGACCTCGTGTGTGCTAGGCAAGTACTCTATCACATATATCAGCCCCAATGCCCTCCTTTTTTTGGAGACAAGGTTTCCTTAAGTTTTCCAGGCTGGTTTTGAACTTACCAGCCTTCCTCTTTAGCCTTCCAAGTAATCTCAGCTACTTGTGCCACTGTACCTAGCTAAAATGGCATCTCTATAAGAATTCAATAGTTTTGACTTTTCCTTCTCTCCCAAGAGTGGAAAATCAGCCTGAGCAGCATAGCAAGACCCTACTTTGAAAAGAAAAGAAAAAGAAAAGCTGGTGCACCAGCTCATGCCTGTAACCACAGCACTTAGGGAGGCTGAGGCACGAGGATATGTGCAAAAGGACCTGAGCAAGTTTTACTCTCACTTGGGGAATTTAGCAAGACCCTGTTTCAAAAAAAAGGGATGACATCCCTAGGTTTTATTCCCAATACAAACAACCTCCCCCAGCCCCCCCCCCAAAAAAAACCCCTCAGACTACAGCCATGCAAATTTTCATTTAAAAATTATTTTGTTTTGTTTTGTTTTTTATGAGACAGGGTCTTGCTATGTAGTTCAGGCTAGTTTGAACTCACTGGCTGGCCTCAAACTGCTGTTGATCCTCTTACCTCAGCCTCCCAAGTGCTGAGATTACAAGTATGTGAAACCACACCTGGCTTAAAAGAAATGTATGTATGTATGTATTTTTTGAGATGGGATGTCACTATGTAGTTCAGGCTGTCCTTGAACTTGTGGTGATCCTTCTGAGGGTTGGAATTATAACTGCTGTAAAATTTTATTAATATGTTGCCAGTGTGTAATGATTACATTTATTATGGGGAGTTAGTACATGTCAACAACACAGTTCAATTCTTTTTGTGTCCCTTCCCCCAAATGATTTTTAGACTTATGTATATTTATTCTATTGGAACATTCAGGATAGGAAATTTCAGATAATTATGTAATATCTTAATATTTATTTTTATCTAAAAATTGCTTCTAGTGAATTTTTAAATAATGTAAGTACCACCTTCAAATTATAGCTATACTGAAATGTTCTGCACAGAGACCCAAATACTATTGTTTCATCTGTGCACAATCTCCTCACAGGAGCTGATAAAATGCACCCCCCCCCGTATTGGGCATCAAACTCAGGACCTCGCCTTTGCCAGGCAAGCGCTGTGCCACTGAGCTATTTTCCTGACCCTGTGCGTTTTTACAGTAATGATTCTTAAGGGAGTGTGACTGAGTTCACATACTCTCCCTGACAGGAACAGCGGGATCTGAGGTGGGTGAAACTGGGTAGCTAAATGCATTGGCTTCTAATTTAGGACTCAGATCTAGGCTGGAAGTGCAGATTTGCGAGGATCAGATTAATTTGGCAATTTCATTCCTGGCAGTGGCTGATATTTTGTGAGGAGTACTTTAAATTTGACAATATGGCTCAGAAAGAATATTTTCTTCTGTAAGTTTACTTAATACTAAGAACGTATTTTCATGGTTTATCCTTTAGTTCTAAATTATTCTCCATAATTTAGAGGAAGTGAGAGAGAAGACTGGCTTAAAGGTTTTTCGAAGAGCAGGTTTAAAACGGTTGCCATAGCAAAATGAGAAAAAGCACAGCATATGGTGCAGGAGCTGGTTGCTGTTAAGATGATTTGGGTAGATGAGCGTGGTGGCCTATGCTTGTGATTTCGGCATTTGCAAAACTGACGCAGGTGCATCACCGCGGGTTTGAGGCTAGCCTGGCAGGCTGACCTACACAATCAGACTCTGTCTCAACAAAAGAAAAGAGAAGCATAAAATCGGGGTTGCGTGTCAATTACTAGAAAACAGTTTTTTCCCCAGTGTTGAATGAAGAGAAATTTCTAGATGGAATGGGTTCTATTCGAATTTGTTACGAGGAGGTGGGTATGAACTGACCGAGTGAGACTATTTGTAAATACTAGCCGTCAAAGGATTAAAAAGAGAGATGAGCGCTGGAAAGGTTAGTACTTGCTCAAATGCAGGCATGTACAAGTCACGGAGAAGCGCGGAGAGGCAGGGGCGGGGTGGCAGGACGAGTTAGGCCCGGTCGGCTACGGATACCATTAATGCACAAAGAGCAGAGCTCTCCCCACCGGAAGCGGAACCGCTGCCTGGGCCTGCGACGCATTCCTCCGCGCCGGAAACACGGTTCGCCTTGCTCTCCCCTCTAGCGGGGAGGGATCGCGCCGCTCCACAGGGGGTTCTCCAGCGGTTGTTGGACTGCGCAGGACTTTGGCGAGCCAGCAGAGGAAAAGCGACGGTGGGTATCCGGGAAAGCCGAGAAGGGAAGGCCATATACCGAGGTGTCCCATCTTCGCGGAAGAACTCTGTGCCTGCGGTGGCGGAGGGACATGACAGCACATTGACTTCCGGAAAGTCCGGGCTCTGAGAGGAAAAGCCCTGAAGGAAACAATAACAAATAGCAGGAAGAAGCGATTCTGGGTTTCAGTGTCTTGTAGGTCTTAAAGAAAATGCTTTTCGGGCCCTGTTGAGGGGATGTGAAAAGGATCGGTGGGCTCCAGCCAACTTTTCTCCATCTGTTGCCCCCAGGGACCCCCGGCTCTTGCCATGGCGGGCGTGGGGCCGGGGGGCTACGCGGCGGAGTTCGTGCCACCTCCGGAGTGCCCAGTCTTTGAGCCCAGCTGGGAGGAGTTCACAGATCCGCTCAGCTTTATCGGCCGCATCCGGCCTCTGGCTGAGAAAACCGGCATCTGCA
Organism: Hydrochoerus hydrochaeris; assembly: GCA_004027455.1. NCBI lineage: Eukaryota > Metazoa > Chordata > Mammalia > Rodentia > Hydrochaeridae > Hydrochoerus > Hydrochoerus hydrochaeris. Next base: position 142,238 of record PVLA01003326.1, read on the forward strand.
AAATCCGACCGCCTAAGGTACCGGAGTCTTCGAAGAGGGAGAAGGGAGAATGGGAGTCGATTCGCTTGGCTCAGCTGTACTTCTGTCCTTTCATAGATATCTCCATTATTTCTCGACAACTGGAAGCTACGTTTCTGGATATTTTTGCCTTGGTTTCTGTTGCAGTTTTTATGCTGGCAAGTCTAAACGTGAGAAAGTGGTGTCTCTGGGGCCTTTCCTCCCTAAAACTTGAGAACTGATACTTTTATTTGGGTCGAGGGCAAGGGTAAGAAGGCTTCAGGCCTCGTTAGCCGGTAAGGTGTTCGAAATGTTCTGAAATGATGCCCAACACTCCGGTACGATTCTCATTATGGTATGATCATAGAAACTGCCTTTTCAGCGGCTGTTTCTTTATCCAAGCCCTATAGTGCTTAGTTCATCAAACATTTACAGGCCACATTTCAGGGCTAGGGTTGGAAATCTGAGCTCAAGTAATCCCCCAGGTTAATATCACTTAGAGGAGACTCCAACTAATTACTACTGCAGTAAGAGAATCTTCCCCCGGGAAGAGGAAGAACATCAATTAATTTTCAAATTCAGAGGTTTAGGAAGAATTGATAAATAACAAAGGTGGAGGAAAACGTTGAAATCCCTTGATAGAAGGAACTAAAGAGCAAAGACTTGAGAATTACAATTATTGCAAATAACTAGGTTTGCCTATAGGTTGGTTAATTATAATTCTCAATCTTTGAGGAAAACAGATACTACTCTTTATATGGGGGTTAATTAATGCCCTAAGAGGTTGAGTGATAAGTTCAAGGTCAAAATGTTTTTCTCTTGAGCTGTTACACTGGGTGCCTTTCCAAATGATGTTAGACAGTCTGCATTAGCGTCAACTGGGTGTTTATTAAAAGGCCGATCTCTAGGTCTTTTTTGAGACGAGAATTAGGGCCCGGAGAGAAAGCACTTACTTGCCTCTTTCTCACAAGACTATGGATACCATCCTTGGCAAAGAAAAAAAAAATCGGTTTCTGGGTGTGGAAGTTCTGGAGTTTGTGTTTCTAGCAAGTAGTCACAGATATTTAGTGCAGACTTTTTTTTTTTTTTTGATACCCCCTCCTCCCATACTGGGGATTAAACCCAGAACGTTTGCACTGAGTTATAGCCTCAGCCCTTCAACTCTTTTTTGAGACTTAGCTAAGTCATTAAGTTGCTCAGGCTGGGCTCCTGTAGTCAGTATTCTTAGACATTTTGCTTTACTTTTTGCCTAGTAGTAATTAAGATAAAACTAAATCAGTGTTGGGCCGGGGATTTAGTTCAGTGGCATAATCGCCTGCCTGGCAAGCCCAAGGTTGTGAGTGCACTCCCTGGTACCAAAAAACCCCCAAAAAACCAAAGACCAAAAAACAAAACTAAAACAGTGTCATGTAGGAATTTTAAAAAGCCTATACCCTCACAGCTGACTACTACACCATGGGAATATGTGCCACAGTGAATTAAAAGCTTACATGGGAGGGAGGAAGAGGAGGAGCTAATTAGCTCCTAGAGATTTGTTTCTTTTAATCTTTGAGACCCAGTAGGTAAATAAAATTCATTTTACCTATGAGGAAAGTCTAGAAAAGTTACAACACTTGACAAATGTGTGATTTTGAGCAAGTGGCAAAGTGGATTTTGAACCCAGATTAATTTCCTGATTCTAAAGCAGAAGTCCTGCTCCCCACTATGCTGAAAATAGGTATGCTGAATGACTTTTTAAAGATTATAATCATTTTCAAGGAAAGGATTAATAAATCATTGCTATGATGCTATGTATTGTCATTCTTTAAAAGCTTCCACTTAACTCTTCTATCAAAATTACCTCATATAGTGGGCTGGGGATTTAGCTCAGCGGAATAAGCACCTGCCTGGCAAGTGCAAGGTCGTGATTTTGATCCCCGGTACAAAAAAAAAAAAAAAAAATTACCTCATATTGACCAAATCTTAAACATTCAAGGTTGCCTAAATCATAGTTCATGTACTGCCATTGCAGTCACTAGAAATTCTGTTCATGGATACTTTACGGGAAAAAAAAGAAAAAGTGATTTTTATTACTTTAAAGAAGTATGGATGTTACATTTTCTATGGATGTTACATTATTATTGAAAGTAGATCTAGTTTAAAAGCAGAGTTTAATTTGGATATTGGCAGATTTCTTTAGTTTTGAAGGTTTTTTGGGGACTAATACTTTTTTTTTTTTTCTGTACTGGGGATTGAATTTATGACCTCATGCTTGCCAGGCAGGTGCTTGTGATGCTGAGCTATACCCCCAGTCCTACTATTCACGTCTTTAAATGAATTTACTATTTAAATCAAATTTAGCTGGGTCTGGTAGTACATGCCTGTAATCTCCTGTTTGGGAGTCAGGCAGGAGGATCACCATAAGTTTGAGGCCAGCCTGGCAACACAGTGAGTTCAAGGCCAGCCTGAACTGTGCAGTGAGAGCCTCTCACCAAAGCAAAACAACAAAAAAACTAATGAAGTTCTCTAGATCCCTTACTTGAAATATATTAGTTACATCATAGTCTGAAAATGATGTTTTCTGTAAATTTCTTTCCTATTTAAAAAAATATTGAGCTTCTTGTACACTGATCCCAAAGCTTTAAACAAAACTTTTGTTAAATATACACTCTAAAATGTGTATATTTACACATATTTTAATACAGTAGTACCTAGGTTCACAAACAATTTATTCCACAATTCTGGAAAAGATAGCATATTCATGTTCACATGGAAAATCTTTGTCACCTGATGCAGAATTTGCAAGCAAAAACTAAATTTTGCTAAATGCTTCTGTTTGCAAACTAACAAAATTGTGAACCAGGGTACCACTGTAGGCACTTTTTTGTGGTACCAGGAGTTAAATTCAGAGCCTTCTCACTGAGCTACGTTCCCAGCCTTTTTATTTTGAGACAAAATGAAAAGTTGTATTAGTCTTGCTAAGTTGCCCAGGCTGGACTTGAACTTCTGGTCCTTCTGCCTTAGCCTGCAAGAGTGCTGGAATTAAACAGGCAAATACTTTTTATTTTTTTGGAAAGTATCTCTGTTGTTCAGGTTGGACTCAAACTTAGGGGCTCAAGCTATCTTCCTCAGTATGTTATTATTTGTATTATTATTTTTGGTGCTGGGGATTGAACTTGGGACCTTACTTATGTAAAGGCTCTGATTTCATCCCATCTGTTTTTAAAACTTTTATTTTGAGGTGGGGTCTATGTTGCTCAGACTTACCTCAAACTTGTGGTCCTCCTGCCTCAGCCTCCTTAAAGTATTTCACTATCATGCCCGATTTTTTATGGATACTTAAATATTTTTGTGTGTGGTGCTGGGACTCACACCTGAGCTCATTTATGCTAGAAAACTGCTCTACTGAGCTACATCCTCAACCCTAAAAATATATTTTTAAACTTTACTTTTACTTTTTTTTTCAATTTTTCCTTTTTAATTTAAGCTTATATATTGCTGGATACTGTTTAATGGTATGTGAACTCACTGAAATCTATTTGAGTAATTTGGGAAAGCATAATTGTGGACTGTAAATAGACTGGTGAGATTTGAGGATTGTTTCTTTAATATTAAAATTAAAGTTGTTTTATGTGCAAAATCCTATTTTTCCTGTCTACAATAAAGAAAATTTTAGCTAGAGTTGGTGGTGTGTACCTGTAATCCCAGTGTTTAGGGAGATTGATGCAGGGGGATCCTAAATTCAAGTCCTGTGTAAACAGTTCAGTGAGCTCTTGTCTCAAAATACAAAAAAAAAAAAAAAAGACAGGGAGAGGGGCTGGGAATGTACAGAATGGTCTAGATTCAATCTTTAGTACTGGCAAAAAAGAATAAAAAACCTTATAAGGTTATTTGTTGTCACATTTGTGGCAGTTTATCCCTGAAATTAAGGGAATAAATGATGCATTCCTTACTTAGTATATACCACTGCATTTAAACAATTTCTTTCTATTTAGGATTGGCAACCACCATTTGCATGTGAAGTAAAAAGCTTTCGTTTTACTCCTAGAGTTCAGCGCCTGAATGAACTTGAGGTGAGTGTTAAATATAACCATTTCTGCTTTCTGATTCTTTATGTTAGGGGTCTGGGTAGAGAACTTTGAGAAGCTTATTTACTGGGGTTAAGAGTTTGTATTAGTATGTATTAGAATTGAATACAATAGCTACTTTATGTTTGGAGGAAGTATGTGATTTTTAAAAGATTGATTAAAGTAGTTTTTTTTTTTTACTTAATTGATTTTGGGAAACTATTTCTTGCTATAGTTTTCAAGGTGGAATTTTTCAGTGCTTAGCTTCAGAGACTTGGAATTCTTTTTTGTGGTAGAGGACAGTAACTGGAAATCAAACTTAGAACCTCACGCTTGCCAGGCAGGTGCTGTGCTACTGAGCTAAACTCCCAATCCCAAGACTTGGAATTCTTAAATTCTGTTTTTTTCAGTGTTTACTATTCTATTTTTTTCTTTGCTAGTCTCTTTTTAATCTGTTTCCCATGGCCCTTGGGAAATAAATTTTTAAATTCTAATTCAAAATCTAGTTCTTAAATATTTTGTTTGTTTATGAGATATGGTCTTAGTATGTAGTCCATGCTGGCCTTAAACTGACAACCCAGCCTCCTGAATGTTGGGATTACAGGCATGCACCATCACATCATCATGCCTATTTGTTGTTGTTGTTTCCAGGACTGTTAATTTATTTTGACCTACCTTCCGTTTGTCTTTCTTGAGGTAGGGTTTCACTATCCAGTTCAGGCTGGCCTCAAATTTGCAGCAATCCTCCTGCCTCATCCCTAGCCCCCAAGTGCTGGGTTTATAGGAGTGTGTCATTATGCCCAGCCATGATCTCTGTTTAAATAGTGTTATAATTTCTCTTGGGCTGAGGGTGTAGATCAGTGGTAGAACCTGTACTTAGCATATGCAAAGCTCTTAGTTTGATCCTCAGAACCAGAACAATGTGTGTCCTCCCCCATCCAACAAGCAAATAAAACAATGTCCTCCTCCAACCAACAAGCAAGTAAAAACCAAGGGCAATTATAGTGAACTATATCTATCATCCTAGTACTTTGGGAGGCTGAGGCTGGAGGATCATGAGTTTGAGCCCAGGGCAGTTTATTGAGACAAAATGTATAAAAGGGCTGGGCATGAAGCTGAGTGTAAAGGACCTGGGTTTCATCCTCAGTATTGGAAAAAAAATGAAACAAAACATTAATACTTTCTCTTAAATTTTCTAAAGTAAAATCTGTTTAATTATTGCTGCTTTTTTCTCTGTCTGCCAGATTTTCAGAAGATTCTTCAGTTTGGTATTAAAACCATTCCTTTTTTTTTTTTTTTTAAATTTAAAGAGAGACAAAAGCATGTAAAGGGTAGAGGTAATACAGAATTCCAAAAAAAAAAGATAAACAATAAGTAATCACTAGTTAATAAATTACATATTGTCCTCTTAGAAATAGTTGTTCAAGTTACAAAATTAAAGCATGTAAAGTAGATAGTCAAACAGCGAGAGCTTAAACAGCTACGCATGCATGAATCTCTGCATGTATTTCTATCCTTTCTGTATTAGAGGGAAAAATAAAACTTAGTAAGACAAAACAAAACAAATTCTTATAAAAACATGAAACCAAAAAGTCGTATAAAACTACAGTACAAGGGGATCTACAATGATTACTGTGTTGTTTCTTATTATCTTCAATAGAATGTCTATATCATCAGGCAAAATTGAATATAGCAATGTAATTGAGTATAGCAGTAAATAACAATATTAGTAAAAATAAAACATTGTAGACAGTATAAAACTTTAAAGGCAGGTAATAATCAAACCATAGTGGATATTCTAGTGGATTTTGTCATCTTAAGTACAGTTGCCTATACTCTCAGACTTGATACTATCAATCATAACAGCTTTGAATAAAATCTATCAATACAAAACAGTGATCCAACAAACCAGATTCGATTACGATCAGTCATGGTAAAACTGTAGGTTTTACAGAGCTTTAGATTAAGTTAATAGGAAATTAAGGATGATCACCATACTATATCCTGCTATTTTCAGGATTACTGTCTGTCTGTGCCCTTAAATCTAGTACAGGTAGGATGACTGGAACAGAATATAATACAGCTAAGCAGAGTAGTGTGAGTAATGTGGGTTTTAAATCCTGGTGCAGGCTGGGGATTTAGCTCAGCGGCATAAGTGCTTGCCTTGCAAGCATGCAGTTGTGAGTTCAATCCCCGGTACC
>PVLA01003326.1:148581-218470 GCA_004027455.1 Hydrochoerus hydrochaeris
ATGTCCTTCAGTATTCTCTGTAGGGTTGGATTGGTGGTCACAAACTCCCCCAGTTCCTCTTTGTCATGGAAGCATCTTGTTTCTCCATTAATTTCTAGTGACAGTTTTGCAGGGTACATCAATCTGGGCTGGAGGTTATTTTCTTTCAGGGCTTGGAATACTTCACTCCAAGCTCTTTTTGATCTGATGGTCTGTGTTGAGGAGTCAGCCTTGATTCTGATGGGCTTACTTTTATAGGTAATCTGTTTCTTTTCTCTGACGGCTTTTAATATTCTGTTTTTATATTGAATTTCTGGTATCTTGATTATTATATGTCTGGGTGTAGATTTGTTTTGGTTGTAGGTGGCTGGAGTTCTGTATGCCTCACACAACTGAATGTCATTTTCTTTTCCCATGCTTGGGAAGTTTTCCTTAATTATTTCCGTGAATAGCCTTTGTAATTTGCCTGTATGTATTCCTGCTTCTTTGTTCACGTTTCTTATTCTTAAATTGTAGATTCTCTTGTCATCTTCTAGCCTTTGTATTGTTGCTGCCTGTTTCCTTGTTATTTTTAAGAGATCTTTCCTTTCATGATCACACACTACAAACTTGTCTTCAAGTTTTGATAGTCTATCCTTGCTTTCTTTTAAGGAGTTTTGCCAGCTTTCAATGGAGTTTTTAATTAATGGTAGTCTCTTTGAATCTGCTTCATGTATTCTATATTTTCTTTATATTCTTTACCGAATGTTTCTCTCCTTTTTTTGTGTTCCTCTCTTCTTCCGTCTGTATCATCCTGAGAGATGCTTCCTGAGAGCATTTCTCTTATTACTCTACTCATATCTTGCTTTACCTGATTTAATATTTCAGTTTTGAGCTCGTCTACAAGGTCCCGAAGATATCTCTTAATGTCCATTGAAGCCATGTCTGATGTTGTGTGTTTGCCGCCCTCAGTCTCCCTTGTTTTTTCCTCTCTTGGATCCGTGTTCTCAGGGTTTTGGGCTAGGGCCTTCCTCCTGCCTCTCTCTCCTGTCATGGCCCTGGCTTCCTCTACACAGGTTACAGTGCAGGTCCCAGCCCCCTTCCCTGTTGGCTGTGGTTCCTCTGAAGCACGCTGACAAGGGACCTCTGCCCTCTCCTACCTGCTCTTGTCACTGAGGTGTAAGCAGTGGCTGCATATGCCTGCCCCTCCCCACTGGGTCAGCCAAACTTCAGGTGCCTTCACCCAGTTAGTGCTTGCTAGGCACAGGGAATCGGTTTGGGGTGGCTCATTGGGTCCTGGTCAGGGTACGGCCCAGTCCAAGCAAATCCCATGAATCTGCTCTGGGGAGGGAGCAACCAACTGAAGTCACTGTCGCTCCCAGTTCAGACTCCTGCCCAATTCCAACATGTCGCACATTTGGTTGCACCCTTCCCGTGGGTTACTCCCAGCACTGACCATGGATTAATGAAAGTCCCTTCACCGGCTCTGCTTTCCGTTGGGCTCACCAACCCCCGACTTCATTGCTGCTGTGCTTCCTGTGAGTGGCGGCCGGAACGAGTTTGGGTGGCTCTGCCTGCCGGTGAGGATTCAAACTCGTGCAAACTTGGCGGGTCCCTGCAAAAACACTGTGTCCTGTAATTTTTAGCTGTTTCAGTTGTAGTCCCAAAGTATTTGACAAGCTTTTTTACTTTTTAATTTCTTCCTGTGTCAAGAGGATCTATCTCCCTCTGTCTGGGTCTTTCCAGGGTGTTTTATTCTGGCACATGAGTTGTTTCTCCTGGGAGGCTTTGTATTTTGTTGCTCACTGATCAGCCATCTTGTCTTCTTCCTCTGAAACCATTTCTTAGTGCAATAGAAAAATCCTTTGATTGCTGAGACTTGTTACATCATGCTGAGTTTTTTTTTTTGTCACTCTCAAATACTCTTAAAATATTTTCTAGAACTGTTATATGTATTATGTATCTGTCATATATCTAGTTTATTCCCTATAAATCTACATATCTTGTAATTAGTTGACAATGCATCATAAAATCAGTGTGGGTAGAATTGATGTACCTAAAATGTGAATATCACATACAGATGAATTGACAAAATTAGAATGCTTAGAAACTTAGAAAAATCTTGTTTGCTAAATTTTATGGTTGCATGAGTTAAGCCACTGTAAAAAAATGCTTTGGATACTAAAGAGGTCTTTTTTTGTATATGTTAGGTAACTTTTTTTTGCTCAAATGATGAAAATATTAGCAGTATTATTTTCTGTTTACTGTTGGCTTTTGTATTTTTACAGTGGACTAAGCAGTAATGAGGTCTTTGAATTTCATTAGAGAAATGAGCATTTTTATTATGTTAGATTGATTCATTTATTTTTAACCATGATGATTCCTATTTCTGATTTCTGTATTTTAATAATAGGCAATGACCAGGGTGAGACTGGACTTCTTGGATCAACTGGCAAAATTTTGGGAACTTCAAGGATCTACTTTGAAGATCCCTGTGGTTGAGAGAAAAATTCTGGATCTTTATGCTTTGAGCAAGGTAAGGCTTCTGCGTGGTTTAGAAATTGAACAGAGAGCCAGGGTTACAGCTCAGTTGCACAGTGCCTGCCTGGAAGGCACAGGCTCCTGAGTTGTGATTCTGGTATCATAAATAAATAAATAAATAAATAAGAAGTTGAACAGAAGGTAAAGTACACGCTTAGTATGTGTGAGGCACTGGATTCCAGTTTTTACACTCCCCACCCCCAAAGAAATTGAGCAGAGGTTTGTAAATATATGAAATTTAAGAATTTCAAGGGCTGGGGATTTATCTCAGTGGCATAAACATCTACCTTGCAAGTGTGTTGTCGTGAGTTTGATCCCTGTTAACGATTTAAAAAAAAAGAGTTTCAAATAAACTTAGTAGGAAGCATTGTTTCCAATGTATAATTTGTTTGACAATAAAATGCATGTATGCAGAGATGGAAATGATAGATCTTTTTTCGGAGAGGGAAATGATAGCTTTTAAAGTTACCCTAGAAGGCATTTTATAATTTATGAGAGTAATATTTAATGATTCCAACTAATTGGCTGTGTAATACACAATATGCAGAAGAAACATCTATCTTCTAATATTGCTGTGTAATATATACTGTGTAATATACATTGAACATGTCACTTTCTTTTTCTTTTTCTTTGTTTATCTTTTTGAGACAGAGTCTCACTATGTGGTTCAGGCTGGCCTTGAGCTCACTTTTTTTTTTTTTTTTTTTTTGGGTCCCGGGGATTGAACTCATGACCTTGTGTTTGCCAAGCAGGCACTTACACCACTGAGCTAAATCTCTGGTCCTTGAGCTCACTTTGTAGCCCAGGTTGGTCTCAAATTTGCAATGATCTTCCTGCCTTAGCCTCAGCCTCCCAAGTGCTAGAATTACAGGAGTGTGCCACCACACTAGGCTAGCCTGACATCTTTTTTCTATTTCCTAATTGAAAATTCTTGACATATTAAATGGGTTCATGTTACAGCATTCTCATATGCTATATATCTGTTTTATTAATGATACCAGTTAACATTTAAGGACAGTAATATAAATGACTGAAGCCAGTATTTTCTAGTAGCATGAATAATAACTTAGAAACTTAAAGATGAATACTTTAGACTCATTTTTGCCTAAATATTTGTTAACTTTGTAACATTGCATTCCCTGATGGTAACAAAACTGACCTGCAACAGAGCTAATAATTTCTCTAAAAATATCTTTTTAAATATAATAATAAAAATCTATAGTTGTTATGATTTGTGGATGAAAACAGCTTTGTTATTTGAGAAATTTTGTAAATACTTGTAGTTTGTGGGTTTTTTTTTGTGTGTGTGTGTGTGTGTGTGTGTGGTCTTTTTGAGACGTGGTCTCACTATGCAGTCAGGCTGATCTTGAACTCACTTTGTAGCCCAGGCTGGTCTCAATTAGCAGTGACCCTCCTGCCTCAGCATCATGAAGGCTGGAAATAGTGGCATGTACCACCACATCTGGCTTTTGTGGTTTTTTATCACCTTTGATTGCTACATCATTTTAGGATAGGAATCTATAGTATTCTTAATTGTTTTCTTTTTTCCCTTTCCTTTTTCAGTTTTTGAGACAGTCTCACTATGTAGTCCAGGCTGGCCTTGAACTTATGGCAATCCTTCTGCCTCAGCTTTCTGAGTGTTGGGAATACAAGCCTGTACCACCACACCTGGTGGCCCAGTCCTTTTAAAAAAATTTGAGACAGTCTTACTAAATTGCCTAACTTTTACTTGATTTTTCTTCCTCAGCCTCCTTAGTAGCTGGATTTACAAATGTGTGTCACTGTGTCTACCCTCACTTAAATTATTTTTCGGATATATTTTAAAATCAGTGTCATTAGAATTCTCTTACTAAAAATCCTAGGAATTGTGGTCTCATGCTAACAATCAGATTTAGACTGTTTTTGGTTTTTTGAAACAAGGTCCCACTGTATAGTTCTGGCTGTTCTTAAACTCACTGTGCCTAGACTGGGATCAAACTTGCTACAATCTTCCTGCCTCTCCTGAGTACTGGGGATTATAGGTGCACTGTCCCTGGCTCTAGCTTTAGGTCAGTGATAGTGAACCTTTTAGATACCAAGTACCCAAACTGTAACCCCAAATACACTTATTTATTGCAAAGTGCCAACACTGCAGTTAAACCTGAATGCTGAGGTTTTAGTTTAGAAAAAACAATTCATACTTTAACATTTTTTGTCTTAAAAGAAAATGACAGAACTCTGAGTGATACAAACAGCTTTTTATTGAATGTGCTCTTTGCTGTTTTATGCATGTTGACCGTTTGTCAAACCTTGGCCAGAGTGCTTTGGCTCAAGTGCTGACAGGGCACTCTGTATGCCCAATGTGGCTCTTGTGCCATAGATTCTCCTCCAATGTTTTAGGCTGTTTCTATCAGCCAGGTATCATATCAATAATTAAGCATTGTTCAGAGAGTAGTCTAGTGCAGTTACATGAACACCTGTGATACCAAAGAGCAATTTATAGGAAACTTGAGGGGTCAGAGTTGTGTCTTTTTGTAGGGAACCATTAGGATAAAAATTAGTTTTTGTTTTTTTTTTTGGTACCAGAGATTGAACTCACAACCTTGCACTTATCAGGCTAGTGCTTAAGCCACTGAGTTAAATCACTAGCCCAAAAATTAGTTTTAAGAATTCTCTTAGTTGGTTTTGGTGACACGTTCCTGTAATCCCAACACGTGGGAGTTTGAGGCAGGAAGATGGCAATTTTTGAGGCCAGCCTAGTCTACATAGTGAGACCCTATTTCAAAAAACAAATCACAGCTGGGCATGGTGGTGCATGCCTGTAGTTCCAGCACTCAGCAGGAGGCTGAGGAAGAAAGTTTACTTGAGAGTTCCAGGCCAGCCTGAACTGCAAACCTTGTCTCAAAAAAAAAAACAAAAAAACAAAAAACAGGACCAAAAAAAAAAAAATTTGTTTTTTCTCTTTTTTTGAGATAGGGTCTCTATATGTAATTGATGTAGGCCTTGAACTCACTATGTACTCCAGGCAGGCCCTGGAACTGCAGTGTTCTCCTGCCTCAGCCTCTGGAATACTAGGATTACGTGTGTATACCACCATGCCTGTCCAAAAATTCTTTTTAATGTTTCTGTTCAGTAAAAATTTCTCTACTGAGTTTTGCTATATTTAAGATTCTAAATGATTTGAGTTACATAGTATGAAATACAAAATATTTTCAAAAATTAATAGCAATAGTATTGTGACAGTCTTTAGCCAAAAATCACTACACATACTTTTATAAATGTCTTGTGTAATTTACTAGAATAATTATTTAGTATAAGTAATTTCTGAAACTTATACTTTTATATCAGTGATACTTCCAATTAAATGGCAAATATGTAATCCCAGCACTTGAGGAGGCTGAGGCAGAGGGATCACTGAGTTTGAAGCTGGACTGGGCTACATAGGAAGACCCTGTCTTAAAAACAAACAAACAGAACAAAAAAGGCAAACATTAGGTTGAATTTGGTTAGAGCCTGGTTTTGTAAGTTGTAGAATTTTAAAATTAAGAAGGGGACTGGGCATGGTGGTGCATTCTTACAATTCCACATAGCAAGACTCTATCTCAAAAAGCAACAAACAAAGGACCTTTAGCTGGATCCGATGGTGCATACCTATAGTCCTAATATTCTGGAAGGTTGAGGAAGGAGGATCACAAAACCAAGCCCAGCCTGGACAATTTTTCAAATTCCTGTCTCAATAAAAAAGGGGCTGGAGATACAGCTTAGTGCAGATTCTGGGCTTCATCCCTGGTACTGCCAATAAATAAATAATGAAAAAAGAAGGGACTTTAGAAGTAACCTAATCAGAACTATCTTGTTCACAATTCCTACTAGTAGTTGTCATCCATGCTGTTCAGTTCATTTTGAAAACCCCATTCCTTCTTGTTAAAAGGGAAATACTAATAAAGTACACCTAGAGAACTTATTAATATTTAAAAAGTTAAATCTAAATTGAGCAAGGATCTTTTAGTCTTGTCTTCTGTTTTTCCTTGCCAAAAGTAGTCTAGTCTTTTGTGTTCTTGTTTTGTTTTTGAGATAGGGTCTTTTTATGTAGTTCAGACTGGCTTTGAACTGGCTATATAGTCTTAATTTTTTTTCTTGTTCTTCCCTCTCTCTTTTTTTTTTTTGGAGACAAGGTCTTGTTGTGTAGTTAGGCTGGCCTCAAACTTGGTGATCCTCTTCCCTCCACCTCCCAAATACTGAGGTTCAATCTACAGTACTGAAAAAACATTTTTTTTTGTTTAGAGTCATCCTCTTTTATAAAATAAGGCCTAAAATTAAAACCAGTATTCTCCCTTTTCTACCCATTTCCACTTCTCATAGCTAATCACTTTCAATTCATTTAGCTGTTTCTGATTTTGATCTCTTAATTTCCAAATAATAGGCTCATGGTGATACTTCATTTTTCAGTTCTATTATATACTGACTTTCTACTGTTAGAGGTGAGGAATGGGTATAAGAGATTTTAAATTTCATACTTCATATTCCTTATTCCTTACTAGTATAGTTACATAAATATTTATTTTTCTCTGCACTACTGGAGATTAAACCCAGGAATTCACATTGCAAGTGTTCTACTGCTGATGTACAGCTTTAGCTATAGCCCCTGAACTTACCGCTTTGTATCTTTTTTTTTTCTTTCAGTAGTGGAGATTGAACCCAGTTGTTTTTTTTTTTGGTACCAGGGATTGAACTCATGACCTCGTTCTTGTGAGGCAGGTACTTGTGCTGCTGAGCTAAACCCCAAGTCCTGAACCCAGAGTTACACTGAGCTACTAATTTATGCAAGCTGGACTTGCATTTGTAGTCCTCATTCAGCCTCCTAGAATGCAGGAATTACAGGCATGTGTCACCAGGCCCAGCTTCCCTTTTTTAACATTTTATTTTGAGACAGGTCTCCTGAAGTTACCTAGACTGGCTTTTAATTTAGGATCTTCTGTCACACCTTCCCGAGTAGGTGAGATTACAGTTATGTGCCTCCAAACCTCCCTAGTTTAATATTAAGTTTTATTAATCAAAAGTTATTATTATGACTGCATAAATATAAATATTATTTGTACCTGAGCCTTGTAGACTGCTGTGATTGCAATTTTTTGTACCAGTTGTTATTTTCTTGGAGTTGATAATCTCAACCCCTTTTTTCATGTGTTTAGTTTTCTTTCATTCTTTTTTTAGTAACGAGGATTGAACTCACAAGCTTGCACTTAATAGGCAGGTACTTGTGCCACTGGGCTAAATCCCTGGCCCTGTTTAGTTTTCATTGTAACCATCAAAAGCTTATTTTCAGACTTTGCCAGTAGAAGTACAAATCTCTCATTGTGGCTCTGCCTAGTGTATAATCTATCAGTTTCATTTTCTTCTTGGAGTCATCTTGCTCTAGTCTAGGTTGGTTGAATCTTTCTTCCACCAGTGTCACTGTTGGAATTCCCTCTGCCTTGCTTCTGAGATAGGCAGATTGAGAAGCCTCTATGCTTTGCATTTCCTTACTGCTTGTTTCTCATCTTTGCTCGTTCACTTTTATTGTTCCACACTAGCATGCTTCTAGCCTAAAATCTTTGCTGTAGTTGTTCCGTAATATTTCTGCTAGGTTGATTTCTTCACCTCTTTAAAGTCTTCTCAAATTATATATATATATTTTTTAATTTGGTGGTGCTGGGGATGGAACCCAGGGCCTCACAAGTGCTAGAAAAATGTTCTACCACTGAATTACACCCATACCAAATAAATGTTCAATCACTGAACTATACCTACAGCCCTCAGATTTCACCTTAGACTTGCCATGACTTTACAGTACTTTGATTTACACTCATCTTGTGATGAGCCTTGACTGCTTTTAAATTTCTTCCACAATACTTGTTTTAGTCACTTTCTCATTGCTGGGACAAGATACCTAATACCCATAGCTTAGAGGAGGAGAGGTTTCTTTGACTCATGTCAAAAATGATGGAAAGGTCTGGCAGAGGAAAAGCTGCTTACCTCATGGCAGCCAGGAAGCAGAGTGAAGGGAGAAGCTGGGAAGGGAAGGAGATGTACCCTTCCGGGTCACATCCCCCGTGACTGGCCACTTATGGCACAACTCCCACCTCCTAACAGGTATAATGCTCCCATAATTGAGTCACTGTTGAAAAGCTCTTCTTGCTGAGCACATGACGCTTTGATGGGGAGAGACATTCAGATATAAACCATAACTGTACTTATCACCTAGCTCACGCATTCATTGGGTTTATTATCTTTCTTCCTCCAATGGAATATTTTAAGCTCCATGAGGGAAAAGGTCTTCATTCATGAATATATTCCAACCACCTAGAGGATTAGCTGGCAGTGTGGAAACACCAAAAAGATATATGTAGAATGAAGATGCTCTGATTCATATAGTTTATTGTAATCCCAATTGAATGCCTTATAATATTGTAATCCAAATATTGTAATCCCTTTTCCATCCTCCTCGCAGTCCAGGTAGTTTATAATTGTAATCCCATTGAAACGTTATTGGAATCCTGGTGAGTTAATTCCAATCTACCACCTCCAGTGCAACCCATGGTGAGAACAAAGACACTAAGACATATTCATAGTTATGGGCAGCCAAAGGGTTCTGAATCTGGTTCAGGTGAGGATTCATGGAATGAAAGTCTTGATCCAAGGCATCATCCAGCATTTATTAACTTGTGAAGAAGGGAGTGGCTTGAGGATGAGTGATGGTGAGTGGTGGGAATTATGTGAATAATGTGAGCTAAGCCAGCTAGATGGAGAGAAAACACCACTGCAATATGCAGGGATAAGAGTATGCAGAAAGACTAATCTATATAACTTGATTGAGATAGCATTTGAATGATTTAGGAGGCTGTTGCTTGAGTTTCTTATATATAAACTTTTGTGCCCTGGGAAGTCAGCGCCTTTTACCTTGAGGCTGAACCCAGTTGACATTCCTGGAGCTATGGAGCTGTGCCATCCTACTGTGTTCTGCCATTTATAGGGAACACGATGTGATGAAACATGAAGCTGTCAGCTGGCTTCAAGGATTACATATCAGTATTTCAGCTAGCCTTATCTATATTGCTTAGAGCCAATTGAAAGAAGAAGGAAATAGCATAGCCAGCTCTGTACATATCAGTACATCGAGATAGGGCTAGGTTAACTAATGCAATTGTTCTGCATTCAGGGAGAGCCGTCGGGTTCATCTTCTATACCAGTTGCTTTTGGGCAGCCTATTTATTTTTTTACTTACCTACCTAGCTCAGGTTGGCCCTGGGACTCATTGTGTAGCCTAGACTGGTCTTGCACCCACAGTAATCCTCCTGCCTCACCCTCCCCATTCCTGGGATTACAGGCATGTGCTATCAGGCTGGGGCTATTTATTTATTTACTGAGACAAGATCTCGCTTTGTAGTTCAGGCTGGCCTTAAATTATGTAGTCCAGGCTGGCCTTAAACTATGTAGTCCAGGCAATCACAGCAATCCTCCTGCCTCAGTCTCCCACGTGCTGCGTTTATAGGTGGGTGGTATCACTCCTGGCTTCCTTTTTTATTTCTTTTTTTTTTTTTAAATTTATTTAAAGGGGAAAAATAAAGCAAAACAGAAAAAAAGGGTAGAAACAATACAGAATTTCAAAAATAATGAACAGTAAGAAATCACTAGTTGATAAATTACATATTGTCTTCCTGGATGTAGTTGTTCAAGTTACAAAATCAAAGCATACAAAGTGGACATTCAAACAGGCTGCAAATAGCTCCATTCTCTGATACAACAAAAACTTATAATTATCAATCCTACACCCGTAAATATACATGCAGTTATATCCTTTAGAGCACTTGCTTTTCCTCCTTTTGCTTTTTAAGTCCATTATCTGTTTAGTTAAATCATGTTTCAGGTTGCTCAGTATCTTGCTGATTTGTTGTTTACTTTTTAAAATTTTTTATTATTTATTTATTTATTTTATTTTGAAGATAGTAAAATACAGCAGAAAAAGACAAGACATAGCTAACTGAGACAGTGCAGTGAAATTGGCACAGAACCTCACAGCAGGCCACCAGGACAACAGCAATAGGCACAATAATACATCTGGTTTTCTTCACAATAGTTGTTCCTTCAATCAGGCAGAGCAATATTTAAGGAAATAACGAAATTACAAGAACACAGAATATTGAATAGAGCCAATACCATTGATTAAAACAGAGCAAAACAGAGATAAAAATATTTGCCCTCAAAGAGATGGCAGAAGAAAATCCCCCTTATTTGCCATATTGCATATAGCTAAACTCGCAAGACATGCTTAGATCTCCAGCTCTCATTTGCTAGTGGGGGGGTGGTGGTGTGAATGGATGTTTGATTCTTAGCCTGCGCACTGGTAAACTCACAGCTGCCCACCAGAGGGGTGAACTGGGCCCATTTTCCCAGCGCCCCAAGGTCCAACATGGCGCATCTTGGATCTCAGGAAACGCTGATACGGTTCTCGCCCTGGGGTGGCCGCGGCTTGCCAGGCCACAGCCACTTACCAGAGCGGCATACTGGTGGCTGCCTGTTTTCCCAGTGCCCCAAGGTCCAACATGGCACGTTTTATTTCTAATCTAATTTTATTTTCTTGAGACAGCTGTTGTTATCTAGCCAGGCTAGCCTCTAATTTACACTGATTTACCTACTTCATCCTCCCAAGTGGTGGATTACAAGGTTTAGATAGCCTTTTGTCTAAATAGCCTATCTAGATAGCTGGATGCCCTGTCATTATGTCTTCTCTGTAATATAAAATTGGAAAAATAATTTTTTCTCTTACAATTTTCCTCCTGGTTAGCTCTTATCAGCAGAGATGGTTGCTTTGGAGGTATGGTAGAAGGTGCTGAAGAATTAGAGATGTTCAGCTCTTGTGTATATGAATGTATGGATTTATTATTTATTCATTTCAACGTATGAATTTATACCATATCAAACCTAGCCTCACACTTGCCAGGCAGGCACCATGCTGCTGAGCTACATCTCCCGCCCTGTACCATAATTTTGGATACTTCACTAGACAATTGTCCTTTGACTATGGGCTTATCTTTGTCTGTAATTGCATTCAAAGTGTAAGAGTTGAGAACACTTTACTAGTTTCAGTATGTATACCCTCACCAACCACAGACATTTATACTGTAGTGGACATTGATACAGTGCTTTCTCCTGGTGTTTTTCTTGTTTTATGTCTTTTTTTCTCAGTATAGGCTCATAATGAGGCAGGCAGTGTTAAAAGTTTTTACTATTATTTTTGGTTTTTTTTGTACCAGGGATTGAACTCACCACTGTGCGCTTGTAAGGCAGGCGCTTATGCCACTGAGCTAAATCCCCAGCCCCAAAAGTTTTTACTATTTTAATGATAGAAATAAAGGGAACTAAGTCACAAACTATATAACTTACCAGGGTCACACAAATATTAAATGTCAGAGTTGGAATTTGAACACTGATAGTCTGGCTCCAGAGTTCATTCTTAAAGCAGTGTTTAACTGTGTTGCATAGGCAGCAGTGGGACATCTGAACTGAATGATCCTCCTGCCTCAGCCTCTTGATTGCTGGAACTGCAACTGCAGATGCTTGTCACTATGCCCTGCTCTCTCTCTTCTCTCTCTCTCTCTCTTTCTCTTTCTCTCTTTTTTTTCCTGGTGCTGAGGATTGAACCTAGGATCTGAGGCATGCTAGGTAAGTGCTTTATCACTCAGCTACCTCCTTAGCCCATTTTATTTTTTGTTTTGAGACAGGTTGTTTCTGAGTTACCTGGGCTGGCCTTAAGTTTGTGGTCCTCTTGCCTGAGCTTGATGAATAGCTAGAATTATAATGTGCACCATTATGCCCAGGTCTCTTAGTCATTTTTTAAAAAAATTGTGAAAAAATACATATAGCAAAATTTAGGATTTTAACCATTGGTTTTGTTAGATGCTGGGGATGGAACCTAGGACCTTGTATATGTTAGGCAAGTGTTCTATTACAGTGCTACCTCCCCAGCTGCATTTTAACTTTTTTTACTTTTTAGTTTTTGAAACAGTCTCACTATGTATTTCAAGCTGACCTTAAACTTACAATGATCCTTTGCCCTAGGCCTCCTGATTACAGGTATGTACTATTATGCCTAGCAGTTTTAACCATTTCTAGCTGGAGGGTTCAGTGGCTTTAAATCTGTTCACTATAGTCTAATTATTACCAGTGCTTGCTTACAAAACTCCCCTGTTCCCACCCCTAGTGACATTTATTATACTTTGTTTCTGTGAATTTGCTTATTCTAGGTACATTATATAATTATACAATGGTAACTGTTTTGTCTGACTTACATTTTCAAGTTCCATCTATATTACAGAATGTATTGAAATGCCTCTTTAATGTCAAACAGCTATAGTTCCAGCACTTGGGAGGCTGAGGCAAGAGGATTGCTACAAGTTTGAGGCTAGCCTGGGCTACATAGTGAGTTCAAGGCCAGCCTGAACTACATATCAAGACCTTTTCTCAAAACAGAAATAAGCAAAAAAACAAACAAACAAAAAACATATTTCTATTTATTATATATGTATGTATATATGTATATATGTATGTATATGTATATATATGTATGTATATGTATATATGTATGTATATGTATATATATGTATGTATATATGTACCAGGAATCCAACTCTCAACCTTGTACTTGCCAGGCAGGTGCTGTGCCACTGAGCTGTAACCCCGGCTTATATATATGTTTTTGTTTGTTTATTCATTTATCTTTTAATGGACACTTGAGTTGTTTCCATTATTTGATTCTTGTGACTGATGCAGTTGTTTGGGTCTCTAGTTTCAGTAATCTTGTTTCAGTAATACATATAGAAGTGAAATTTAGGACCATATAGTAATTCTATGTGTTACATTTTTCAGTTTTTCCATATAGCAAAATACAGTAGTATATATTCACGTAGGGGGAATGTTTGATTTGAAATACTATGTCATAGCCCTGTTAGTTTTCTTCATAGTAAAACTGGTAATGGTCTATATTTTTGGGTGGAATGTAGATTTTTCAGTTGTAGGAAGATGGGGCCTTTGATACCTACATATTCTCTGTAGTACTTGGCTTGATAGGAGCCTTCAGCCAAGTAGGCCGATGAATGGATCTCCTCCTTTCTTACTATATCTTTATCTTGTTCTGTGTGCCAGTAAGTCTGTTGCAATTTCATCTTTTCTTGCCATTCCTTCATAGTCTCATAGTCTTCCACATAAAACTTTTTCCTTTTTGCCCCCTTTTTTATGATGCTGGGATTGAACCCAAGCCTAGATCTATTTCTGAACCGCAATCTAGCCCTCATATCCTTAAGAACAGTTTTTCAGAACTGTGATCTGAATCCATAGTTTGCTTGACATTTTTGTTAAAGGCTATACATTTCTCGGTATATTTTCTAAGTTCAAACTATATCATATAACTTTTATTTTCATGTCTTTTTTATTTCAAATTAGTAGTTTATTGAAGATATAGTGTGTATGTGTATATTTAGTTTTCTCACAGCACATAATGTACAAATTACAAATTTATAAAATATTTTTGAATACATTGTTTGATGGTAGGTATAGCATTCATTAAATTTTATCTCTTTTTTTTGGTACTGATACTTATACTCAGAACCTTGCACTTGCCAGGCAGGTATTGTGCCACTGAGCTATATCCCTGGTCCCAAATTTTAGTTTAACATTTCCAAAAGATCATTCCTTTAAATGTTGTCTGTTCCTTTAAATGTTGACAAGTGTCAGTTTGGTCACATTTATTGAAAGAATATTTGAAACTAAGCCTAGAAAAATTGTTGTATTTAGCAAACAAGATACAGAGCTAAGATACTTGAATCTTTCCTTAAATACGTTAACCTTCTTTTCAGATTGTTGCCAGCAAAGGAGGTTTTGAAATGGTCACCAAAGAGAAGAAATGGTCTAAAGTGGGTAGCCGCTTGGGGTATCTGCCAGGAAAAGGAACTGGGTCTCTTTTGAAGTCCCACTATGAAAGAATTCTCTACCCATATGAACTTTTCCAGTCTGGTGTTAGCCTTATGGTAAGATGCATCATTGTTCTTAAGAGTTGATAATATCTTGTTTTCTAACTATATATGTTTACCACAAGTTAGTAATTGTTTATGTGTAGGAAGGTGGAGTTGATTTCTCTAGAAACTGAAATGTTTGAAAGCAAGATGTATATTGTAGTTTAAAAATCATAACTTTTTGGTAGCTTACAAGATAAAGGATAGTTTGAAAAATTTCTCTTGTTTCTTCTGTTTTTATCATGTTATTTATGTACTGTAGACTTAGCCATAGAAGGTGCATAGTTAAGTTTTAATGAATTTATACATTCATGTAGCAATCACCACAGTCCAGTTTTAGAACACTCCTGCCTGTCAGAAAAGTTCTTTAATATTCTTTGGATAGTTTCTCTTCTGCCTGCAGACTCAGGAATTATCTACTCATGTGCATTCTGGCTCTGTAGTTTTTTTTTTTTACCTTTGTAAGAAATTTCATATGGAATCATATAGTAAGATTTGGTGTCTGGCTTACAAAACAAATGAAAAAAAACAAAACAAAAACACATGAAAACAGCCGGGAGTTTAGCTCAGTGGCATAAGTACCTGCTTAGCAAATGTGAAGTCGTGAGTTTGATCCCAGGCACCAAAAAACAAAACAAAACAAAACAAAACAACCCAAATGAAAACAAAAAACTTTTCCTAAGCTAGAGTTGCAAAGAGTTTTCTTCTTTGTTTTTACTTAGAAGTTTTGTAATTTTAACTTGTGTTTTGAGGCAGGGTCTTACTATGTGTAGATCAGGCTGGCCTTGAACTCACTATGTAGTCCAGGCAGGCACAGCAATTCTTTTGCCTCAGTCTCTCAAGGGCTTGGATTATAGGTGTGTACACCTGACTTTAATTTTTACATTTAGTTCTGTAACGCATTTTGCATGAATTTTTTGCATATGTAGAGTGAAATAAAGATATAAATTCATTTGTGGAGTATATGAATACTGCTTGTACCAGCACCATTTTATTTATTTATTTATTTATTTATTTATTTATTTATTTATGTTTTTTTTGAGACAAGGTCTCTTTATGTAGTTCAGGCTGGTCTTGAACTCACTGTGGATCCTAGGCTGGTCGTGAACTTGCCAGTATCCTCCAGCCTCAGCCTCTTAAATATCGGGATTACAGGTGTGCACTACTCCACACCTGGCACCATTTCTTTTAAAAGACTATTTTTTTCTCATCGTGTTACCTTGCCACCTTTGTTGAAAATAAACTTGATCATAAATCTGTGAGTTTGTTGCATTGATGGGTAATAGTCCTCTCCTCACCTGTGGTTTTATTTTCTCTGTTTTCAGTAACCCTGGTTAATCGTAGTCTGAAAATAGTAAATGTAAAATTTGAACAACATATAATTTCCAAATTTCATGTGATTCTAGTTAAGATAGTAGAATTTTTTATCCTCCTGTGCTGGATGTGAATTATGTCTTTGTTCCCTTTACTTAGTAGTTATCTTAGTTATTAGATTCACTCTTGCAGTTTCATAGTGCTTATGTTCAAGTACCTCATATGTTACTTGATAATAGCTCCAAAGTGCAAGAGTAGTGTTGCTGGCAATTCATATGTGCCGTACAGAAGCTGTAAAGTGGTTCCTCTAGGTGAAAAGATGAAAATATGGTAAAGTACTTTGAGTGGGACAGACAATATTTATGTAAGCTTTATTATGTTGTTGTAATTGTTCTATTTTACTGCTGCTAATCCCTTACTGTGCCTGATTTATAAATTAAAAATTATTTTAGTTGCACATGTATAGAAATAACATGTGTAGGGTTTGGTAATGTCCATAATTTCAGGCATCTACTAAGAAACATATGACTGTAAGGCCATGGATAAGGGGAGAGCTACTATAAATGTCTAAGACTAATACCATACCATGTACTGCAGCTTTCTAGTAAAATTTGGTGTTCAGTGATATTATAAGTCCTCTGTAATTTTTTTCTCAGAATTTTGAAGCACTTTGTTTCCACATAAATGTTAGGATCAGCTTTCACTTTGCATACACAAAAAATTAGATGTTGGGGTTTCGGTAGGGATTACCTTCAGCCTAAGATCAATTTGAAAGAAAATTGCTATCTGGTTTCAGTAACTGTAGGGATTTACTGGCAATTTATTACTTCACTGATGCTTAAGCACATTTCTTATCAGTGAGTCTGTCCTCTTTGTGTTCTGATCTTTTAGGGTGTACAAATGCCTAATTTAGATCTTAAGGAAAAAGTGGAACCTGAGGTTTTCAGTGCTGATATCCATACTTCCCCAGAGCCGGGCACCAGGATGAACATTCTGCCTAAGAGAACAAGACGGGTCAAGTCTCAGGTATAAGTGCCATGGACCATTGTAATAGGAGTTTCAAGTACATTGACTATACCAGCTTTCTGATCATGGGAGGCCATTCGTATACTATTATTCTTTAGCACTTGAGAAGACAAATCTTCTCTCTTAGTTCCTTCTTCATTGCTGAGTCACAATACCTGATAGCTACAATTTACAGGAGGAAAGGTTTATTTTGGCTCAGAGTTTGTAGAGGTTTCAGTCCATAGTCAGTTCCAAGGCAGGGCAGCATGGCAAAGAAGAATTGCTCATGGCATGGGGGAGACGAAACAGAGTGAGATCAAGGGGGAAGGAGAGTGATAGATCCTTCCAGTACATGCCCCCAGTGAGCAACATCCTCTAACCAGATTTTACCTTCTAAATCACATTTAGCTTTAAACTTAGAAATAGACTAATCCACTGATGAGTATCATACCTCCATGATCCAGTCACCTTCCAGAAGCATGAGGCTTTGGGAGTGCATCTAAATAGAAACCTTAACATCTTCCATTTGTCTTTTGCATGTATGTGTTGTGTGTGTTTGTGTTTTTGTGGTACTAGCGTCAAACCCAGGGACTTGGACATGCTAGACAAGAATTCTGTTGCTGAACTACACCCCACCCCTGATTTTCTTTTCATTATTTTATTTTTTGAGGTAGTGTCTTGCTGGGCAGTTCAGCCAGGCCTTGAATTCACTTTGTAATCCAGGGCTGGCCTCAAACTCAAGCAGTCCTCTTGCCTCAGCCTCCCAAGTGCTAGGATTATGTATGCTTCACTACACCTGTTTTTATTTTTAATTTTTTTTTTATAAAAATAGAGACTACATAGAAATTTTTACTTATTATTTTATTTTTTTGGTACCTGGAGTCAAACTGAGGACCTTGTGCTTGCCAGGCAGGCGTCTGTGCTGTTGAGCTATATATCCCCAGCCCTACCTAATATAGTAATTGTCACTATAGTTAGGTTGTTTGCTGTTAGGTAGAAACTAAGGGTATTTCAGGAGTTGAGGTTAAGATTTCTTTTCACTTGGAATTTGTACTTAATTACCACATTGCCAGTCTGCCTGTATTTTCTCTCTCTCTCTTTTTTTTTCTTTTTGTCTTTTTGAGGCAGGTTTCACTATGCAGTTCCTGCTGCCTCATGAATCCTCCTGCCTCAGCCTCCTGAGTGCTGGGATTATAGGCATGTGCCAAGCCTGCCTCTATTTTTAGTCTATTTGAGACAATAAAAATGTTTTAAAGCTACTAATACTTACCCATAGTCTCTTTCTATCTCTGTGGGCAAAGTATACTTATTTTTTCAAGCCTTCTTGCTTTCTCTGTCTGTCTGTCTGTCTTGTCTGTCTGTCTCTCTCTCTCTCTCTCTCTCTCTTTTTTTGGTGGTGCTGAGATGGGAAGCCAGGGCATTAAACTATTCAACTACATCCTCAGTCTTTTTTTTTTTTAACATTATATTTTATTTGTACATTTTATTTTATTTTATTTTATTTTATTTTATTTTATTTATTTTTGTGTGTCTTTTTGAGACAGGGTTTCACTATGCAGTTCAGGCTGGCCTTGATCTCATTTTGTAGGCCTGGCTTCAAACTCACTGGAATCCTCTGCCTCAGCCTCCCAGGACTGGGATTACAGCATGCACTGCCATATTGGTACATTTTAGATACACATAATAATCACATTTCCCTTTTTAAGACAGGGTCTTGGTATATAGTTTCCAATGACCTCAAACTTGAAGCTATCCTTCTGCCTCAACCTCACAAGTTCTGGGGTTATAGGCATGTCCCACCATGCCTGGTAATCTCTCTTCTTTTTAATATTTTATTTTGAGTTAAGATCTTTGCCTAAGAAGGCCTTGAATTTATGATTCTCTTGCCTCAGCCTCCTGAGTATCTGGGATTACAGGCCTGTGCCACTCTTTTGCCTTCTTTAGTGATTTCATTATGTCAGTTGGGAAATCTTTCTTTTGTGTCTCCTCTGTCTGCTGAGTAATCTGTTCTCCACCAAATACATGTTTTCAAAACAAGGTTTCAAATACATGTTTTCAAGTCTCTATTATCTTAAAAATAAAAATTCTTTCCTGGTTAATACCTTACTCTTAGCCTCTTTCCACAACTTTCCTTGAGAAGTAGTTAGTATTGTTTGAGTTTCCTTGCCATCTGTTCAGTTTTTATATTGTAATCTGAGCTAAATAGTTTCATTGCAACTGTACTATACAAGTTATCATTGAGTTAACTTTCTAAATTCTGAGGTCCTCTTTTTATTTTGTATCTTACTTGATCTCTGATCATGTATATATTTGAGATAATTGTTGACTCCTCTCTAAAATTCTAACTAGATTTTCTTTTGGCTTCCTCTTTATCCTCTCACTATTCCTTAAGTCATCTTTGTTACATCTTTTCTTTATATTTCATTTTGTGCATTCATTTTTTTTCACTCTTTGTTAGCTGTATTATCTACCCTGTGATTTGTTTTTTTTTTGGCTCTGGGAATCAAACTCAAAACCCTGCACTTGCCAAGCATGCACTGTACCACTAGGCTAAATACCTGGCCCTCTACCCTGTGATTTCAGCTGTTGAGTATATATTCAGAATCCCTAAATCTATCTTGGGGCAACCATGCATCTTTTTGATTTTTCAAAAGTGAGTGTGTATTCCTTGTTGACCATAGCACAGATACAACACAGCACAGATGACCACAGCTGGTACAACACATTTAATATGTCTTAAACGTTGAGTCATTACCACCTTCTGTGAATCTGTTTTTCTAGCATCATGGTAATGATGAGCATAGCTTCCTCATAGTCTCTCAAGTAAGAAAACTAAAGTAATGTAAATTGTAGAATTTATCCTGCGCCTTTTCTTTATTCTGTTTCTTTTTTTTTCTTTCGTGTGTGTGTGTGTGTGTGTGTATGTTTGTGTGTGTGTGTTACTGGAGACTGAGTCAAGGGCCTTAACACTGAGCTGCATCACCATTCATTCATTTGTTCAGGTTTTTCGAGACAAAGTTTCACTATGTAGTTCAGGTTGGCCTTGATTTCATTATGTGGTCCAGATTGGCTTTAGATTCACAATGATCCTCCTGCCTCAGCCTCCTGAATGCTAGGATTACAGGTGCGCCACCATGCCTGGCTGCCAATCCTTTTTTTTTTAAAAAAAAATTATTTTGAGATGGATTTCACTGAATCAAATAAGTTCCCCAAGTTGTATTTGAACTTGCAATCTGTCTGTTTCAGCCTTCCAGGATGCTAGAGTTATAGGTAAACATTATTATGCCTGGCTTCTGCTTCCTTTTTTTATTTCTTTTATGTCACTTGCTGTACTCTTGAAATGATTTTTTCCTCTTTGACCTCATTGAAGTATTGAGTTCCTTGAGATTTAGAATTATATCTTGTTCTTGTCAAGAGATTCCAAACTCTTACATAGCTACCTACCTACCTACCTATTTGTTTATTTATTTATTTGCCTTTTGTTTTTTTGAGGCAAGGTTTCACAATGTAGTTCAGGCTGGCTTTGAACTCACTTTGTAGTACAGGCTGGCCTCGAACTCACAGTGGTCCTCCTGCCTCAGTCTCCTAGTGCTGGGATTCCAGATGTGTACCACCATGCTTAGCTCTTATATACTTATCTAGTAGATTGAAACCTATAGTACCACTTTTATGTATTAGAATGAAACTTAAAATGCCACTGTATCTCACTATTGGTGGCAATCTGAATTTCTACAATGTACTTAGTCACTTTATAATAAAATTAATCAGTAAACTGAGACATTGTGAACAACCTGTTTTCTAGTTATATTTTACTGAGTGATTTTTAAAAAAATTTTATTTAAAGAGAAAAAAAACCCAAAAAGGGTAGAAATATTACAGAATTAAAAAAAAAAGATAAACAGTAAGAAATCACTAGTTGATAAATTACATATTGTCTTTTTAGAAATAGTTGTTCAAGTTACAAAATTAAAGCATACAAAGTAGACATTCAAGCAGTGAGACTGCAAACAGATCTGTTCAACAAACCAACAAGAACTTAGAAATATGGTTATCAATCCTATACACTCAAATATACATGTAGTTATATCTTTTATAGCACTTCCTATTTCCTCTTTTTCACAATAGCAATTACACATTTTAAAAATTTTATTTAAAGAGGAAAAACAAAACAGAAAAAAGGGTAGCAACAATACAGAATTATAAAAGAAAAAAAAAACACCAAGAAATCACTAGTTGATAAATTACATACTGTCATCTTGGATATAGTTATTCAAGTTACAAAATTAAAGGATGCATAATAGACATTCAAACAGTGAGACTGCAAACAGTTCTGCTCAAAGGTCCAACAAAGATTCAGCAATGTGGTCATCTATTTTACATTTTTAAGCGTACATGCAGTTATATCCTTTAGAGCACTTTCTTTTCCTCTTTTTTACAATAGCAATTACATAGTTTGGGTTTTATTACTCTTACAGTTCTTATTACTTTTTACACTAGAGACACAATGTGATATTTATAAATTTGATTCTTATTTCACTAATGAGGATAGTCTCAAGTTGTCTCCATTTACCTATGAAGGTCTCAAGATCATCATCCTTTTTATAGCTGAGTAATATTCCATTGTATAAAAATACCACATCTTTTTCATCCACTCTGTAGTTGATGGGCATCTTGGTTGTTTCCAAGATTTAGCTATTACAAATTGTGCTGCTATGAACATGGGTGCAGATATATCACTGTGGTATGAACTTTTCAGTTCTGGGAAAATACCCAGGAGGAGAATAGCTGGATTGAATGGAGCTTCTAATCCTAGTCTTCTGAGAATTCTCCATATGGATTTCCATAGTGGTTGCACCAGTCTATGTTCCCAGCAACAGTGGAGCAGTGTTCCTTTTTCCCCCTGCAGCCTCACCAACATTTGTTATCAATTGATTTCTTGATGGCAGCTATTCTTACAGGAGTGAGTTGAAATCGCAGTGTTGTTTTAATTTGCATTTCTTGAATGACCAGTGATGGTGAACATTTCTTCATGTATTTATTTGCCATTTGTATATCTTCCTCTGAGAAATGGTTCATCTCAGATGTCCATTTTTGGAGAGGGTCTTTGAATTTGGGAGGCTTGATGTTTTTTAATTCTTTATATGTTCTGGATATAAATCCTTTGTCTGAGGGGTTGCTGGCTAAAATTCTTTCCCACTCTGGGTTTTCTTTTCACTCTGTTGTTGATTTCTTTTGAAGTGCAGAAACTTTTCAAAAATATGAGATCCCAGTTGTTGATTCTTTGAAGTGTTTCCCGTGTAGTTTGCATTTTGTTCGTGAATTCTCTGCCTACCCCTATATCTCTAAGACTTTTACTTACCTTGTCTTCCAGTAGATTTAGTGTTTCTGTTTTAATATTAAGGTCTTTGATCCATTTAAACTTTAGCTTTGTGCATGGTGATAGGCATGGATCTAGTTTCAGTCTTCATCATATGGAGAGCCAATTTTTCCAACACCATTTATTAAAGAGGTTTTCCTTCTTCCAGTGGACATATTTAGCCCCTTTGTCAGATATCAGGTGGCTGAGTGTCTTGCATCTTCTAATTGTTCCATTGATCCTCAGGTCTATTTCTTTGCCAGCACCAAGTGGATTTTATCACTGTGGCTTTATAGTACTGTTTCAAGTCAGGAATTGAGATGCCTCCTGCCTTGCCTTTGTTTCCCAGAATTGCCTTTGCTGTTTCCAAATGAATTTTAGGAGTGTTTTCTCTAGATCTGTGAGGTATGTCAATGGTATTTTGATTGGGATTGTGTTAATTTTGTATAACAGTTTTGGGAGTATGGTCAGTTTCACAATGTTGGTTCTTCCCAGCCAAGAACAAGGAATATCCTTTCATTTTCTAATATCCTCTTCAATCTCCTTTTTCAGTGTAGTATAATTTTCAGCATATAGGTCTTTTACATTTTTAGTTAGGTTGATTCCTAAGTATTTCATTTTTTTTAGTGTTATTGTAAAGGGCAATATTTCCATAATTTCTCTTTCGGTGAGTTTTTTGTTTGTGTACAGGAATGCTGTTGGTTTTTGAGCATTGACTTTGTATCCAGCTATACTGCTGAACTTATTTATTACAGCTAATAGTCTTTTACTAGTTTTTTGGGTCTTCTATATAGAGTATCATGTCATCTGCAAATAGTGATAATTTAACTTCTTCCTTTCCTATCTTTATTCCTTTTATTTCTCTCTCTTGTCTGATTGCCCTGGCTAGTGTTTTCAGAACTATATTGAAAAGGAGTAGTGATAGTGGACATCCTTGTCTTGTTCCTGATTTTAAAGTGAAAGCTTTCAGTTTTTGTCTGTTTAGTATAATGTTGGCTGTTGGTTTGTTATAGATGGCCTTTATGAGGTTGAGGTAGACACTGTGTATTCTGAGTTTCTGAAGGGTTTTTAATCATGAACATGTGTTGGACTTTATCAAAAGCTTTTTCTGCATCTATTGAGATGACTATGTGGTTTTTGTTTTTGTTTTGGCTCTGTTGATGTGGTGTATTACATTTATTGATTTGTGTATGTTAAACCATCCCTGCATTCCTGGAATGAACTCCACTTGGTCATGATGTATAATCTTCTTGATGATTTGCTGCATTCTGTTTGCCAGTATTTTATTGGGAATCTTTGCACTCAGTGTTCATTAGTGAGATTGGTCTATAGTTCTCCTTTTTGGTTGGGTCTTTCTCTGGTTTTGGTATCAGAGTAATCCTTGCCTCCAGGAATGATTTAGGGAGGATTGCTTTCTTCTCACTTTCATTGAAGAGTTTAAGGAGTATTGGCATCAGATCTCTAAATTTCTTGTAGAATTCAGCTGTGAATCCATCAGGACCTGGTCTTTTGTTTGTTAGTAAGTTTTTAATTATGTTTTTAATTGCAATAGCTGATACTGGGTTGTTCAAAATTGCTATATCTTCTTGGTTGAGCTTTGGTAGTTCATATGTTTCTAGAAATCTGTCCATTTCCTCTGTGTTTTCCACTCTATGTGAGTAGAGATTTTCAAAGTAGGTATTCATGATCTTTTGAATTTCCATGGGATCTGTAGTAATTTCCCCCTTTTCAATTCTTATTGCATGAATTTAGGTTTTTTCTCTTTTTCTTGATAAGGTTAGCTAGGGGTTTGTCAATTTTGTTTATTCTCCCAAAAAACCCATCTTTTTCATTCATTAATTCTTTGTATTGTTTTTTTAATTTTAATTGCATTGATTTTTGCTCTAATCTTTACATTTTCCTCTCTTCTATGAGCTTTGGGTTTAGCTTGCTCTTTTTCTAGAAGCTTGAGATGGAGCATTAGGTTGTTTGTGCTCGTTCAGTTTTTTTGATATGACAATTTATTGCTATATATTTCCCTCTTAAGACCGCTTTCATTGCATCCCACAGATTACAGTATGTTGTTTCCGTGTTTTCATTGAATTGTAGGTATTGCTTTATTTCTTCTTTAATTTCATCTGTAGCCCACTGGTTGTTCAAAAGGTTGTTACTTAATTTGCATGTATTTATCCAGGTTTTGCAGTTTCTTTTGCCACTAATTTCCAGTTTCAGTGGGCTATGGTCAGATATTATACATGGGATGATTTCAATACCTTTGCATTTACTTAAGAATGTTTTATGGTCTATTTTGGAGAGTGTCCCATGCCCAGCTGAGAAGAATGTATATTCTGATGTGGTTGGGTGGAACACTCTGTAAACATCTAAGTCCAACTGCTCACAGGTATGATTCAGTTCTGTATTTTCTTTGCTGACTTTTTGTCTAGTTTGTCTCTTTGTGACACTGTTAAGATCCCCTGTTATAATTGTGTTTTTGTGTATTTGGTTTTTCATGTCCATTAGTATCTGTCTTATATAGTTGGGTGCTCCTGTATTTGGTGCATATATATTTATAATTATTAGTTCTTCCTCTTGAATTTTTCCACTAATGAGTGTATAGTGAGTTTCTTTATCTTTTTTAATCATTTTATGTTTGAAGTTCACATTGCCTGCAAATAGAATAGTTACTCCTGCTTTTTTCTGGGTTCCTGTTGCATGGAATACTTTTTCCATCCTTTGACTTTTAATCTGAGTTTCCTTTTGGGTCAGATGTGTTTCTTGTATACAGCATATTGTGGGCTCGTGTTTCTTGATCCATTCTGTCAATCTATTTCCTTTTATAGGTGAATTGAGGCCATTTACATTTATGGATATCACTGATATATACTGGCTTGACTTTGCCATGTTATGTTCCAGTTGTTTGCTTTCTGCTTTTCCCCTTTTTTTTTTTTTTTTTTTTTTTTTTTTTTTTTTGTCTTTTTGAGATAGGTCTTGCTGTGCAATTCAGGCTGGCCTTGAGCTCACTTTGTAGCCCAGGCTGGTCTCGAACTCACAATGATCCTCCTGCTCAGCCTCCCAGAGTGCTGGGATTACAGGCGTGAGCCACCACGCCCGGCATTCCCCTTATTTATAATTGCTTGTCCTACCTGGTGGTTTCTTTCTGTTGTTCTGGGGATTGTGGTCATTTTTATCTCTGTCTAGTATGTCTTTCAGTACTCTTTCTAGGGTCGTTTTGGTGTACATGAATTTCTTCAGTTGTTCTTTGTCATGGAAGTATCTTGTTTCTCCATTGAATTTGAAAGAAAGTTTTGCTGGGTACATCAGTCTGGGTTGAAAGTTGTTTTCTTTCAGGGCTTGAAATACCTCACTCCAAGCTCGTCTTGACTTGAGGGTTTGTGCTGAAAAGTCTGCTGTGATGTTAATGGGCTTTCCTTGATAGGTGAGTTTGGTCTTTTCTCTAACAGCTTTTAATATTCTGTTTTTATGCTATATGTCTGAGATCTTAATTATTATGTGTCTCGGTGTGGATTTATGTTGATTGTGACTGTTTGGTATCCTATATGCCTCACTTATCTGCATATCAGCTTTTTTCCCTCATGTTTGGGAAATTTTCTTCTATTTTGTGAATATTTTGGCTATGTCATTTGCATTGGCTCCTGCCTCTTCACTGATGCCTATTAATGTTACATTTTTTCTCTTGGCATCATCTTGAAGCTGTTGGATGGTCACTTCACGTGCTGCTTTGTTATTTTAAAAGTGATCCTTTCATGATCACTAATTGCAATCCTGTCCTCAAGGTCCAAAATCCTATCCTCAGCTTCATTTAAATGGTTTTGCATGCTTTGAATAGAAGTTTTTGTTTCTTGGATGTCTCTTTGAGTTTGTTTCATGAATTCTGCTTGTTTTCTATATTTTTCATTCAAGGTTTCAATCAATTTCCCATGCTCATGTACTTTTTACTCTATTTCTTTTTTAGCTACATTCAACAACTCCTTTACTAAGGTTGTTATTTCTGTCTTTACATGGGAGAGTGCTTCTAATTTGATTTCCTCTATAGCCTCGTGGAGTTTTTTTTTTTTATTTTACTCACTATCTTTTCAGAGATTTCCAGTGTGTTACATTTGGGGTCCTCTATTTCAGTGTCTCCTGTACTTGCTCCTGGTGGGCTAGATGTTTGAGACTGCATTTTGCTTTTTCATTTTGCCATTTTCACTC
Organism: Hydrochoerus hydrochaeris; assembly: GCA_004027455.1. NCBI lineage: Eukaryota > Metazoa > Chordata > Mammalia > Rodentia > Hydrochaeridae > Hydrochoerus > Hydrochoerus hydrochaeris. The sequence goes on from PVLA01003326.1 coordinate 174,973, forward strand.
TGCCTGATGTTTTCTGTGTGTAGGAGGGGGTCACCCACACTCTTTTCAGACTCACCAAGGTCTTACAGTTAGTTGGAGGGTGCTTTACTATTGTCCCTATTTACCCACTGTACACCTCTATTTTAGGGTCATATTCACCACACAGACACAGTTAATCCACTGTAGTCCAAGGTTCACTGCCTGGGAGCAAAGCTTTTGCTGTTCACTGGGATTCCACCAAAGTGCGTGTTCAGGGCCCAAGGCTGGATTTGGGGTCCTGCTTGCTGCTTGGCGTTCTCTGAGTGTGGCCTAGTTAGGCCCCCCGTCCCTGTGTGCACCTTGGGGTGGTCTCCTACACAGGATGTGGTCTTACCACCTGGGAGCAAGCTCAAAGTCCCTTTCTGTGTGCTGGGATTCTGCCATAGCACATGGTCAGGGCCGGAGGCTGGATTCTGGGTCCCGCTTGCTGCTTTGCATTTACTGGGTGTGGCCGGGTTAGGCCCCTGCCCTGTGTGTGTCTTGGGGTATTCTCTGATGCAGGGTGTGGTCTTACTGCCTGGGAGCAAGCTAAAGTCCCTTTCTGTTTGCTGGGATTCTGCCAGAGCGTGTGGTCTGGGCCCAAGTGATTTTTTTTTTTGTACCTGGGATCAAACTCAGGACCTCACGCTTACCAGGGCAGACCTTTAGACCACTAAGCTAAACCCCAGACCCTGAGTGATTTTTTTTTTTAAACGATTTTACTTTAAAAAAACAAAAATTTCAAAACAACATTCAGAGGACAATAATGATACATACATTGCTCATTGCCATTCCCAAATCAGTCACCCAGAATACCCAGTAATTTAATTAATTAATTTGGTACCAGGGATTGAACTGACGACCTCGCACTTAACAGGCAGGTGGCTTATGCCATTGAGCTAGATCCCTGGTCCCTACTCAGTAATTTTAATATTCATTGATGATCCTTGAATAAATTAGTTATTACATTGACATTTGCAAACTGATTTTTTTTTTTTTTTTTTTTGTCTTTTTGAGACAAGGTCTTGCTATGCAATTCAGGCTGGCCTTGAGCTCACTTTGTAGCCCAGGCTGGTCTTGAACTCGCAATGGTCCTCCTGGCTCAGCCTCCAGAGTGCTGGGATTACAGGCGTGAGCCACCACGCCCAGCTGTGATTAGTTTTTTTGTTGTTGTTGTCCTTTTTTCTACATTTATTTTGTTGGTGTTTTTTTTCGAATAAAATTTTCTCTTCTCACATTTTTTAAAAGGGTATACTATCCCCCTCTCCCACTGACTCTTTTAATGGAGTTTTTCTAAGTTTCCTAGGTTAGCCCCAAATTTCTCAGTTTAAGTGATCCTCCTACTTCAGCTTCGTTGAGTAGCTGATATTATAGACACATACCACTAGCTGATTAAAATGTACATATCCTAAGTACAAAATTTGATGAATGTACATTCCTATGAAACTGTGATTGACTTCTGCTGCTTTTTTGAGTATCTTTGTAGATCATGATTTTTAAAAATGTAATGTTGTGTAATCCATTGCTGCCTTTTTTTTTTTTTAAATCTAATTGTTACAAATTTAATTAGTGGAAGTCATTTCAGGTAGTTCATGTGTTCTGGAGTTAACATATTTCCTTTAGGTTGGATATTTATTTCCTGACACCAAAGGATTGATATACTTGCCTTCCCTTAATTAAACCTGGAATAAGTCTCCAAGATTTTCTGGTTCTTTTTAGCAGGAAATGCTATTTAGAAATCATGACCTGAGCACAAGGTGTGTTTATTCCTACTAGGATATCATTGCTTCTAGGTCCTTTAAATGGTGAGGGTTAGGAAATAAATTTTTAAACAATTCTGACTTCATATTTTAAGTTTATAGAGATTATTACACTTCTAATCCAGCACCACAAAGTTATTATAGTTTTTTTCCTAGTGTTTTGAGTTGCAAATTAATTTCTATTATTTTATCTTCTTATGACTATAAAGCTCCCTATATTCCTATAGTCACTGCTTAAATTATTTCTTTTTAGAATATTTCCTATCTGCTAAAGTGATTTTAAGATTTAATTGATTAAAATACTTAGATATGACATATTTATTTTTTAAAATTTTATTTTAAAGAGAATAAAAGCAAACAAAATAAAACAGAATAAGGCCAATCAAAACAAATAGTGAAAGTGATATAGGACTTGAAAACAAGATAATAGAAAATAACAGTGGCTACCATAATGCCTCTTGTTATTGTCAAAATGACTGCCCATACCATCAGACATAATAAAATCAAAACAGAACAGAATAAAAGAAATCAAAACAGAACATAGAATAAAACAAAACAATAAAACAGAACAACACAAAATAGTGAGAACGGTATTGGATTTCAAAGACAAGACAGAAATCTCCCATATTTGCTATGTTGAATATTGGTAACCTCTCATTAGATGCTCAGACTACCAGCTCTAGGCCTGCAAAGTCAATCAAACTATACAAGCATTCAGTTGTGGTTTTTTGGGTTTTTTTTTGGTATGAGGATCAAACTCATGACCTTGTGCTTGCCAGGCAGGCTTTTATGCTGCTGAGCTAAATCTCTAGCTAGCTTAAGTTGTTTTTGTACCTCAGTTGCTATCACCTCAGCCTGAGTTCCTCCAAGTCAGCTGGTTGCTGATGGGTGGGGAGCAATGGTTGGCTCATGGGACGGGTGATTGACTTACTGTTTTTTTCTCCCTGGACTCACATGGCTTCTGCTGGCTCATGGAAATGGCGAAGTGATTTATATTTCATGTTTTTGCTTTTGTTATTATGTACTCTGCTAAAATAGTGGTAAAGAATGTGTAGTATCATGTTTATTATTTGACTAACTACAGAAGTTTGGTATAAACAAGTCTATCTACAAGAGTTTAGAAGTAAATTTTGGAATATCATTTTGGTTTTGTTTTTTATGTGTTTTAATTAGGATTTTGTGGATTTTTTTTAATGTGGTCATAATATATGTATAAAATAATCTTTATCCTGGTTTATTTTTATTCTCATTTATTATTTGTACAATTAAAGTAAATTTTAGTTATTTAATTTGTCTGCATTCAGAGATTAAGATTAATCTGAATTCAAGATTTAACACAGATACTTGTTAGGAGGCTCTCCGCTTTAAGGGATAGAATGCCAGATGACAGTAGCTTAAACATTAGTGATAAATTCTTTACATAAGAATACATTTTCTCTTTTTCTTTTTTTTTTTTTTTTTTTGGTATCGGGGACCAAACTCATGACCTTGTGCTTTCAAGGCAGGCGCTTATGCCACTGAGCTAAATTCTCGGCCAAGAACACATTTTCAACATAAGAATTTTAACTGGATATGGTGGTACATGCCTGTAATCTCAACACTTGGGAGGTTGAGGCAGGAGGATTGCTATGTTGAGAGCAGCCTGGGCTACATAGTGAGGCTTTGTCTCAAAAAAATTTTTTTTTTAGAGGAAGGTAGTTCTTCTAGGATTGCTATTGCATGTCCATATTGTCATGAAGGACCCGGGCTCTTTTCTCATCTTTTTGCTCCTTTTTGGGAAGATACTGGGGATCAAACCCAGGACCTTCACACCTAACTGCACCCCTAACAATTTTGTTTTAAATTTGGAGACAGGGTTTCACTAAGTGACTAAATTGCTCAGGCTAGGCTCAATCTATTACAGCTGCAGGCTACCATGCCTAGTTGCCTTGCTTTCTTTAGTTATGAGGGTAAGTTCTTTCCTAATTGTACTGTGGCTGCTACACAGTCCAGCACTGAGTTTTCCTCCAGGAAGAAGGGAGTTGGAGCAAAAGGACTTAATCTTTGAGGGGCTTTCCTTTTTATGAGATTAAGAAAATTTCCCAAAGTCTTCCAGTAAACTTTATGTGTTACTGGTTAAAATTAGGCCACATTCCTAATACTAGCTAAGTTATCACTTACAAATAGAAATGAGACCAGCATCATTATTTTAGGGCAGTCATGATTCATCATTTAAGATGGGTATTACCCTCTTAATTAAAAGGTATCCATTAGCAAGTTAGAAGTGGGAATTTCTGTTGCCTAATAACCAGAGCCAAATTGGCAACTATACTTCAAGGTAAGTATTTTGTGGAAAGGAATCTGAATACTGCATGGTGCTTTGGTGAGTGTTTTAAACTTTTATAGATGAGGCAGTGAGTAGATTTAGAAAGAAGTTTCTTTTCTTTCTTTCTTTCTTTCTTTCTTTCTTTCTTTCTTTCTTTCTTTCTTTCTTTCTTTCTTTCTTTCTTTCTTTCTGATACAGGGTCTTGCTTTGCAGTTCAGGCTGGTGTTGAACTTACTGTGTAGTCTAGTCTGGCCTCATTCACAATAATCTTCCTGCCTTACCCTCCCTAGTGCTGAGATTACAGGTGTGTACTGCCACCCCAGTTGTTCCTTCTTTTTGAAGAGGATTTTGAAACTTTTGTGGGGTAATAAAATAATATATGAGTTATGTATGTTAGTACATGTCTCTATTCCCAGCTACTCAGGAGACAAGGCAGAAAGATTATTTAGGCCTAGGTGTTTGAGGCCAGTCTGGGCAGCATAGCAAGACTTTATTTCTTAAAGAAAATGATGAATCAAGATAATTCTACTAAATTGGATTTTGGTACCGGGGATTGAACTCATGACCTCACACTTGCCAGGCAGGCATTTATGCTACTGAACTAAATTCCCAGCCTCTAATGTGGATTTTGTTTGTTATCTTTTAGTCGGAATCTGGAGAAATGAACAAAAACACAGAACTGAAGAAACTTCAGATCTTTGGGGCTGGACCCAAGGTTGTAGGCCTGACAGTAGCTACAAAAGATAAAGAAGGTAAAATCTGTTACTGGTCATGAAGAGAAATGAAGTGTAATAGTGTAGAGATTAAGTGATACTTGAATTTCAGTCTGTGCTGGGAATTTCTTGAGAATTATAAACTTGTAAAGTAGATGTTATGCATCGTTGTTTAATGGCAGATATCTTAAAGTGTGAGGAGCAATATTATATTCAACGTTTATGATTTAGAAGAGAGAATTTTCCTTCTCCATGTCTGATATACAACACAGAAATTGATCGCAGTTTCTAAAGGCTAGTTTAGTTTTATCAGTAATGATGAAATTATTGGTTTTCATCTAATGATTGAATATTCATAACTTTTAAAGTAAAAGAGGATTCTTCAACTTTTAGTATGAAAATATATTGGGAAGACCTTAGAACATTTAAATTCTAAACACAATTTTTTAAAAAAAATAATTGCCTTCAATATGTTATACCATTTTTTTGTTTTGTTTTGTTTTTTAAAGCAAAGTCTTGCTATGAAGTTCAGGTTGGCCTTGAACTAGTGAGTAGCTGAGGGACTGGAATTTAAAACCATCCTCCTGCCTTAGCCTCTCAAGTGATGGGATTAAGGAATATGCCACTGTGGCCGGCATTGTACTACTCTTTTAAATAAACTGTTTTTCAGTGAGCCTAGTTCTTTTCTGCTTGTATTTGAAATTCTTGTGAGAACTGCTAATGTGAAAATCAGGTCTTATTCTCCCTATGTATTAGGTCAATTTTAAAAGTCATTTTAGGGTGGGATATTGCTTTGTGGTAGGATGCTTGTCTAGCCTGTGTGAGGCCCTGGGTTCCATCCCTAGTGCCAATGGAAAACAACAAAACACAACAACAAAAGACCCCTACAAAATCACTTATTTTAACAAAGAATAAGTTTGGCATGTTTTGATTATACTAAAGAATTTAATAAGCTGCTATAGTCACGTATATTAATTATGCATTATGATATGGATAGTTTAATCATAATTCAGATCTTAGACTGAACTATAGGTTAGATAATATTGTTCCGTCACTCTCAGAACATTGTTTAATAGGAGTTACTGAATACATTATAATGTTTTAATTACCTTTTTAAGAATTAAATACTTTGTCATTCTTGAAATTTTCAAATTGGCTGGCAATGATTTTAAAACTTAAATTATTTTTTTGGCTGGCAGTGATCATAAAAAATTAATCCCTGGTTAATTTGGGAGTACCTGGAAAGCATACATACAAGCAGTATGTAGTAAGTACTACATACAGACAGTATGGTGTCAATGATTAAACTGTCTAAGCTTAATTATGTCAGTTAGAATCCCAAATCTGCCACTGACTGGCTCTGTAATTTAGAGCAAATTATCCAACTTCTGTATACTTTAGGTTATCCTCAGTCACAGATGATAATATATCTACTTTATAGTGTTGTGAGATTTTTTTAAACTAATTTAAATAATTTTAAATAGTGTCTGGTCCATAGTAAGCTCTCAACGTTAGTTTTTACTATTATTATATAACTTTTTATTTCAAGATGAGGTCACCCGAAGACGAAAAGTTACCAACAGGTCAGACGCATTTAACATGCAAATGAGACAACGGAAAGGAACTCTCTCTGTTAACTTTGTAAGTGCTTTGGGATATGTTAGGAGGGAAAGGATTTATTTTAATTTTGTTTTGCTCTTTTACCTTGGTATATTCTTGTATGTCATTTAGAAGACTTGATGGCAAACCTAAAGTTACAGCTTTGGTTTTTGTAATATTAACCTTGCTTTGTTTCATGTGTATAAAATGTTCCCCTAAGTCATATACCTTATGGGTGATTAAGGGTGCAAATCTCTATATAGCTGGTCCACTGTATCTTCATGTTGTACATCTTTGGATATAACCAAGTGTAGATTGAAATAACGTTTCTAAAAAGTGTGCCTGTATTGAACAAGTACAGACTTCTATTGTCCTGAGCAATAGAGTAACAGCTATTTACATAGTATTTATATTGTACTAGGTATTAGAAGTAATCTAGAGATAGCTTAAAATATATTGGTGGCTGTCTGCATATACATTTATAACTCAATATTATGCCATTGTATATCTTTACTTGAGCATCTGTGCATTTTGGTATCCATAGGGCCGGGTGTGGGTATGGGTGTGAGTGTTGGTATGGGTAGGGAGAATCTTTGACTCAATCCTGGAAGATACCCATGGATATTTATAAATTATTATAGGCAGTTCTCAGTATTTATACTTCACCAGTAATACTTATATCTAGAAAGAGCAGCATTTAAAAAATACAAATTAATTTTTACATCTAGATTTGTACTGTTTCTTTAACAATTTCATATGCTTTTATTAATTTGTTGATAGAACCTCTGGAGAGAAATTTAGGAAGTTCTATTAAAAATGTTAAAGTATTAAAGTAGATATTCAGGATTTGTTAATTTATGTTTTAGTGTACATTATTTTGTCTGTTTTAAAGAGATTCTGGTAATTTAATATTCTCTATTATTGAAACTAGACTTTCATTATTTATTTTAACAGGTTGATCTCTATGTGTGTATGTTTTGTGGTCGAGGAAACAATGAAGATAAATTGCTTTTGTGTGATGGATGTGATGACAGCTATCATACATTTTGTCTAATTCCACCACTACCTGATGTTCCCAAGGGAGACTGGAGGTGTCCTAAGTGTGTCGCTGAGGTACGAACCTAAACTTTTTGGGTCCTTTTCTAATTAAAAAAAGTAATGCGTGCATGTATACCTACATGTAAACAGGTGCTTGTTGTACTTTCTTTTTGTTCTTTAGAGTTGAAATGTTTCATGGTTTTAAAAAAGAACCGTGTTGAATAGAAATGTAACAACCATACTATGACAACTTGCCTTCAGAGTTTCTTTTTCTCCTATTGGTGAGGCATTTCTTTATTGCCTCAGTTGAATGAGATTTCAGCCCAGACTCAGAGTATTTGTATTGGTTGGAAAAAAGATGAAGAAAAGCTGTAGGTCTTTTTAAAAATGAAACTAATCAGACATAAAATTCTAAAACATGGGATTTATACAAGTTTTCATTGTATTAAATAAACTGATGATAATTTTTTACCTTGTGAATGTTTTGACTTGATTATACTAAACTTTTCTTATTGAAAAACAATGATGTTACAAAAACCTGGTCTGTTTACTTATTTTAACAAAATGCATGATAGGACATCAAAGAGAAGAAGTTGGCTGGGTATATCTAGATAGATTCAGAGGTCTTTTACAGTCTAGGAATTATTATTTACTATTGTTTTCAAGGTTAGAAGATTCAGAGTTGTACACTAACAGACATTAGTGTTAAGACATTGGTCATGGTAATTACCATATCAGTGTGAGCAAAACATTTTCCTAGCCAGAAATCTTAGCATTGCACCCAATATCCACAAGCTGTGTTTCCCCTCCATGAATATTATGATCAGATCTACTGGATGCTAAAATGAAAGACATCCTGGGACTTGATTCCGTGTTAGGAGACCTCCAGCTGTTGTCTATGTGACAGAGCATAATGCCAACTCCAGAGTCTTAAAACCATTTCTTTATTACCTTCCTGTTGGAAGACTGTAAAAATAAGAGTTGAGGTTCTAGAATACTATTTTCTTACACCATTTTGCCTGTAACTAGTATAATACTTCTTTTGTTGTGTTTAGGGTTGATTAGATTTGTTTTACTCAAGGAAATAATCAAAATAGTACCTAAGAGCTTTAGTCCCTCCCTTTTCTACCTCTCCTCTCCCCTTCTTCCTTCCACTCTTCTCCCTCTACTCTCTCTTCACTCCCCTTATTCTAGACACTTATTTATTTATTTATTGTACCAGAGTTTGAACTCATGACCTCATACTTGCCAGGCAGGCGCTTGTGTTGCTGAGCTAAATCCCTGGCCCACTCTCTCCCCTAATTCTCTCTTTTTCCTGTTCCCCTTCTTCTCCTTCCCATCCCTCACTCTCCTTCCCCTCCTTTCTTCCTTTTTTCTCTTTGCTTGCTCCATTTTCTCTTCCCTTCCCCTATTTTTTTCTTCCCTTTTCTTATGACCCCTCTTTCTCCTCTTCTTCCTTTTCCTTCCTCTTCTTCCTTCCCTTTTCCCCATTTTGAGACAGGATATTGCTAAATTGCACACTTTTTTTTTTTTGGTATGCGAAACTGAACTCAGGACCTCGCATTTGGCAGGCAAGAGCTGTAGTTTTGAACCAGAGATTCTGCCTCTGCCTCCCCAGAGTGCGTGCTGGGATTACAGGCATGCATCAGTATGCTTAGATCTTTAGTGCTTTTTGAATTACGGTTTTATTGAATTAATCGTTATTTTTTTCTTTCCAGGAATGTAACAAACCTCGAGAAGCCTTTGGATTTGAACAAGCCATACGAGAGTATACACTTCAGAGCTTTGGAGAGATGGCAGATAATTTTAAGTCTGATTATTTCAATATGCCAGTGCATGTGAGTAAAGTCATTTAAGCCAGTTTGGAGAGGTACACAGATAATTTTTTTTTTTTTAAGTCTAAAGCTTTTGGTTTGCTTTTTAATTTTTCATACTTTGTAGAAAAGAGGGACAGAATGAGAGAATACTGAATCTTAAAATTAAAGGTCTTACATACTGTTTCATTCATTCACTTACTGGGACAGGGTTTCACTATGTAGTTCAGATAAGTCGAACTCACTATATAGCCCAGACTGGCCTAGAGTTTTCAACAATCTTCCTGCCTCAGTTTCTTGAGTGTTAGGATTATAGGCATACACCAGCGTACCTATGTGTTTCTTTCACTCCCATAAGTGGAGTTTGTATCCTCCTATAGAGAAATCTATTTTGCTGTTTTATTGTTCTTCTGTGAGTATTCCTTTACAGAGAAGCATGAAATATTTGACTACCATTACTTTTGTTTCATTAATTGTAATAATATGGTTTACTTTATTTTCCCTAGGGGATATGGGCTTTGTAAATTCCTAGCAGTGCAGTGCTAAAAAAATTGGCTAAAGCTATTAAAAATTTGGCATAGCTATTTTCAATTCTTTGGCCCTTGTTGATGTCCTGGTTCATCTTAGCCCTTTATAGTTGGGAAATAGCTGCTTTCAGAATGAAGTAGTTCAAATGCATTATGTTTTTCTAAATATCCAAGGTACCTTTAGCTTTCCCCTATTCTTAGTGAAAAAAGCAAGGATTGCAATCATTTCTGCTGTACGAAATTAGGGTTTTTTTTTATTTCATCATGAATTTGTGTTTACTTGGCCTATGTATTATATTACAGTAGATGATAGTTATGATGGGTTAATAATCTGTCATCTTTATTTCTCTATGTAGATGGTTCCCACAGAACTAGTAGAAAAAGAATTCTGGCGGCTGGTTAGCAGCATTGAAGAAGATGTTATTGTAGAGTATGGAGCTGATATCTCCTCCAAAGACTTTGGAAGTGGATTTCCTGTGAAGGATGGTCGGAGAAAGATGTTGCCAGAAGAAGAGGTACACATAGTATTATCTGTAATAGATAGATTATATTTTGATAACTCCCAAGCTTTTTAGGTTTTCTTTTTCTTTTTCTTGAGTGGTACTGGGGATTGAACCCAAGGCTTTGTATATACTAGGTAAGCACTCTACCAGTGAGCTACATCCCCAGCTTTTTTAACCTTTTTCGTAGAAAACCACCTTTCTTTAGTCTTTTTTTTTAATTGGCTTTTTTGAGACAGATTATTGCTATGCAATTCAGGCTGGCCTTGAACTCAATGTGTAGCCTAGGCTGGCCTCAAACTTGTGTCAGTCCTCCTGCCTCTTAGAATGCTGCTTTTGTTTTTGAGTGTAGGGGATTGGACCTAGGACTTTTTGCATATCTACCGCTAAACTTCACTTGTAGCTTCTATTCAAATATTATGTATTCTTCAAGGCTCAAGTTGGGAGCTTCTTTTTCATGATGCTTTTCTAATGTTTAAAACCCATGGTGATTACTATTTTATTGCCCTCCAAAGAACTATCTACTCTGATATCTGCATTTTGGAATTTAATATATGTATGTGCACTGTGTGATAAGTTTTATGTGTAGTTTTTTGGATTTTTTTTTTTTTTGAGACAAGGTCTTTTTTTTTTTTCTTCTGTCTTTTGTGTTTTTGAGACAGGGTCTCCCTATGCAGTTCAGGCTGGTCTCGAGCTCACTTGGTAGCCCAGGATGGTCTTGAACTTGCAACGATCTTCCTGCCTCAACCTCCTGAGTGCTCCAGGGGTTACAAACATGCACTACCACACCTGGCTTTGAGACAAGGTCTTGCTGGATGAGACAAGAGGATTACCATGAGTTCAAGGCCAGCCTGCGCTACCAAGAGTGAGTACTGTGAGACTGTCTCAGAAAACAAAACAAAAAGAGACAAGGTCTTACTATATATCCCAGGCTGGCCTTGAACTGGTGGCAATCCTCTTGCCTCAGCCTCCAGAGTGCTGAGGTTATAGGTATGCATTACTATGCCCAGCTGGCAAATGGATTCTTCCCTTCCTGTCTCCCTTTCTTCCTTTTCTATCTCTAAGTGTTTTGAGACATGGTCTCCAGATATAGTCCAGGCTGACCTTGAACTCACTATGTAGCCCAAGGAGTTTTAAACTATAATTAGTCCTATGTCAGCATCCCAAGTGCTGAGATAACAGGTATGCACCACTATGCCTGGCTCTTTGTTATTTCTCTTTTGGAATTCCTAGTTAAACGAACATTAGATTCTCTTATTCTATCTTTTATGGCTCTTTACGTTCAGCTTCCACACCTTTTGCTGCATTGTAGATGGTTTTCTCAAATCTACTAGTTCACTGATTTCTCTCTTTAGCTCTGTGGTTGGCTATTTAACCTTGAGAATTTTTTTCTCCTACTATAGAAACTTCTAAAAGTAAGTACACTAATAAACCTTCAGGGGCTGGGGATATAGCTCAATGGTACAGCACCTGCCTTTTAAGTGCAGGGTCCTGAGTTTGATTCCTGGTAGCAAAAAATAGTAATAAACCTTCATCCTTCAGTAAGCTGACATCCAGGTTCAGTTACTAACTTTCTGATGGAAGGCAGTTAGGTTATCATTTATCTCTGCATGCAGTCTCCTGTGTTATCTCACACCATGTTTCCACTGGAAAACTCATGTTGTATTGCAAAAGGGTGTTAGTGAAAATGGCAGATAATATCTTAGAATTATAGTGAAAGTAAGAATAATAATAGTAATAACAGTAATAGACTTCATGGATTCTATCATCCTCACTTTGAAAAGTATTCTGTTTAAGATGATAAGCATTTAAAATCTCTACCTCATATTGTTTCAGAGATGTGTGTTTGAAGCTTATTCTTCAGTTTCTAAATCTAGTTAGAAACCCTTGTGAAAACTTTCTTTTTTATTTTGGCTTTGTAATCTCTGTTTCTGGAAACTAGGAATTCCTTTTTCTTTCAAGTTCAGTTGTGAAATAGTATTTTATTTACCCAATTTTTCTCGATATTTTTGTAATGAGGGGTGGTGGTGGTGGTGACATTCTGTATCCTACCAGCTTTCATTATTGTCACAAGTCCAAGATTAAGTGTCTTGTGTTTCATCCTCACAGTGTGTAGCACTACTCTATAAATACAGTAATCAATATTTTGGGAAGTTATACCACTGGGGATAAAGTAGAAATGTAATAAGACCTGTTAAAATGGGTCTTACTCTGTTTTATTGGAGGCCTAGGGAGTAATAAGATTTGCTTATGTACATTAAAGTAAATCAGAAAAAAGCAAAAACAAAATAAATAGGAGGTCTCTGAAGTAAGAGGCAGTCTGAAAAGAAATTAGGACTGAGGATTAAATTTCTGATTAGATGAATTATGTGTATTAGGTAACAAAAAACAGATTGTGTCAGTTCGAGAGACTTTTCTTGAGATTTCTGTTGACTTTGTCATTTCTGATCTTTCTTAACCAATTTTTTTTTTTTTTTTTTAAATAGGAGTATGCACTTTCTGGTTGGAATTTGAATAACATGCCTGTCCTGGAGCAGTCTGTTCTTGCACACATTAATGTAGATATTTCTGGTATGAAGGTGCCATGGCTCTATGTGGGAATGTGTTTCTCTTCTTTTTGCTGGCACATTGAAGATCACTGGAGTTACTCCATTAACTACTTGCATTGGTATGTATATCCTTGATCAGTATGGCATACATACTTACTGAACTGTTTATTTTAGTGCTGAGGGTTGAATCCAGGGATTTATGCATGCTAAGTACATGCTCTACTATAAAGTTATGTCTCCAACCTTCGTCTTTTTAAAAGATGTAATAATATTAGGGAGAACTGTTCTCAAAAGTATTTTCAACCTAAAAGTAGGGTAATATATTATGGAGGCAAGGAGGAGCATCTAAGGATGCCTACCCTTTTAAAGTATGTGTGAGTAGCTTATTTCCTTGGATAGTACACTGAACTCAATGAAATTACAGATATTCTAGAGATCATTGAGTTTTTACTTTGATTACTGTGGAGATAACTGGAATGTCCAGTGAACCTATAAATCAAGATATGTCAGTTCCCTTTGGATCAGTGTTTATTTTTCATATAGTATCTTCTTGAAACAAAATTACTGATCTCTTTCAAGGGTTTATATGCTTTGAGTTGTTTTTTAATAGAGGTGATAATTAACTACCTATCCATATACCCTTGCCCTAGCTCCTATTAAGAACAGTAGCACAGATTTATGAAATGATTGGCAAAATTCTGTAGCCATGGAATAAGACACAGTGATTATAATTAATGGGTTTGAGTTAGAAAATAATACACAGTTAACTATAACCTAGTAGGTGTGAATTGGAGACTCTGATCTTACTGGTACCACACTCTACCTAGCTCAACAGTTACTTCTTTTGCTAGGGGAGAGCCAAAGACATGGTATGGTGTGCCATCTCATGCTGCAGAACAACTGGAGGAGGTGATGAAGGAGCTGGCCCCTGAGTTATTTGAGTCCCAGCCTGATCTGCTACATCAGTTAGTCACCATCATGAACCCCAATGTGCTAATGGAGCATGGTGTGCCTGTGAGTCTTTATGTCTCCTGTTAGTCATTTGTTTTTGTTTTGTTTTGTTTTTTTGAGACCATGTCTTACCGTGTAGCCCAGGCTGGCCTCAAACTCATTACAGTCTTCTTTCCGCAGTCTTTGAGTGCTGGAATTATAGGCATGTTTCTTTCAATATTTTAAAAATAATTTTAGCTCTTAAGTAGTTGTAACTGGAAGTGAAAAGTTTTGTTAACTTTTGATTAAGAGGTATGTTTTAAGGTATGAATCATACCTTTTGTATAGTTGCTTGTTCAAATAGCCTTCTATTTTCTATAAACCATTATATCCTATTTTGAAAAAAAATCTCATGTTTCTTACTACCTTTGTTTAAAAAAAGTTATTTTAAGTGGTAGCTCTAAAAATTCTTATCCTTTTTTACATAAAAATGTCACAGCCTTAAACACATGATAATGATCTAAAATATACTGAGTACTTTTTTCCTTTCAAATTAGCTTTTAAGATGAGTCTCAAATTTAAACTACTAACCTCATATAGTATAAATTTAATGTTTGCTACATATAATCAAATGAGAAAGTAGATTGAATAACATTTGTAGTATTGATTTGTCTTTAAAGAGTGAACTAGTCAGGTACAGTATTGCATGCCTGTAATATCAACACATTGAGAGGCTGAAGCAGGAAGATCCCAAATTCATGCCCAGTCTGGAAGACCTTAGTGAGGTCTTCCTTCCTCAAAAAGAGGGGTGGGACTTCTTCAAAAAAAGGAAGGATATAGCTCTGTGTGAAGGCCCTGTGTTCAATCCCCAGTACTAAAAAAAAAGAAAAAAAAGAGTGTATTTATACTACAACTTATGACATTTAAGAAGTTTTTTTCTAAAACCTGGGTATATTTCAGTATTTCCTAAACATTACACACTTAGTATTCCATTAGACAGTGTTTCTGAGAGCCACACATTAACAAATTTATAGTTAGAACCACATGACATGGATTTGACTTTTTAAAGTCATAGTGATATCATAAAACAAAGTAGCATTTGGGAAAACTGATTTTGGGACTACCTCCTACACTGTATGAGCTATTCATTAGCAAAAAAAGTATGTGAAGATAGTGAGAAATTTCATTTTTTCACACTCTTTGCAACCCAGGAATAAAAAATTTCCTTAATTGTAGATACTTTAAGTTATCTAGTCACATTTTCCCTTTGGAAATTTTTTTGCTGCTTATTTTGTCATGAATTATTTGTATCAGTGACTGTTTTAAGAAGGAAGAATTCTGGCTACTTATTAAAACCCTGACACTATTTTTGGTGTGTATAAGTTAATGTGTTATTTTCACTTTTAGAAAATGCTTCCACAACTATCTGACTGATAAAATGTCTTGCTTTTTTTTCTTTTTTTTTTTAATATCCTTGTTCTCAATTTTCATTTAGGTGTACAGGACCAATCAGTGTGCAGGCGAGTTTGTTGTGACATTTCCTCGTGCCTATCATTCTGGATTTAACCAGGGCTACAACTTTGCTGAAGCTGTGAACTTCTGTACTGCTGACTGGGTCTGTTCTATAGCAAGTGGCTGTTGTACGTGTACTAACACCACTATAAAATAAAGTTTAGGTGTCATATTTTTAGCTGGGTTTTGGGAAGAAGTATTTTAGTGGAGACTGATGAGGCCATTGTAATTTAGAAAGTTAAGTTGTGTTTCCGTCATATTGCTTATTTAGAAAGTTTTATAATTCTTTTGTTCTCATATATTCATTTCCCCATTCTGTTTGAATTTTAAATAGGCAGCTAATTATTTTCTGAGGGAATATGGTTCTTCTAGTCTTTTCTTTCTGTGAGTACTTTTAAATCTTAAAATGTGTAAATAATTATGCCACTCATTGCTGTTTTACTTTTATGTGAGATAGAGATGAAAATTAATTAGTTACAATCAGATCATGTTGGTTAGGGAAAACTACACATTTATAATGTGCTATTCAATTTTCTTTTAGTAATGTTGTTTTTGTTGCCTCTTAACATTTTGAGGGAAATGTTTTCATAATATTGGATCTTTTATTTTCTGTGGGTACCTTAATTTATTAAATTCTGTGATTAGTGATAGAATGTTTCTTTCCTTGGTCAATGAATACATTTCATGATGAATAAATACATTTTTGAAGTGAGCTCTTACTATGTTGCCCATTCTGCCTTTGCACACCTGGGGGCTCAGATTTTTTTTTTTTTTTTTTTGATACTGGGAATCAAACTCAGGACAGTGCCAGGCAGGCACTGTACTGCGGAGCTACATCCTTAGCATCTTAGGTAATTTTCATGCTTCAGCCTCTGGAATACTGGGAGTACAGGCATACATAACTATGTTAAGGTTGTGAGTAGTCTTATTTTAATCCAGTAATTTTATTTTTTTTAATTTTTAAATTTTTTCCAGACAGGGTCTTGCTATGTAGTTCAGTTCATAATTTAAAATTATGTGTGTACTAATTTTATTTTTTAAAATTTTTTATTTTTTCCAGACAGGGTCTTGCTAAGTAGTTCAGGCTGGCCTTAAACTCATTGTGTAGCAAAGGCTGCCCTACAGCTTGTGGCAAGTCTTTCCAGCTGCTGGGATTATATGTGCCACCATGTCTGGCTAATCCTGTAATTTAAAATTCATCCTTTTTAGGTTTTGGAAGCAGCATAGTTTAGTATGGGCAAGCTTAAGTTTAGGATTTCCCTTGGGTGCTCGAACTATTTTTCAGAATTCAGCTAATGTTTATACAGTTTATGATTTATATGGTGATTGACTCGGTGTAGGGTAGGAAACAGGACAGTTCAGATAAGAATTAAGAGATGATAGCTACTTTTTTGTGTGTATGTGTGTTTTTGTACCAGCAGTTGAACTCAGGACCTTGCACTTGCCAGGCAGTTGCTTGTGCCACTGAGCCATATCCCCAGTCCATGATAGCAACTTTTAATATGCTGTTTGCTGATGTTTAGCCTGAGTTGGCTTTTAATTTCACTGGGCCTAAATTGTTTCTTCCCTAGTATGTGAAGATGCTAATAGATTTACTGAATAATATAAGCAAGTTATATATTATAGGTAAGAGCTGTTGATACTCTTTAGAAGAAAGTGATAGTATAAATGAACAGTTAGAGCAAGTTAGACATGGTGGTGTACACCTGTAATCCCAGCATTAAGGAGGCTGGGGCAGGAGGATTGACACCAGTTTGAGGCAGGCCTGGGCTACATAGTGAATTAAAGGCCAGCCTGGACCACATAGTGGAACCCTACCTCAAAAGAGAGAAAAAAAGAAACAACAAAGGGCTTTTATAAACCATGTTGCATAATCTGCTGTATTTGATGTGACCTCCTTTTACATTTGTAATAATTACAAATTGGAAACCGTATGGTTGATTTTTCTTTTACTTTCCCTTGTAGCTGTGAGAAAAATACTTAAGATATAAAAGCGTTGTAGATTGTTAATAGACAAGATGGTTGACAATCCTAAATTTGAATACATTGTTGGAAGTGATAAATTATTTAAAGAGTATGGAAACACTCCTTGATTATGAGAAAGCCTCATATTTTCTGATACCTCTGATTCCTTTTTGCCATTATCAGAATGGAGGTGAATTTTAAAAGCTTCTTAATGATTCATTTTCTTTTTTAGTTTCCTAATCCAAACAATGAACTTTCAGTTACTATGTGTTTTTCCATGTAAGTATAGGAAAGAAATTCAAGTTGGAGTGTGTGTGTGTGTGTGATTATAGCTGGGTCCCCCTACCTGCTCTCAGTGCTGTTGCTCTAATGCAAGACCTCATACATGGTGAGGTTCTGCTGTACCATTGAGCTGTACATTCCCAGTCCTATATTTATGAAAAGTTATTGATTGGTAAAAAGAGATTATTGTGGACTGGGTATGGTGGTAGACAACTATAATCCCAGCAGTTAGGAGGCTGAAGCAGGGGTATCACTGCAAGTTTGAGGATAGCCTCGATTACCTAGTGAGAACCTGTCTCAAAGAAAAGAAAAAGAGATTATTATATTCAGCTATTTGTTGCACTGTTAGGGGAAACAAAATATACAGTTTTGTGATTTCACTTGTTTGAATCCTCTTTCTGGGATGATGATTGCTTTGAAAAAATTCTAGAGGCTGGGGATTTAGCTCAGCCGCATAAGCGCCTGCCTGGCAAGTGTAAGGTTGTGAGTTCGATCCCCGCTACCAGAAAAAAGCAGGAAAAAAAAAAAAAAGACTGGGAAAAAAATTCTAGATGCTTTAATCAATTAATTAATTAATTTGGTGCCAGGGATTGAACTCACGACCTCACACTTGCCAGGCAGATGCTTATGCCACTGAGTTAAATCCCTGACCTAGATTGTTAAATTTAAACCATCTTTTCCCTTGGTTCTTGCAAAAAACAAAAAAAGATAAAATCAGCCAGTAGATTTAAATAGCACCTTTTCTTCTTTTTTTCTTCTTTCTAATAACATCTGTTCTTTTTGTTTTGTGGACTCTTGAGCCTTTAATAAATTTTTTTTCTTTCCTTTTTTTTTTTTTTCTCTTTTTGAGACCCGGTCTCTCTATTGCAGTTCAGGCTGGCCTTGAGCTCACTCTGTAGCCTAGGCTGGTCTAGAACTCTCAGCGATCCTCCTGCCTCAGCCTTCTGAGTGCTGGGATTACAGGCATGAGCCACCACGCCTGGCTTTCCTTTTTTTTTTTTTTTTTTTTTTTTTGTACTAGGGATCCTAACTCTTGACCTCACGCTTGCCAGACAGGCACTTATACCACTGAGTTAAATCCCTGGCAAGTCTTGAGTAATTTTGTTTAAACTTTTGTGGAGGGAACTTTAAAAATTTTAATTTTTACAATATTTTTCCTTGAAGAAAGCTTTATGTTGATTGGTCTCAAAAAGTTTGCTGCTTCCTTCATACATCAGGGAGCCTGTTTCTTGATACACATAATGAGTAGAAAATCAGCTGTTAAGGCCGGGAGTAGTTTAGCATCTTAGATCATAAGAATTTTCTGTGGGAAGGGCCTTTAAAATTCTAGCTGGGACGGTTAATATTTATAATTGCTTCTTATATTCATGTGTTTATTATTCTGTCTTTATGAGAAAAGGGAGGCTCTGGAGAATAAGTGGAAGTTCTGTTCTAGAATACATCATAAGCAAGTAATTTAATTTGGAAATTTATTTTCAGTTGCCCATTGGACGTCAGTGTGTAAATCATTACAGACGCCTAAGGCGCCATTGTGTCTTTTCACATGAGGAACTCATTTTCAAGATGGCAGCAGACCCAGAGTGCTTAGATGTGGGACTGGCTGCTATGGTCTGCAAAGAGTTGACTCTCATGACTGAAGAAGAAACACGACTAAGGGAGTCTGTTGTACAAATGGTGAGTTTGCCGAGCAGATTTCCTGTTTATATAGCTTATTTGTACAAAAAAATTAAGTCTTTGGAGAAACTCCATTTTTTTTTTCACCTTTGATCATTTTCAGAGTTGAATGTGAAAAATCACTGAGTTGAAGGAGGTTTTACATTTTTAATTACTATTTTTGGTTTCTTAGATTGAAAAAGCTAGGTAATTTGATATCATCTCTGGATTTCTGAAAGTAGAATCCTGTTGGGGAAAATTTCTTAGGTACATATTTGTTTCCTTAAATCATTACATAAAGTTTTAGTTCGTTAAGAAAATTCAAATCTGTTTGTCTTTTACATTATTTATTTATTTATTTATGTATGTATGTATGTATGTATGTATTTATTTATTTATCTATGTATGTATGTATGTATTTTACATTACTTTACATTATGTATGTATGTATGTATGTATTTATTTATTTTTGGTACTGGAGATTGAACTCACAGCCTTGCACTTGCCAGGCAGGCGCCCCCTTGAGCTTTATATTGAATAAAAGTTATGTTTCTGGTGATTATAGACAGGTTAATCTATCTTTACCATTTTTAAGTAGTTTGATGTATAAGGAGGACTGAATATAACTGAATATGGTTAGAATTTTAAATGTCTAAAGTACTTTAAACATTCATAAATGTTTAAAGTACTTTAGACATTTCTCCCATTGAAGTGGGAAATTTGAAAAAATTTATGTCTTTAGCCTCATCTTGGGCTATTCTCCCGTATCATCCCTATATAGTTCACCTCCCTGGAATGATGCCTTGTATATGTGCTGCCAAAGCAAGCACTGGAATGATCCCATGTATCCTCTTTTTTTTTTTTTTTTTAAAGTTGTGCTTTTGCTGTTTCTTAGGCTGGTCTTAAGCTCCATTGTCAAGAAATCCTGCCTTCCTTCTTGAGTAGATTGGGCCACAGATGTGAACCACCATGTCCTGCTGTCTAGCCTTTTTTTCTCAGCTTAATTTCCTCCCCCCCAGCTTAATTTCTTTAAGATAATTTCCCATTGAATGGATGTACCACAGTCAGTTTATATGCATTCACTTGTGGATTTTTTCTAGATTTTAGCTGTTTGAAATTTAAAACTACTCTGGACATTTGTGTACACATTTTTGTATGGACATTTGCTTTCATTTCTCTTGATAACTAGTAGGAGTAGAATGGTTAGGTCAAATGGAACATATTTTATTTTATTTTATTTTAATTATTTCAAATCCATTTTATTTCAAAGAAAACAAAACCCAAAATTTTAAAACACATCAGAGTGTTTTAATTTTTTCAAAAATTGCCAAACTGTATTCAAAGTGGTTGTACCAGACTGTATTTCTACCAGTCTAGTTTTTCTTATTCATAGTGACAGTTGGTATGACCACTCTCTTTGACTTCAAAGGCCCTATTAGATTTGTAGTAATAAAATATTACTGACTTTTAGAATTCTTTATATATTCCACATACAAATTCTTTATTGAATAGGTGATTGGAAAGTATTTTCTCCTAGCCTGGTTTGTCTTTCCCTTTTCTTAATAGTGAAACTTTGAAAAACTGACATTCTTTCTTTTTTTTTTTTTTTAATGAAGTTCAACTTACCTGTTTTTTCTGGGTTGTGCTTTTGGTTATATCTAAACTTTGCCAAATCCAAGAGTTATAATTTTTCTCCTATGTTTTTTTTTTTTTTAACTTTTTTTTTATTTAAAGAAAAAAAATCGAAACAGAGGGTAGAAATAATACAAAATTTCAAAAACAAAACAAAAAAACAAAAATAGTAATCAGTAAAAAATCACTAATTGATAATTACATATTTTCCTCTTAGAAGTAGTTGTTCAAGTTACAAAAGTAAAGCCTACAAAGTGGACATTTAAACAATGAGACTGCAACCAGTTCTGTTCATCTAGCCAACAAAAACTTAGTAATATGGATATCAATCCTACACACTTAAACATACATGTAGTTATACTTTCTTCTCTTCTCTTTTTTTCTTTACAGTAACTATCATCCATTCTCGTAACTACTTAGAAGTTCTACACATGTATAAGTCTCTATATGTATATCTAGCCTTTCTGTATTAGAGGGAGGAACAAATCAAAACAAGTCAACAACACAAATTTCTAGAGAAACACGAAATGAAAAGGACATATAAAACCACAATACTAGGTGATCTACGGTATTTACTATAATGTCTCTTGTTATTTTCAATAAAATTGTCTATATTGTCAAACATAGTATAATTAAACTTGGCATTGCATTACACTATTAATAAAAACTAAACATTGGAGACATTATAGGACTTCAAAGGCAGTTAATAATCAAACCAGACTGGGTATCCTGTTGAATCTTGTCGTCTTCAGAGTAGTTGCCTCTACTGTCAGACTTGATACTCTCCAGCATACCAGATTCAAATAAAATCAGTTAAGATAAAACAGTGGTATAACCAATCTTCTCTAATCTCTGCTATGCTATTTTTCTGTCAATGTTGTTTGTTTACTTTTCTCCTTCATTCCACTATCTGCCCCTTTCTTTGAGGCCTTTCTGCCATTGTTCCTGGAATCTTGGTGATTTTCTTCTGTCTCTCTAGAATGTCCTTCAGTATTTTTTGCAGGGTTGGATTGGTGTTCACGAACTCCCCCAGTTCCTCTTTGTCGTGGAAATATCTTGTCCATTAATTTTGAGAGACAGTTTTGCAGGGTACATCAATCTGGGTTGGAGGTTATTTTCTTTCAGGGCTTGGAATATTTTGCTCTAAGCTCTTCTTGATTTGATGGTTTGCATCAAGAAGTCTGCTGTGATTTTGATGAGTTTTTCTTTACAGGTAATCTGTTTCTTTTCTCTGACTGCTTTTAATATTCTATTCTTGTGATGGATTTCTGGGATCCTGATTATTATATGTCTGGGTGGAGATCTGTTTTGGTTGTAGCTGGCTGGAGTTCTGTATGCCTCATTTATCTGAATTTCACTTCTGTTACCTATATTTGGGAAGTTTTCCTTAATTATTTCTGTAAATACTTTTTATTTCATTTGTATTTGTCACTGCATCTTCATTCACATTTTTTATTCTTGGGTTATAAATCCTCTTGTCTTCTAGCTTTTATATCGTTGCTTCCTGGTTCCTTGTTATTTTTAAGAGATCCTTCCTTTCACGATCATACATTGCAAATCTATCTTCAAGCTTTGAAAGTTTGTGTTTAGTTTCTGTTAAAAGGTTTTGCTAGCTTTCAATGGAGTTTTTAATTTCCTGATATTCTCTTTGGATCTGTTTCATGTATTCTAGATTTTGTTTATATTCTTCATCAAAGGCTTCTCTCCTTTCTCTGGGTTCCTCCATTCTTCCATTTGTGTCTACTTGAGGATTACCCAGAATTTCTTTTATTAATCTTCTTACATGTTGCTTCACCTGAGTTAGAATTTCAGATTTAAATTCATTGATGAGGTCACGGAAGTATTTCTTTATTTCCAATGAGGCCATGTCTGATTTTACATGTTTGCTGTGCTCTCAGCCTCCTCTGTATTTACCTCTACTGGACTCACTTTCCCTGGTTTGGTGGTTGGAGGCCTTTTGCTGTTTCTCTGTCTTGTCATGTTTCCGGCCCCCTTCAGATGGGTGGGTGGTGGAGGTCTCTGGGCCCCTCACACTGCCCACAGTTTTTCTGCAGCACTGGCTAGGGGAGTGCCCCCCACCCCATGCTGCTGATCTGCGAGGTGCACACTGTGAGCTGGCCCCTCCTGCTACATCAGTCATCCACTGGATGCTTTAGCACGTTTGTGTGTTCCCTGGGGATGCCACTGGCTCAGGACAGCCTCGTCCCCAGTTATTGAGTTACAACCAGGGGCCTGGCCCAGCCTGAGCAGATCCCACCAATCTGCTTTGGACCAGGAGCCATTGACTGGCCGCCTTGGGTTTTGATTCAAGCCGGTCTTGTCCAACTCCAAAATGTCATCTAGCCGGTCATCCTGCTCTGGGGAAACCAGTTCCCATCACTCACTAAAGTTCGCACAGCTCGACTTGCCATTTCCACTCCCTGCTGCAGTGCCTCCTCCAGCTGAGGGTCTCTAGCTCACCAACTCCTGCTCTCGGCAGGGCTGCGACCTCAGCTCAATTGTGAGTCGCCTGACTCTTAAGACATGCCCGGTACAGCAACTGGAGCTTGCCTAGCTCCAGCCCTCTGTCCATGCTTCTTCTTCTTTTTCTTTTTCCTCAGTTTCTTCCTGGGTTGTGAGAATTCCTCTCCTTTTGTCTGGCATTCTCCATGTTGTTAGATTCTAGCATCTGAGTTGTTTTCTTTTCAGAGAGGCTCTTTGTCATGCCACCACTCAGTTGACCATCTTGGATTGTCCCCTCCTATGTTTTCTAATTTTATCTTTCATATTTAGGTGTTGGTTTCTTTCAAGTTAATTTTTGTATATGAAGTGATGCATTTGTTCAAGGTTTGTTTCCTTGCATGAATCACTAGTAATTTCAACTTCACTTAAGATGCTAGGTAGAGATCTTCTATTTTAGGAGAATATGTGTTGTCTAGAACAGTTGGTAGGTTGTGAAGACATCTTATTTTTGACATAATCCTAAAAGGTAGGATGTAATAGAAATCTGTTTTTCCCTGACTAAAATTATAGTTCTCTTGAAAATAACATTTTCAAATAGAAAAATTTGTACCATCACAAAATTAAGGAACTTATGTGTATTTCTAAATTATTTACTTCAATAGATTGAATTTAATTGGTAGATGTACATGTTAAGTTATAAAGGTGTTAACAGAATAAATGTTAATTTAGGCTAAGAAGAAACATTTCGGTGATACAGTGATTTAGATCTGAGGATAAAACTGTTTTACTACTCTTTTTATAGACGCAAACAGGAGAAAAACCTGTGAATCAAAATGTAAAGCTATACATGTGAGAAATATTACTACAAAATATGTAAAGCTGATTATTTTTTAAGAATTTAATTTAGTTTAGGAATAAGTTTTGTAAATGGTCAGATTTCTTTTTTCTATATGTTGAATTACCTCTGGTTGAAATAAGAAAAACAAAAGATACAAGTGGATTTTTGAAGAATTTATTTTACATTCTAGAGATCCTTAAATATATATGGCTTCATAATTAGTAATCCTGCTTTTAAAATGTTTGTGTTTCATATTTGTGTTCGTAAAATTCTGTTTTCAGTATTTATTTATTTAAAATGGGATTTCTTTTTTATTATGAGAAGTACCTTAAATTTTGAAATTTTAATATATATATTTTTTTGTTTTTCTTTTTTATTTTTATTTTATTGGTACATTTTTAGATATACATAATGATAACTTTCATTATAGGGAATTTGTACTTGTACGTGATATGTCTTGTTCTTTCTTTTTTTCCCATTCCCCTGTATTCCCTTCATTCCTTCTTCCCATCCTTATTTACAAAAGTTTTAATTTGATTTTTCTTCTGTACTTTTTTCCTTGTCCCTTCTTTCCTTTTCTTCTTTCCTCCTCTTTGTTTCCTTCTCATTCAAACATTTTCTTCCCAGTTCCCAATATGTATTACACATTTTTTTTTTTTTTTGGTACCGGGGATTGAACTCATGACCTTGTGCTTGCAAGGCAGGTGCTTATGTCACTGAGCTAAGTCCTCAGCCTGTGTTATAGATTTTGGTCCTTAAAAAATTTAAAATATATCAGTAGAGACTCATATGGTAAGTTTATTTTTGATATATTTTCTTATTTTATAAAAAAAAAATTTTTTTTTTTGTACAGGGGCTCGAACTCATGACCTCGCGCTTGCCAGGCAGGTGCTTATGCCGCTGAGCTAAATCCCCAGCCCAGTTTTTAGTGGGGCTTTTTTTTTTTCTTTTGTTTGAGACTGGGTCTTACTATAGCCCACGCTGGATTTAGCCTGAGTCTCCCAAATTCTGGGATTATAGCCCTGTGCCACCAGGCCCAGCTGTTGGAACATTATTATTAATTTTTGTGATAATTTGAACATGTATCATATTTTGTCTTATATCATGTTTTTATGATATCTTGACACATTTTGCTATAGGCCCTTTCCTTTTAAATTTATTTTTCCTGCGTCTTGTTTCAGATACTTACTCTGCTATTGGGCTTGTCTTTCCGTTTTGTTTTGTTTTGTTTTGTTTTGTTTTGTTTTGTTTTGTTTTGTTTTGTTACAGGGAATTGAACCTGGGACCTTGAGCTTGCCAGGTAGGCAATTATGCTGCTGAGCTATATCCCCGGCCCTGTCATTCCTATTTTGTGAAAAGTTTTCAATTGCCTTTTCTTAAAAAAAACTTCTTGGATAATTTTCCTTGTCTTTTATTTTGAAGTTGTTTTCTTTTCCATTGTTCTCTTACTTTTTGTTCATCCCTTGATTACCACTGTTTTTGATTCCATCATACCTTTGAAACTCGCCAGATTTATTTACTACTGACAGCTTTATTGCCAAGTCTAGTGAATTTTTTTTCCCCTTATTCTGTGCCCAATGACCTACTTATGGCACTGTATATTGCTTTCTTGGTTTCTTTCATTAACATTTGCTTTATTTTAGGTCCATTCTGTTTGATCATTTTAGCCCGTCATTTCCAGTTAGCTTCTTTTTCTCAATTGCCTGTATTGTTAGGAGTCAGCCTTTATTTTTTTGTTGTCTCCTTTTATCCTGTTTTTCAAACAATTCTCCTCTGTTTTTTTTTTAATCTGTTCTTAGAATTTAAACTCTGAGCTATTAACTTGTAGGTTAGTTTTTTTAATTCCTCCTCCTCCAGTATGAGGATATAATCCAGAGCCTTCACATTGAGGTACATCCTCAGCCTTTTTATTTTTTAATTTTAAGACAGGGTCTTTTTAAGTTGGTAAATTACCCAGGCTGGGCTTAAATTTGTGAATTTCCCTGTGTCAGCCTCCCTGAGTGTTGGGATTAGGAGCATGTGCTACCACATCAGTGCAGTTTTAATTCTTAACTTTAGTGCTCCCTCTTGTTAAATTAAAAACACAGTAAGTATTGTCATTAAATGAGGCAGTATGTTCAGTCACTCATTTGTAACTGTTTGCACATTTTTATTGTATTGATTTTTGTCTTACCTGCTTTACCATGTGAAAATAGTGTGCCATCTTCTCTTTCACCATCCTTTTATAAGTTATTTTCCTGATTTCTTATCTAAATTATTTTGAATGGCCTTTTAATTTGTTTCTTTGGATATTCTCTTCACTTACTCCTGATAATTTATGGTTTTCCACAGTGTAATGTCAGAGATGTAAGCTTTACAATTATTTAGAATGTGTTGCAAGAAAAAAAGTTGTCTTGTTAGAAATTTAGGGAAAATAGTGGATTAGGAAAAGATAAATAGGGCTCTTTATTGCATAACTTCTCTGATCCCTTAAAATATGCTGATACTCATTGTTAATCTGTAACATTAGAGGGAACTAATCTGTAGAATTTTCCAAAATAGAAATTTATTTTTCAAAGCATCTTAGAATTAGTGGTCCTTGGAATGTGAGTACTTTAAAAAATGGTATTTTTTTTTTTTTGAAACAGCCAGAATTGTTAGTTGCCACATCAGTGTCCTGTATTTTCCAGCTGTTCCGAACCCATGAAAATTCTTGTAAATTAAGAAACATTCATTTTGGGACATTTTTGCATGAAAATAATTTTTAAGGAAAATAACAAATGCTAATATGAGAAAATGCAAAAAGCTAGCAAATGTTTAGATTAAATTGATCAAAAAGAAAAAGTACAAAGAATGAATTGGATTGTATCTCTTACTGAATGAATAATCAGGCCTCTGCTTTGCTTAGGTGAAAAAGTTTGCTCTTATTAGAAAAATTTGGTTTACCATTTCCTTGCTCAAATAAACAGAAGGTATAAAGGGAAAAACTTTTGTACAGTGAATGAAAGTTTTTTCTTTTTTTTTTAAGAGCAGAAAAATTTATTGGAGAAAAGGAATAGGAAATAGGAGTAGGGAAAAGGGAACCAGGAATAGCTTCTGAGTGACAGGATGTGTTCCAAATGGGTAGCCTGAAAGTCTTCTTAAAAGGTGTTTCAATACTCTTTCCTAAGCTGGCATCTAAATTTGATTAATGTTCTTTTATTGACATTTTGCTGAAGTATTTTGATTTATATATTAAGTAACTTAGGTATACTTGTGTTTGATACTAATTTATCTTGTTCAAGGGTGTGTGTGTGTGTGTGTATAAATATATATATAAAATTCCTAGGGACATCAATTTAAGTTTTTTTCATTTTGTTTATGTATATATGTATGTATGTATTTATTTTTAGTACGGGGGATTGAACTTGGGACCTTGTACTTGTCAGGCAGGTGCTTGTACTGCTGAGCTATATTCCCAGCCCTGTAAAATTTTGTTTTATTGTTTTTAAAAATTTTTTAAAAATTAATTTTGAAGAGAAAAAAAAAACAAGAAGCTAAGAAACCTAAAAAACAACAACAAAAACAAAACAACAAAACAATAGCTATATAGGTTTTCAAAACAAGATGATAGGAATTTAACAATGGTTGTTATACTGCATATTGTTATCTTCAGAACAGTTGCTTAGGTTACCAGATACAGTAATAAAACAAAAACAGTAAAATGAAACAAAACATTGGATTTTGAAAACAAGACAGAAGGAAACCCCTTCAATAGCCACAGTGTACACTGCCATTCTCCAGATAAATGCCCAGATCTGCTGCCCCAGTCCTGCAGAGTCTGTGAGACAATGCAAGCATCAAGCTGTCCCTTTCACCTCAGCTGCTGGCATCTCACCCTGAATCCTCTCAATCAGCTAGTGTGTGTGGGAGGACATGTGATGCTCTTCTGGTTTTGCACTGGCTGGCTCACAGGAAGGTGTAGTTCTGCTTCTTGCTCTGCTTTATTGTTTTAAAGAGAAGGCAGAGGAAACCATATAAAGCACACGAGTGATTTATAAATTCTATGGTAAATCTTCTTGTCATAACCATTCAGATCAAGAAATTGAAGTTTGTCAGCTGCCTCCAAGGACCTCATTAAAATTGCTCCTCTCAAAAAACTATCTTACTTTTGAAGTAACTACTTCCTTGCATTTCTTTATAATTGTTTCACTTAAATGTATATCCTTAGATGCCAAAGTTTGGTCTTGCCCATTTTTAAAGATTTAGTCATGATTATTTTCAGAAATTTTTCCTCATATCATTGTGATTTTTGTATTCATTCATTAAAATCAGAGATAAACCTTAGAAAAATACAACTAAGGGTTTTTGATACTTTAGAGACAAGAAAGACTTGATCTGAGGGTGTAAATTGTGTTTCAGGGTGTCCTGATGTCAGAAGAAGAAGTGTTTGAACTTGTTCCTGATGATGAGCGACAGTGTTCAGCATGTAGAACCACATGTTTCCTCTCAGCTCTCACATGCTCCTGTAATCCTGAGCGGCTTGTATGTCTCTACCATCCAACTGATCTGTGCCCCTGCCCCATGCAGAAGAAATGTCTTAGGTATCGAGTAAAACTTCCATTACCTTTTAAAAATATCCCTATGTTTATGGTATAGTTTTAACTTCTCTGTCCCTGAATTGGAATGTCTTTTTTATCTGCTTTCATGCTTGAGAACCAGTCCTTTAATGTTGGCCCTTAGCATGGTAGCTAAAGTTAGTGTTTATTCCAGATGTTCTTTGTCTTTCTCTAAATTAAAATTGTAGGCTTCTTTGATTTTCTTGTAATGTAAACCCAAGATTCCATTCCCCTTACCATTGTACTTAAAACTTAATTTTTTTAAGTCATTGTGGGAATTTGAAGTTTTTTTATTTCTGTGTTTTTTGTAGATATCGCTACCCATTAGAAGACCTCCCTTCTCTTCTTTATGGTGTAAAAGTCAGGGCACAATCCTATGACACTTGGGTCAGTCGTGTTACAGAAGCATTATCTGCTAACTTCAACCACAAGAAAGGTTAAGTTTCCTCGTTTGTATGCATATGCTGAAATTATTGTCAATTTAAAAGAGTGTTAGTGGGTATAATGGTTTATGCCTATAATTCTGGCTAGTGAGGAGGGAGGCTCAGGTAGGGAGATTGTAAGTTTAAAGGCAGCCTGGGAAATTTAGCAAGATCCCTTTCCTCGCACCAAAAAAGAGTATCTCAGGGTTAGGGCACTTGCCTAGTATGCATGCTCCCCTGGGTTCAATCTCCCCTACTGTCAAAAAAGGCCTTGTTTATTAATTTTATGTTTTTTCCTCTATTAAGAAAAAACCTTAGGTCTCATGAGATTTGCGACTAATGGGTTGTGTGTTACTTTTCTTATCTCTAAGACACAATACCTGACATCCACAACTCTAAGGAGGAAAGGTTTATTTTTGCTCACAGTTTGTAGAGGTTTTAGTTCACAGTCAGCTGGCTCCAAGGCAAAGTGGCATGACATAGGAGACCTGGCAGTTAGGAATCAGAGATTTCTGGGCCATGCCCCCAATGACCCACCTCTTCTGACTAGGCTTCACCTCCCAACATCACATTTAACTATAAATGCATCAATATCACCCATAATCCAACCATCCCCCAAAAGCCTTAATTATGAGCACGTGAGGCTTTAGGGAGACATCTAGATATAAAGCACAACAAGTTGGTTGAACATAGGTTTAATTTTCTCTGTGAGAATATTTTAAGTGAAAAATCTGACATAAAGTGGGACAGATAACTTGCAATAGGTGCATATTTTAGGGAACCATTGCTGCCAGTGGACTAGCACTGAAGGTTTTAAAAAGAATGGCCTTATCTGGGAGAAATCAAGTATTGGCATTGAGAATGGGCAGCTGGTCAGAAACTATGCATTGGGGAGGTTTTACAGCCATGGTATGTTTGTGCTAGTAGGTTGGTGAGACTGCTGAAGAAATTTTAGGAATGGCTTATTGTTCAGATGGTCATAATCATAGTACATGGCTTTTTGTTTATTTTTATAGATTTGATTGAATTGCGAGTAATGCTGGAAGATGCTGAGGATAGGAAATACCCAGAAAATGATCTCTTTCGAAAACTCAAGGATGCTGTAAAAGAAGCTGAGACTTGTGCTTCTGTGGCCCAACTGCTTTTGAGCAAAAAGCAGAAACACAGGTAAACCTAAGAAGAGTATAATTCCCCATTCATTTCCTTTTTCAGATTTAAAGGCAGAGTTTTAAGTAGCCAATGAGGTTGTATATTATTTTTGATTTCTTTGGCTGAGTTTCTCCCTTTCCAAGTAATGTCCGTATTTTGTCCCCTACTACTATCAATTCTCCTTCCTTCCTGGGGTGGTGGTTCAGAAATTATGAGAAATTCTTTAAACTGTAATGTAGTGGGCTAGGATATAGCTCAGAAGCACAAGAGTCTGCTGGGCAGGCGCAAGGTCCTGAGTTTGACTCCCATTACGCACTCCCTGCCAAAAACAAAGCTGTAATATAATTCCAGTTAGTTATGGAGATATAGCTCAGTGGCATAGTGCCTGCCTAGCAAGTGGAAGGTCTTGAGTTTGATTCCCATTGTGTGTGTGTGTGTGTGTGTGTGTGTGTGTGTGTGTGTGTGTATAGACATAAACAGCTACATCAGGAAGATTGCAAACATCTGCTGTGTTCAATGCTAGAAATTATACCAAAGTTTGTATGGGGTCTGAGAGACAAAGATTTAGCTTTAAGCAGGAAAATAATTTTTATTTTTTAATTCAAAAAATTTTATTAGTATACATTTGTAGTATATAATGGTTACATTTGTTGTGAGAAGTTGCTACGTGTGGATACACATTTTAATTCTTTTTGATTTACATTTTTTTTTTTAACCAGGAATTGAACTTGGGACCTTGCACTTGCCAGGCTTGTGCCACTGAGCTGTATCACCAGCCCATCTTAATTCTTTTTACTTTGCTGTGTTTGCCTATCCTTCTTTCTTCCCTCCACCTCTTGCAAAAGATCTCTCTCCTTTTGTTTCCAATTACCATCTTTTTTTTGAGACAAGATCTCATTGTGTAGTTCAGGCTGGCCTTGAACTTGCAGTAGTCCTCCTGCCTCAGCCTCCTGAGTGCTAGGATTATAGGCATGTGCCACCATGCCTGGCTCTGGTTACCTAGTTTTTATTTGCTCTTTATACTTTGGATTTCTCATATTAAAAAAAACCATGCACTATTTAAACTTGAATGTCTGATTTATTTCACTTCACATTATTTTCTTAAGGTTCATCTATTTTAGGGAGGAAAATAGTTTTTAAAGGTCACTGAGTTCTGGATGTGTCATCACAGGCTTGTAATTTCAGCATTCTGGGAGGCTAAAATAGGAAGATTGTGATTTGGAGCCAGGCTAGGCAATTTAATAAGGCTCTATCTCAAAATAAAAAAGGGTTGGGGATGTAGCCCTGAGTTCAGTTCCCATACTGCAATCAAAAGCCAAAACCAAACCAAGTCCCCTTGCCACTAAATTTATTTTTACATTTGTGTATATCTGAACTAATTAGCAGAATGTGTAGCTTATGACTTGGTGTTACCTCCCTCTTTTAGACTTGTTTAATAACTTCTTTTTTTTTTAATTTTTAAATTTTATTTTAAAGAGAATGAAACCAAACAAAACAGAATAAAGCCTATCAAAACAGAACAGTGAAAGTGATACAGGAAATTAGTAATAGCTACCTTAATGCTCTTGTTATCTTCAAAATTGCTGCCTATACCATCAGACATAATAAAATAAAACAGAACATAGTAAAACCAATCAAAACAGAATATGGAATAAAACAAAACAATAAAACAGAACAAAACAAAACAGAACAATATTGGATTTCAGAGACAAGACTGAAGAAAATCCCCCGTATTTGCTATATTGCATATTGTTATCCTCTCATTAGATGCTCAGACTACCAGCTCTAGGCCTGCAAAGTCAATCAAACTATACAAGCGTTAAGTTGTTTTTGTACTTCAGTTGTTAACAACTTAGCCTGCATTCCTCTAAATCAGCCGGTTGCTTAGGGGTGATGGGGCAGGTTGATGTTCTTGTCTCCCAGCCTGCATGCTGGTTGGCTCAGAGGAAGAACAAATTTGCTTCTTGTTTCTCCTCCCAGGACCCACATGGCTTCTGCCAGCTCATGGGAGGGGCCCATGAAAGTCCTGAGACTTATGCATATGAATAAGCAGATGCCTACAGACAACTGGAAAGCAGAAGTATCCTTTCTTCACACTGAATACTAGGAAGAAATCCCACAGGGAAATATAGCATTTGTAGAAAAGAAAGGAATATAGTTAATTTTAACTTTAGTCCAGAATGCCCACCTTAGTTGATAGTAGCTAACCAGAACTCTTATTTTCATTAATTAGATGTCAGATTCAGCTTCCTTAATAGAACAGATCAAAATATTTAATAACATAGCCTCCAAATAAAGTATTTTGCACTGAAGTGGTTTGCTTTGTAATCTAACTTTATTAGAACTGATTTTTTTTTTTTCTGATTCACTTTTTAAGGAGAGTCATATTTTTAGTTTCACATTTTCCTTTCTCAAAGAACTCTCCCTCCTTTCCTGTTCTACTCTGCAACTCCCTTTTCCTGTTTCATAGGACTGTGCCAGGTTATTCCTCCCCAGGGCATTCACACTTGCCTTTTATTCTCTTGGCATTTGTCTTGCCACTCTATTCAGATGACCTGTTCCCTTTTTGAAGTCTTGTAAGTGTTACTTGAAAAACTTTTTCAGACAACCTTTTATAAAATTGTAAGCATCTTACCCTTCTTCCTGCTTTGTATTTCTATCACTTTCTGTTATACTTATTGACTGATTTATTGTCATCTCCTATCTTCCTTACCTCCATGACAAGGTACGTTAAATTAGAATGTCAGAGGTTTTTTTTTTGTACTGAGAATTGAACTCAGGACCTTGTGCTTGCCAGGCAGGCATTTATGCTGTTGAGCTATATCCCTGGCCCGAATGTCAGGGATTTTGTCCTGCTTTTCATTGCTGTATTTTTCTACTTTGAACAATTCCTGGCTAGCAATACACAATAAATATTTCAAGTAAATAAATGGTACTATAGGCTGAAAGCAAGAGGCAGCAAAGAGTAACCAGGAAGCTACTATAAAGGAGCTTTGAATTGTATGCCCTTGACCTAATGTAATGCATGTATATTAAATTTCCTTTGGCATTATTCATAGTCATTCTAACACATTCCCTATATCTGAATGGCTTTTCTTCTGTGGCGGTTCATGTTGAGTTTTAAATTACTTTGTGAATTTTTATAACCTACCATTTACCAGAGAACCTTTCTTAGAGACATTGTCTAGTAGTTCTTAACTTATAGTTGGGTCATTGAGCCTCTTGGAGAATCTGGTAAAAGTTAAGGTCCCTTTTAGAAAAATGCATATACTCGCACTATTGTAAAAATTTCAACAAGTTCATTAATTGAAGGTAGGCTGAAGGCCCGTGTTTCAGATTGTATGCTTTTTAAAATAACAGGATTTAAGTCTATAGTCCCATTACTTGGGACACTGAGGCAAGAGGATCAGGAGCTTGAGGGCTACAGAGTAAGTGTCTCAAGAAGACTAAAGAAGACCAAAAAAAAAAAAAAAAAGTTACAGGATTTAATTTAGTATCTCATTTTGGGGAATTTAACTTGCAATATTGTAGCACTTGTAAATTTGAGAAACTGACTTGGAGTTGAATCTTTGAATCATTAACTGAGCAACTTAAAACATTTTTAAAGTGATTATCATTGCAGTGGAATCCCTTAAACATCAGAATTTCAGGATTGCTTAGGTTTAAATTTGGAAGAGAGTAGGTAGGAACCCAATTTTATATCAGAATGACTGGATTTTTTTCACTGTGTCTCAATATTATTTCACATCAGGCAGAGCCCAGATAGTGGGAAAACTCGGACCAAGCTGACAGTAGAAGAATTGAAGGCCTTTGTTCAACAACTTTTTAGTCTTCCATGTGTTATCAGCCAAGCTCGACAAGTAAAGGTGGAGTATTACATTATTCTCTTGAGTTACAGCCTTTGTGGTTTGGGCTATTGTTTTGGACTAATAGGATGATATATCTAGACTAGTTTTTCTCTTCTGTTTATTTTCTCACACATATGCTTTTATTTATGATTCTTCAGTAGATAGTGTTTTACTTTTGTTCTTAGCTTTTATTCCTTTTACAGTTGTAGATGAAGGTTATTAGGAATTATTTTTTTCTCTGTTAGGTCAGAGCCCCAATTATTATACATGTAGTTGAAATGCAATAAATTAGTTAAAAGAACCTGAATGTAACAATGAGTAATATATGAGCCTTTTCTTTTTTCTTTTTTTTTAATGCTACTGGGGATTGTTGCCAGTTTCTTCATACAGAGCTGTCTTCAACCCTTTTTTATTTTGAAACACAGTCTCACTAAATTGCTCAGGCAGAGCTGTGAACTTACTAGGACATTATTATTATTATTATTATTTTCTTTTTGAAACAGAATCTCTCTATGCAGTTCGGGCAGGCCTTGAGCTCACTTTGTAGCTCAGGCTGGTCTTGAACTTGCAACAGTCCTCCTAATTCAGCCTCCTGAGTGCTAGAATTACAGGTGTGAGCCACCACGCCCGGCTGGGACCTTATTGTTTAATGAGTAACCAGAATTTCTAAAGTATATATCAAGAATGTTGGTCTACCATCTAGGACTTACCCATCTATTGTAATTACTTGAATGGAGAAAAATTAGGAGGCTTGAATAAATGCTAATATATTTAGTAACAGAAATGACTTATTTTCCCAATAGTCCACAATTAGTGATGCAAATCCTATTTTTATTGTTAACTGTGACATAACTTGATGGTGATATATGTTGTCTGATGTGGCCCTTCCCTAAGTAACCTGTTACTGTACTGATTATATACTGATTTAGCAATGTGGCTTTGGAATGCTGCGCAAAATTATGCTGGATGTCTTAGTTGTAAATCTTTATATATGTACTGTACTGTACCTTTATATATATGCTTGAGGTTCTGATTAGAGAAAGGTCTATAAATTGCTCTATATTTTTTATATAGATATTTTTTTAAAAAGCAAAAAAAATGTTGGTCTACATGATTAGTAATCTTTTGATAGTTGCTATATTTTGAGGGTGACTAGGGTATCTATAATTTTTTAAATCAAATTATCAACTTGCAAAATCTAGTATCTGTTGTGATCTTTTCTAACTATTTAATAAGAACATTTTGGTGGTAGACAGTTCTCTTTCTTCAGTGACTTTCTTCACTAAACATCTGTGGCACTATACTTGTCTTTTTTTAGTTCTTTTTGGCATCCAACCCCATTGCTCCTTGTATAGTTAGATGTATACTCTGTATTTCTTTTAACGGACTGAAAGAATTATTTTTTATTTTTATGTTTTGGCTGTACTGGGGATTGAACCCAGGGCCTTTGTACTGATCTACATTCTTCATCCTTTCTTATTTTTTTATTTTGAGACAGGGTTGCATTAAGTCACTGAGTTGCCCAGGTTAGGCTTGAACTTGTGATCCTTCTTCTTTAGCCTCCCAGAATGCTTAGATTCCAGGTAAGCACCACAGCTCAACTTGAAAGGGATCTTCAAAGTCTTTTAATGAGTTCAGTGAGTCCAAATCTTTGATGCCTTTATTTCCCTTATGCTTCTTAACAACAAGTGTTGCAATTACTGTCAAAATATACCTAAGAATGAACCATTTATCTTCATGTTCATTTTTAACTAGGTTCAGCTCCACTAAAATCTGTACTTTGGGTCACTGTAGCAGACTCTGAACTTTTTTTTTTTTTTTTTTTTTTTTTTTTTGTGTGTGTGTGTGTGTGTGTGTGTGGTGGTGGTGGTACTGGGGATTGTGCCCAGAACCTTCATGTGGAGCTATAGCCTTATTCCCCTATGATAAAAATCCTTCAGTGTTATAATCTGTAAGACAGGGCTGGGGGTTTAGCTCAGTGGCATAAGCGCCTGCTTTGCAAGTGTGCCGTCGTGAGTTCGATCCCTGGTACCAATAAAAAAAAAAAAAAGAAAGAAAGAAAGAAAGAAAGAAAGAAAGAAAGAAAGAAAGAAAGAAAGAAAAATAAAAGAAAAAAAGAACTGTGAGAAACACATTTCTGTTGTTTATAATCTGTAAGACATGGTATAATATAATCTCTTCTTATTCTTCTACTACATTTTTCCCTTACCACTTAATTGTTTTTGTTTTTGTTTTTACTTTTTGTTTTTTCAAGACAAAGTCTCGTTCTGTAGTTCAGGGCTGGCCTCAAACTCAGTGATCTTTCTGTCTCAGTGTCCCAAATTCTGGGATTATAGACATGTGCCATCATGCTTGACTTTCCCTCATGCACTTGTAGCAACACATCAACCACAGTCCTTTTTTTTTGTACCGGAAATTTAACTCCTGACCCCAAGTTTGCCAGGCAGGCACTTATGCCACTGAGCTAAATCCCTGGCCCCAACTACATTCTTTTTTAAAGCTTTTGTAGTTAGTATTTTTTGTACTGCTTGAACTATGTTTCTATTAGATCTTCATACAGTTTCCATTCCCACATTGTCTTCATTTTAGTTTTGGTTTACTATATTCTGTGACTACCATTGGTAAATTATATGCCCTCTGTCCTCTGGCCATTCTCTGTGGTCCTGTGTTGTTTTCAGAGGATGTAGCACTAAACTGAACTATTTTATTCATATATTCACTGTCTGGCCACCTATATTACAGTAAACAAGGGGCGAGCAAAATGTATGATGAGTATTTAAAATTTATTACAGTAAAAGACAAATTGCAATGATCCCCCTCAAAATACCATCCCCCTGGCATTATGCCATTATTGTTGCCATTTTCTAAAGTAGTTCTGGAAGTTCTCTTTCTTATTATGTGATGTGATCAAAAACAGGTGGCTGCTGCTATCAGTTGTCATCCAACAGAAATGCAAGCTCCTAAAAGCATTATAGTGTGTTCTCATCTGCCTTATTCATCAAATCTGGCATTGTACAACTTCGGATTCTTCCCCTAAGTCCAAATGACCAAGAAAGTAAATGTTTTGAATTGATTCAGCACATTGAGGCAGCTGCAACAGTGCAACTAGATATACTCACAAAAGAGGACTTCCAAAACTGCTTCAAAGAAGTAGTAAGAATTATGACATTGTGTTTGAAGTGAAGGGGGGGAGTATATTGAGGATTAATAGCAGTGTATGTTTTATTGTAATAAATTTTTTTTTTTAAATCACTGCTGGGAATTGAATTCACAACCATGTGTTTGCAAGGCAGGTGCTTGTGCTGCTAAGCTAAATTCCCGGCCCCTGTAATAAATTTTTTTAAATGTGTTTTTCAATCACACATCATATGATCCTGGAAGACAGGACTTTAATTTGTTCAGTATTGTATGCCTCTAGGCTTGGTGGCACATGCCAGTAATCCTAGCACTTAGGAGGTTTGAGCCAGGAGGATTGGCATGAGTTTGAAGTCACCATGAATTACACAGTGAGACTGTCTCAAAAAAAAATACTCTATACCTAGAACAATGCCTACATCTAAATTAGCAGACCTTAAATACTTACTGAATAAATTCGTTGTATTTTAAAAGTAGAGTATAGCTAAAATTATGGAGAATCACTTATGAATTTAACTATTATATTTGAATATTTGATGTTAGGGTGGCAAAATTGTGAGATGCTCTAAAATTTGATAGTCTGCCTGAACTATGTCTTTTCCATACTCATTTTGTATCCTTTAAATTTGTCCCACCACCCTTTTTTTTTTTTTTTTTTTGGTGCTGCAGACAGTTTTACCTAGGGCATTGTACTACTGAGGCATACTGCAAACATTTGCTTTTTATTTTGTCCCTTTCAGAATCTTCTTGATGATGTGGAAGAGTTTCATGAACGAGCTCAGGAGGCAATGATGGATGAAACCCCAGATTCTTCCAAACTCCAGATGTTGATAGATATGGGTTCTAGTCTGTATGTGGAGCTACCTGAATTACCTCGACTAAAGCAAGAGCTACAGCAGGCTCGGTGGTTGGATGAAGTAAGACTGACCCTCTCTGACCCACAACAAGTCACTTTGGATGTCATGAAAAAGCTGATTGACTCTGGGGTAGGGTTGGCACCCCACCATGCTGTGGAGAAAGCAATGGCTGAGCTACAAGAGCTCCTTACAGTCTCTGAACGATGGGAAGAAAAGGCTAAGGTCTGCCTACAGGCAAGGTGAACACATATTTTGGTGGCTGTTGCTTCTTTAATAACTAAGTCAGAAAGAACAGTGGGATGGAAGAACATAAGGGCCTGTTTCATTAAATGTTTAATTAAATGTTTTGACACTTTTTGACCAGTCATGTAATGAGTACATTCATGTAATGAGTACATGTAGTAATGAGGCTACATGTAACAGTTTCAGATAGGCACACCCTGTTGCGCAGTGTCCATGATTAATGATTAACAATAGTTAGGAACTAAGTTATAAATGTCACCTATATGCTATTACTGTTTACTAAGAGCAATTGTTATAGCAATTTTTGGAGGAGAAACTATGGTGGATTTGGATGGTCAGTTGAGAAGCTTGAGAGAAATACAAGAATTTTGGGAGAGTATTTAATGAGTAGGATAAAAAAGGAAGAGGGATAACAGATTTTATAAATCACATTTAAGGAGTACATAGGATGTATTCATATGATAAGATAAATAAACTTTTTTGGAGTGGAAAATTTTTTCAGGAAAGAAGTGAGACAAGAATCAAGCCGTTGAATTAGCATTGGGACCCCATTGAACTTAATGGGATTTAATATTCATCATATTTGGCTATATGTCAATTAATTTGGCTAGTAGTTAACTATGGTGTTGTTGTGAAAGTATTTCTTTGCCAGCAAAGATTAATATTTATTTAATATTTTCTCTTGTGAGGTACAGATGAGGAAACTAGCTAGGGTGCTTATGTAGAAAGAGGAACAGATGAAATTTAAAACCTTCTGCTTCCTCCTGAGGTCTTTATGTGCTTAATTACTTTGCAAGCCACTTATTTTGGAGGCATTTGGTCGGAAGTGTTTTAATTAACACAGCTCTGCCTCATGAAGTCTCCATGTATACTAAATATTTTGTTTATCAGATACCATGTAGAGTGTATACTAAAAATTTTTAATAGCAATATTATGCAATCTGAAACATGCAAATTATGCTGCATCTTCAGATTTGTGAAAGTTTTTGGAAGCAGGAGTATTAAGTGCAAGAGCTAAGTGACTTTTGAATGTGAAAGTATGATTGGTATACCTGATGCACCTTAGCATCATCTAACAAATGAAGTTTGTAGTAATCTTTGAAAACTTTTCCAAATCTACATTTAATCAGTCACCAAGTTCTAATGACTTTGCCTCCAAATGTGACCGTCAAGTCTGTCTTTCAACTGTGTTTTTACAGTCCTTTTGTGTTTTACCTGGTTCTTTACAGTATAAGTAGCTACTACATACTAGATATGGCAGAGACAGTAGAGAATATAATATACCAGGTCCCTCATCTCACAGAACTAACATTCTATTGAAGAGAGCGATGCATAAATGTATGCATTTCAGGTAATTAGTGTCATGAAGAAAATAAGATTGGTGAAGAAAGAGAGGGTGATGTGATAAGAATTATCTTTCTAACATGTGTCCTTAATATTTTTGATTTCTTAGCATTGAGTGTAGGCCTTGTCATTCATTTCTTGATCGCTGCTTCCTTTGGACCTTTTCTCTTCCTTTCAGTGTTTGTCCTCAAGATGCTGCCCTAGAGCCTTTTCTCACACTGTACAATCTTCCTGGAAATTTTTTCTAATTTCTTGTCTTTATTTACCATCTTCATACTGAGCAACTCCTAGATTCTTTAGATTTCTTTCATAGATATCCTTTGACTATTAGATAATTCCAGTTGATGTCCCCACAGATGCCCCAAATTCTCTAAATCTTGTTGTCTCTTTCCCATACCTGCTTCATTTCTTTATTTTGTGAATTATACCATCTTTCACATGTAGGCACACAAAACTACTTCAGCAATTAACTTTGACCGTTTATTTCTATTTTCTTCTCTCAAACTTAGTCATGTTGATTGTATTATTTCCTTGAGTTTCAGATTTTTAAAAAAATCTGATTGTAAGTGGGCTTGGCTGCCTCCCTCCCTGCCTGTCTCCCTTCCTTGCTTCCTTTTCTTTCTTCCTAACGTAGAGGTCTTGCCATGTAGTTCATGCTGGCCTGGAACTTGCTGTGTGGGTCTAGATGGTATCATCTTCTTGCCTCTGCCTTCTGAGTGCTTGGATTATAGGCATGTGCTACCATGCCCAGATTATTTTTACCTTAATTCTTCATTAAGAACTTTCTTTATTATGCATAGAATTCTAGGTTATATTTTTTGTTTTGTTTTTGAGTCAGAGTCTCACTATGTAACTCAGGCTGGCCTGGGCTCACTATGTAGCCTGGGCTCAGCTTAGACTTGCAGTGATCCTCCTCCTCAGCCTCCCAAGTGCTGGGATTACAGGCATAGGACACCATGCCCTACTTCTAGGTTGATATTTTTTATCAGTACTTTGAAGATATTCTGTCTGCTCTTTTTAAGAGTCTTTTTGCTTAGACTGGAAGATTATTATTTCAGTTTCCTTAGACTGCTGTCATAGCTGATCTGTGTCATAGTAGGCTCTGTCCATGGTCTTTCCCTTCTCTAACTTGTTCTTTACACGGATACTACTGTTGTCCTAAAATATAGGCATCACTGTTTCTTTCATTCTCTTGCTTAGTGCCCTTCATTGGTTTTGTTTGTTCCCTGAGAATGAAGTCCCAATTTCTCAGCCTAATTTATAAGGCCATTTATCGTCTAGCTCCTTTCTTTCTTTTTTCTTTTTCTTTCTTTTTTG
The DNA here is from genome assembly GCA_004027455.1 of Hydrochoerus hydrochaeris. Lineage (NCBI taxonomy): Eukaryota > Metazoa > Chordata > Mammalia > Rodentia > Hydrochaeridae > Hydrochoerus > Hydrochoerus hydrochaeris. Next base: position 215,921 of record PVLA01003326.1, read on the forward strand.
CAGTGGTACTGGGGATTGAACTCAAAACCTCATGCTTGCCAGCTGCTGAGCTAAATCCCCAGCCCCTCCTTTCTTAATTATACTATTTTGCCCCATGTTTTATAATTCTTTCTTGTATATTCTATTTTCCAAACTTAGTAGTTTACCCCCTCTCTGGTTTCTCATCATTATGATTTGTATGTAGATATTTCCCCAAACCCTCATTGTTAATAGGTGGGGCTTTTTGGAGCTGGCTGGATCTTTTGTGTGAATATGGATTAAAGATATGTGATAACTGAATTGGTCCACTGATTGGTTTAGCATAGTTTTGGCATAGTTTTGAGTATGGATAATAGAAAGGCTCAGGCTGGATATGAGTGGTGCCATCCAATATGCTTGTAGCTTGAATGAAATAAAAGGGACAGAAGGAAGGCAAGCGGACTGTTTCCTGTCTGCCATATCATGAGCTGTTTTTCTTCTGCCATGCTACCCTGCGTTGGAGCCAGCTGACTGGACTACACCTTCTACAAACTGTGAGCTAAAATAAACTTTTCCTCCTTTAATCTGTGGGTGTTGAGTATTTTGTCCCAGCAACAAAAAAAAGTAATTAAGACACTCCCACATACTACATTCTTTCTCAGGACCTTTGTACACATCTATTTTGATCTCCTGTGAAGCACACCTACCTGTTCCCCGCCATGCCCGTTAGTGCGCTTCCAGCATTCCCTACCCTGCCTCTGGTGCCATCTTCTCTGACTAACTCCTGTTTAGAAAGGATGGAAAAGTTTAGAGGTCATTTCTGGGATGCCTTCTTTAACTTATCAAATTAATTTGGTCTTCCTATATATTTTGAAGTACTTTTACTTTCCTTTATCATCCCACTTAATCAAAGTCCATTATAATTCCTTATTAATAATCTTCCTCACAAGATTAAAATGTTTCGTGAGGCCAAGGCTTGTCATTGTAGCTCTTTGGCCATCTCTAGGACTTAGATTAGTGCCAGCACATGATGGGAACAACAGATGATGAACTCTCTTACTCTTTGTTGCTTCCTGTTGTTTTGCATAATGAAATTCATGTTTCTTGAAACTAATCTGTTGTATCTTTCTTTTCTATCAGGTTCACTTATTTTCTCCACCTGCCCCCCAATCTGTCACATTATGTACCCCTTCTTAAGCTGAACTGTACCAACTTACTTTTATGTTTGTTCATACCTTTGTTCACTGCTTTCTTTAATCATTCCATTGGCAAAATGATACTTTTTTAAGACTTGTGTCAAAGTTCTTCTTAGCTTTGAAAGCACAACTAATTGCTACTCTCCATAGTTGTGAACCCATGGTAATTTGTTCCCACATAAGTAACCCTTATCTTGTATTCTGATTAGTTGAGAATAAGGTTTGTATTTTATTCATCTTTATATAACTAGGTATTAATTAAATATGCATGATCAGTATTAATAGATTCTTGGTCTTTTCCTCATTGCTATCACATACACGTCTCAGACTATTTCAGGTATTGTAGAGAGCTAGAGTAGAGGCAGTGCAGTGCTGGGTAGTCAGAGGGTCATGGAGCCAAGACTTAGTTCATACTTCACGTGTGTCCTTTATTTACTAAAGAACTTTGGGGAAAAAAAATCTTAACCTTCTTTCAGTTAAAGTTTTCTTATGAAAACGAAAATAAAAATGATAGCTACTTTGCCTCCTTAATAGGATTGTGGTAAGAATGAAATGAATTTAAAAGAATTAAATGTATATGAAAATTCTTTGCATATTATAGAATGCTATTTAAATGTTGGTAGCGGTTGAACTTTCTTTCCCTCATGCATCTGACCTTGTTGTTCTTTTAGACCTCGGCACAGTGTGGCAAGTTTAGAAAGCATTGTCAATGAAGCCAAAAACATTCCAGCTTTTCTACCCAATGTGTTGTCCCTCAAAGAAGCCTTACAAAAGGCCCGAGAGTGGACAGCAAAAGTGGAAGCTATTCAGGTAAGGAGACTTTTGTATTAACCTTCTTGTCAGTACCTCAGGTGAATCCTTTAAGCCTCTAGTTCTTCACAATTAAACAATCACAGTAAAATAGTAACAGTTAAAGTTTGCTTATTCTTACATCTCATAATTTAGAATAAAGATTATTTTGACATTATTAGTTTTTGTTATCAAAGGTGATGGAATTAGCTGTTCAGCTCTTACCAATAGAGAGTTTATTACCTGTTACATTCTTTAAATTTCTTTTTCTATGTACATGAATTACTTTTAGAATAAGAGGCAGGAAAATACAACTGAATGAATCTTAACTGAATACCATAGCACTCCTGGTACTTCTTAGGTTTGGGAGCAGTTGTGTGAGAGAATGGATATTGAGAAAGATAGGATACTGACCTTCAAAGTAACATATTTTTCTAGTTGGAGATACATATTATACATGTGTAATTCCAAGCTGTGCCAGGCATGATGGTGCATGCCTGTAATCCCAACACATGGGTGGCTGAGACAGGAGGATTGCTATGAGTTCAAGACCAGCCTGTACTACACAGTGAGAACCTGTCTCAAAAAAAAAAAAAAAAAAAAAAAA
>PVLA01003327.1:0-218433 GCA_004027455.1 Hydrochoerus hydrochaeris
TAATATGCTACTTGGCTAATAAAAGACTACTAAAAAGTTAAAAATTAAAAAAAAACTCCATATCTCTCTTATCACTGTATGACAGACATTTAAATGTAACTCACAAATAATATGACAATTTTATTTTATCAATTGGCAAGAATACTCTAAGACTTGCAAGTATACATTGAATTTACTATATAAGTAAATATGAAATTATGCCATGTCTATGGTAATTATTGATGCACATTTACACATGGAAGCTATCATGTCTTATTGACCTTATGTGTGTTGTCTATGAAAAGCTTGTTGAAAACAAGTCACAGATGAGTTTATCAAATAAAGAATCTGAATTTTCAGTCATTTTCAATTTCCTTTAATATTTATTAAGTACAGTACCAAAAAGCTGATATACATAAAGTAAGTTTTCCTCATACTTCCTCCCTGATTACCAGTTCCACCAGGATTTTGATCACATATTTTAGTTTGCTTGTGGTTTAGTGCTTTAGAATTATATTTTAGAAAATTGTTTATAAGATGGCTGAAAATAGCTTTAATGTTCATTTAAATAATTTGAAAAATCCACTGTCAAGTTATAACATAATATCACCATGTCATGTTTTCTTTTTGTTTTGTCTTTTTTCAGAGGATATTGATTGATTTGATATAACCTTTTTCATGTAATAGACTTTCACTTCTCCATACATAATATAATCAAAACTAACCTTTATGAGAGGGGATTGATTATGAAGACTATGCCCCTGTCTCTTCACCCCATCACTTTTCAACTCTATGTATACTGAATTTTTTCAGGATCTATTTGTGCATATTTATGCTATATACATCCAGTTAATACATCTCACTTTTAAAAAATCAAATCAATGAAAACAAAGGAAGAATCTCTTTCCTGCCCTCATTTCTACTTTAATATACTTAAATTCATTTAATCACTATTCCTTTCCCTTTCTTCATTTCTCATTTTGTTTTCAGTCTTTCCAATTTACCACACAGGAATCTTCTGATGCATACAATCAATAAGGAAAAAATCCTGCCTTGATCTCATTAGGTTTTCCTGTAGCATTTGATATAGTCTTCTATTATTACAGCATCAAACTTCTAATTTTTACATGATTCTACTCACTTTATACTTTGGTCTAGTTTATTTTATAATTCATTGAGTTCTTCTATTTTCAATTTCTATTTTAAATACAGTTACTATCCTGAGAGCTGCCCTGCATGGTTTATGAGAGAACTCAATCACTTCCCATTCCTGCTTTGATTTTCTAATTATTACCTATATACTTCTTTTAGCCAGGACTTGATCATTTATTGTCATCACTCACTGCCATTGTTAAATATTTCACTTGTTATTTATCTTCTGTGTTTCACATTGCTTTTTTCTCAAATTTCTATGCATGGCATCCAGGAACATCTCTCTAAAAACTTTAAATCAGATTATGGGGTCAAAATCTGCAGTGGTGGATATTATGTTGCTTTGTGTTCGTAGACTATGTTCTTGTTCCTTTAGCTACCAGAAGCCTTGGCTTTTAGGACACACCATTTTGTGTTTCACTCACATTGGCTTTGTAAGGGACTGATTCTTTGTCTTTACCACAGCTTGTCCATCAACTACCTCAGTTTAATACTCCACTTGGCATAACTCTACTTTCTAATTTTCTTTGTTGTACTGTATGTTAGATCAATTCTCCAATATACTTTCTGAATTCTAATCCATTTCATGAAAACCTGAATTAAAGAACACAATGGAAGGCCACACTTCATTCAAAACTATATCATTCTGATCTTTATTTTTCTTGGCATTTCAAGAACATTTTTATCTGCATTTGTTTCTATCTCACAAATTCTTATTTTTCTCTTTGTTATTTAGGTGACAAGTCTAGTGGCTCTTTGCTAGAGAGATTCCCTTGAAAGAAAGTCATCCTTTCATTTTCTTTTTATTATTTCATTTTTTATTAACTTAAGTGTGTCATCCATTACTTGAATTCACACTGATTCTTTCCTTATGTGTTGCTGTTTACCTTTGCTCTACTATAAAAAGAATATAAGCTACCAGAGGGAACAGGTCTCAGTTGTTTCACACTGGATGTATCACAGGGCAAGCATGTGGTAAACATTCACTAACTACATATTTATTAAAATAATAAGTGGATATTGAAATCTGTAGGACATTCTAGAATGTCAGTCACATTTTCAAACACACAGAAACTCCAAACAAATGTATAATTTGTGATGATGAAAGCTGAGCTAATGAATTAATTTCTATAGACTCAATCAAATATTTTAATTCCCTGAATTACTGACTTTCTCATTGCAAGTCATTTCATTATTTGATCACTCAACCAAATGTTGAGTCATTTTTATCAATGAATTAAAATACTCATTTGTATCCCTCTTTGTATCTTATCAATTGAACAGTACAGACTGGACTTCAAATATTATGAAATCTGTTACCATCCTGTTACAATTGAATTCTAGCAACATTATTTGTTACCTTCTCTAACAAATAGGCTTTTTCATCTCTCATGTGAAGTATTGTAATAGCTACATAATTATTTTTATTATACTTAGTTTCTTTTTTGCCAATCCCTTCTTAAACCATTTCAGTGCTTTATTATTAACAATAGAAAAAATATTTTTAAATAATGTATTATCTCATACATAACTTTCAACATTTAGGCTTTTCTTTGTAAATTCATGTTTCATCTTTGTTCTTCTGTACTTCAAGCTGCGATCTTATTCTCAATAATTGTAAAATGCATACACAGTCGCAATTTTTATTATATAAGTATACCATTCTCTTCATCATCTGGGAAACTTATAAGATCTCATTTCTCATTGAAATATTTATATTTTTGAAAAAATTTCCTAATTCTTCGAGGTTTAGAACTTCTTTTCTCTGTGATTTAATAGATTATGCACATGATACTCTTTTAGTGAAGTTTAATTTCCTTTTACTTATTTTCTCCCAAGCTGTTATGGTTTATATAAAAAGAAGTATGATTTTCTTTTACTTATTTTCTCACAAGCTGTTATGCCTCCCCCGAAGCCTCATGTAATCATGGACATGGCTGAATCTAGCATTTGTGATTGGTTTGCTGTCTAGTGCTGGGATTGGTGATGTGAATGTTGTACATGCCCAGGGGTGGATCTGACTTACAGTGTAAGGGCAGGAAGAAGGCTTGTCTTGCCTCTTTTGCTCTGTTTATCCTTGTTGTTTGCAGTGGCCATGGATGGTGGCCCCACCATGCCACCCTGCCTTGGAGCCAGCTGAATATGGACTGAAACCCCAAGAACTGTAAGAAATAAACCTTCCCTTGCTTCACTTTGACTGTCAGGTATTTTGTCTCAATAACAAGAAATAAGTAATCAAGATACAAGCCTGTCTACTTTAGAGATATATAGACATTAAAAGAAGGAGTATGCCTGACTCGTCTTTGTTTTACAAGGGTCTAGTACTGTGTTTAACACTCACATCGCACTCATAAAACTCTAACAGGATAAATGAATATGTGATGAATAAACAGTGTGGTGGTTCTGAGAGAACAATGTGAGAGGATAACTTGATAAGATGCATTTCATTCCCAAGAGGCTATAAAAATATGTGGAGTGAATACAATGATTTATAATGATTTAATAAAAAAAAAGCTATTTGAGTTGCAGATGGGGAGTCAAAAGATTGGTTTTTATTTAAATTTTCTCAAATATGTGAATAAATTTAGGGCTAATGAAAATCAGTATGGGATGATTTTTAAAGCTTTCTTTATAAATAGCATTGAAGTCAACATTTCTGGAAATCTTCTGAAATTAAGAAAAAAATTAGTCAAAGTTTTTAAAAATGGAATGATATAATGGATTGATAAATACTGAGAGAGCAAATCATGATATTAAATGTCATTTGCTTTATATAATTAGCATGTCTTAAAAGTCATATAGTATTCATGTTATGATCTTCATTTTCCATGTCGGAATAGTTGTGTAATTAACATCACAAAAGATAGTTTTGGTATCAGTGGACAGTTATCACCCAAATTTGGTCTCCTGGTCAAATGATGTGAACTATATTTATAATATCTCTGTCATGATGTCATTACTCTATTGCAATAAATCTTATCTTATGGTTATTAAGGGGGAAAATGAATTTAAGTAGATGGATCATTCTATAAAACAAAATGTAACAGTGGTAATTTTAAATATTTATCTAGTTTGTGGATAAAAATAAATATTTGTGCACAAAAATGAGTAAAAATATTTAGATATTAATTAATTTGTTCCATACACATCTTTAAAGAGCACACAAAAATTTTGTAAAAGGATGGACTGATATACATTCAGTTCTCGGAATCATAATTTGAAAATATTAATTTAAGGGGTCTGTATCAAATACATAGAATATCTGAGTCACAAAATAATTTCAAATAAATTAGTTGTATATGTTTTCAACTTTGTAAATCTCTTACATCACCTCTACTAGGTTCTATTATTTTTTGTGGGAAAGTCAGGAAAGTAATAATGGATAAGTGAGATAAGGTGGATGTGAAAAGAACGGATGCTGATGCATGCAGGATGCTCACCTTGGGGTCTAGTTCGTAGTTATACTTGTTAAATTATGATTGTTTGTGTATAGTATATGAAGAAACTTACCTCTAAGAATTCAGCTTTGCTGAACTGCAATTTAATCATTTAAGGAGTAAAAGTGAAAATTTTGACCAAGCAAATCCCTCTAAAGTAACCATTAGAATTATAATCACTAAAAACGAATACAATTTTTGAACACAATTCACACATAACTCAAATGCTTTGGATTTAGTAAATTCTAAGTATGACAGCAATTATATATAACTATGTGAGTAATCTCAGATGTTCAAGAATTTTACTGTTGAGTAATACACTAGAATATATAAACTGCTTTTTTCAGTCCAAACTTTAATGAAAGAGCAGGTACTATCTTGTGTCAGACCAAATATATTTGATGAATAAAAAAATATGATCTTTCAGAAAACTCTGTAAAGCAACACCTAAAGCATAAAGATTTACCATTTATCATTTTTAATCTATAATGCTAGTTATTCTCCTTTACCGTGCCTCAAAGGAATTGCTGCAAGCATACAACCAGAGATGACCTGGAGTAATTTCCCCTATTTTTTAAAGAATAATGGCTATGAAGATCCAGTCTGCAGGAAGAACTGTGTTACAAGGACAAACTTGTTTGTAAATTAACTAGAAGTCAGAACAAGAGATATCTGTGACAATGGCCTGAAAACCCCAAAGAGAATTTAAAGCATTAGAAGAGGAGATAAATAAAACTGAATCAATTTAATAAACATATCAACATTCAACATTGCACATTACTATATATCAAAATAAATTAAAACATTTAGAAAGTTATTTATATTGCATTACATATCAACTTGATTTATAACATTGTAAAGAAAAAAGAAAAAACGGAAGAAGTCTTTCCTACTCAAAGTTGCAAAAGAAACTTAGACTTGCTTTGTCAGAAGCCCCGGGGGAGGTGAAGGTGACCTGAAGAGGAGGAGAGTGGTGCAACATTCTGCTGCTTATAACAGGGTACAACACTGTACACTAAAATTGAAAATCTGATCAACCAGATCTGGGAATGCTGACCTCTCCACCCACCCCCATTCAGCCATCCAGGGGAGAGAATTGAAAACAAAAGAAGCAACACAACTACAAAAAGCAATTTAAGAAATCAATTTCCAGTTCCCACCTAATAATTGAGAAGTTTGAGTTCATACAATTTTCCCTTTTATATACATGCAATGGTTTTAATTTCAAGCTGAGGTAGTTTCCAGATACCACAAAGCTAGGAGGAAAGAATCTCAATGCAATGAAATGTAGTCAACTTTAAATTCCTATATATGCTTATAAATTTCTTGTGAAGAATGTTTATTTTTATTATTCACCATTTAATCTTACTTACACCTAAGTATTATTTTAGGTCAAGTTTCACATTTCCAAGAACGTCCCACCACAGATTATTATTTTTTGAATGTTGGTATTGATTCTAATCATTTGGAGTTCAACTTGCTTTGTTCAAAGTTATGTTACACAATTATCCATCATTTTAACAATTTTCAAAAAAACTTCATATATAGCAGGACACAATTCTGAATAGAATAGAAAATACTTAACATGAAATAAAACATGTATTTTCTGTTGTAAGCATATTAAATATATCCACATAAAGCATCTATACTACAAGATGTACAGCACTTAGTGGACACTCATAAAAGAAGGGTAATAAATGTTCTCAGATACAATTAGAATGTTGTAGCAAATTAGGACAAATAATCCCCATGCTAATTTTCCTGTATGATATGTGTGATTTTTGTTCTTTACCTACATTACTCAAACATGTGCATGTGATAAGAAATCATGTCTTTGGATACCTAATCCAGGGATTTGAACTTTCTAGTTTTCCTTTACATTAAAATTTTATGGTGATGATGATGTTGATGATGACTTAAAATCACAGGGGCTTACTACTAATGTTTAAAATAGTATAATTTACTATATGAAGATAAAAATATTCAGCATGTTATAAGACTAAAATAGTTGGAAAGTGAAGATGGGAAGGAACAGAGTCCAAATAAATTTTTCTAGGACACATATGAAAAAATACTATGTTTATAGTCTTTTTAGAATATAATTTTATTTCCTAGTATATAAGTGGCATGACTTTGGATATTAAAACATTTTATGTCTCTCTTATCATGTAGGCTGTGAATTTCTAGTTTCAATTCAGGTAGACTGAAGGATTGGTAGCTACTATTACAGAATTCACTGACTACATTTATTTTACTTTGCCTATTTGAAAAATGAACATTCATTTGTTTTTTTAATAGAATACAAACATAACGTGAAACTCCTTCATTGATTTGTCTGAATTGTCTAATTATTTTATCCATGCCCAGATCAAGATCTTTTAAAAGATGTTTATACAAATAAATTTTCAACTCTAACTGGTGACGATCCCTTACAGAATAGCTTCAGCAGAAGTAATTTGTATCCTTAGGTCACAACTGTAGCAGTCTTGGCTGTGCTAGATTGAATAACTTGCCTTTCACTCTTTATGTGTCTATAATTTGATTATCATTAAATGAACCAGGAAAGAATTTGCTTCTACAATAAAACCCCACAGGCTTTTATGTCAGTCTTTTAGCAAGATTTATTCTTTACTAGATAAGTATGCAATACATAAAAATATCTAATAAAAGGCAAAATAAAAATTCTCATTACATCGCTTTAGGCCATAGACTGAAATTTAGAAAAAAATAATATATTCAGCTCCAATGCCTCAAATCTGAAATTTTATAGTGACAGTGTATAGCTAACCAAACTCTGGAAGGCATTTCGGAACACATGGGAATCCTCCCTCCTGATACCAACAAAATCCGTGTTCTCAGCTGCACCACCCCTGTCTCTAATACCTTCAGTTCCCCAGATCGCATGTGAATCAGTGATTGCTGACAATCTCTTCCATTAATCAGCACAACTGTTATGTCTCTAGATTCCTGTAACCCTGGCACTGATAGCTTCTGCCCTTTGCTGGACACAAGTTTCTTGTCTCCGAATTACACTTGCTTTTATCTTGTGCTGCTCTCAAGTGAAATTCTGAGTGTATTTCTGTAACTGTTTGCTTCTACCTGTAGCAGCTGTTGTCTGTTGCACAGCCCCACTGTATATTTACAACATATACTGAGCTTTTGTTGGAATTGAGAATGCAGCTCTCTCACTGTTGTGACCACTCAGCAGAAACAGAATGGAGGGCCTACCCCAAAACTGCATTGGGTATTAAGACTGAAAACATCCACGTGTATTAGGAGAATATGAATGCATTTATTATTATCTCATATAATGAGGCTTTCTGAGAAATATACATGACACCCACGCACGATTCAAAGGAGGCTGAGAGAACTAGGAAATGAGATTGATGTGTGGATTTACACATGGATTAATGGAAACTAGAGTGCAGTGTTGGAGTAAAGGTTTTTTATAGCAGACAGTCAAGCAGTTTGACATTGCGACTGGTGCTAAAGGAAGAATGCCTAGGGTTTGTTATTGTCTTTCCCATTTGTGGGGCAAGAGGGAAAAGAGAGTCCAGTGTGGTTAATAGCTATTGCAAGCCCACCATCCAAAAATGGAGACTCTCTATTATGCCCTTGTAAAAGAAAGATTTTGAAAAATAATGTCCTTTTTGGGAGGCTGGTTATAAACAAGTCCACATCCAGGAGAATGCATCCTCCTGGGAGCATGACTTAGACAGGAGCACTGGTTGGGCTTAACTCCCCAAACACTCAACCTTGTTCTGTGACCCTAGGCAGAATACAGCCTGCACATCATGTCCAAAATGCATAGAGAAATTGCCAAAAAAGCCTGGTCTTCTTAATGAGACTTGAGGGAATTCAACTAAATGAGCACCGAGGTGTTAAATTATATATTGTAGAGGTGTTATCTGGTATATTTACAAATTGTATATTCCACAAATTGTATGAATCTCCATTTTGCTGAACATTAATGAGAATTTGGTGGTGGTTCCAAAGAGAATACTGTAATACACATTTAGGGACAGGTGCAAAGGTGTTATGACTATTCCCAGACTTACTGCAGCTATGAGCACCCCTCTACCAATCTACCCCATTATAATAATTAGTACAACAATTTGACATAAATGGGAAAAGTTTCCATCTGTTTTATATCTCTGTAACAGAGACTTACACTGAATATTTGTTAAAGGAGAGAAATATGTGACTACTGTGAGCAGGAAACAAGAGAGTTATTGGAGGGTTGGCTGGATTATTTTGAAGAGAAAGAGCCTTAGAGAAAATTGTCTATTAAGAAAGGAAACAGAAGAACAAAGGGCAGACTTTGTGGCATCTCACAGTTCAGGACCTGCTGAACTCAACATGTTAAGATCCTGCAAAAATGACAACTAGAGTTTTTGTCATTATTTTTGTTTCTTTTATCACTTTTTATTTTTGTAGTGCTAAGAATTGAACCCAGTGCCTTATGCATTAAGCATACAACCTGACACTAAGATACAACCTCATTTTCTGCTGTTCATGAAGTTGTTTTTAGCAGGTTTTTATTACTAGAATAAATATAGTCTCTTCCTGGGCGATGTCCTTTGTTAAATAAAGCCCAGATAAAACATTGACTCTGATTGAGCCCTTACTCTTTTGAGTTTATAATGCTAATGAAAGACCATGTTAACAATCTGGATAGTAGGTTCCTCAAAAGAAATTGAGAATTGTCTAGAAAATTTCTTACACAACTGGAAAACAGCACTGATTTTTCATTAAAAAGGTAAAATTTTATTGCGAATGGGTAAAATATATTTTAGAATAAGGCAGATTCTTTTAATGTAGAAGAAATAGCAAGAAAAATAAGGTATGAATTCAGCTATTCAGTACAGGAAAGCCAATGAAAAAGAGAACATTTTGCTCTAAATGTGATGGCTACAATATTGTGTATTGTATTGAATGTTTCATTTACAATATTGTGTTGGACATTGCCTAGAATAACTTTGGCTGGCGACATCTAATCCAGAGACTCCAGAGAATAAATGGAGTATCTTAATTGCCATGGCTTTAGAATACTTTTTCAAATTAGGTAATATAAGCCTCAAATTTTGTTAATTTTTTCAAATTGTTTCAACTGTGTTGTCTTTTTCACATATATTAAAATTTAGAGGCAGCTTTGCTAGCAAAATAGTGGTGACATTAAAAGGAACTGTATTTAACAAATTAATATACAGAAAGATGGTCTTAACACTAGTAATCTAATCAATGAGTTTATCTGTTTTTGCTTTTATTGAAATGTGTATTTGATTTTTGTGCTTGATTCTATTAATGTGATATATCACACTTTTTATTCTGTAAATCTTTATTCTGAGATGAATTGCACATGACCTTGATGAAAGATCTTTTTTATTGTGCTGTTTACATTTATTTTGCTGAGGATTTTTCCATCTGTGTTAAACATAATGATTAGTGTGTAGTTGTTTGTTTGTTTTCTTATCTGGTCTTAGTGTCATGGTAATGATGGTCTCATAGAATGAATTATGAAAACTTCTCTTCAATTTTTTAATAGTATAAGAAGAATATTGTGTGTTTCTCTTTAGGTGGTAGAAGTTAGTTTACCAGTATTCACTTTAATTCAGTGAAGCCATAAAAATATTTTTAGTCATTGATTTAAACTTGTTCACAATTGGTTACTTTGAGAAATTATAGTAGTTTGTGTGTTTACAGAAGTTATCCATTTCTTCTAGATTTTCCAACTTGTTGTGTGCAGTGGTTTATAATACTATCTCATGATCCCTTGTATCATGATCCCTTTTATGTTGTAAGCCTAATATATACATTTTCATCACTGATTTTATTTAACTGTGTATTTTTCCTTTAGTCTAACCAAAGATTTGCCAATTTTAGTTATCTCTTTAAAAGCTTTTTGTTTCATTTATAGTTGGTACTTAATCTATTATATTTTTGCTGTTATCTTTATTATTTTGCTGTATGGTAATTTTGAGTTTAGCTTGTCATTATTTTCTAATTCCCTGAGAAGTGTTGTGAGGGTGCCCAAGACATTTTGCCATATTTTGAAAGTTACCATTTATTGCTATGAACTTCTCTCTTAAAACGTTTTTTCTCTATCCCATAAGTTTAATATATTATTTTACCATTTTCACTGGTCTTAAGAAATTATTTTAATTTCTCCAGTGACTCATTAGTTGTTCATTAGCATGTTGTTTAATTTTCATTTATTTATTCATTTTCCAGGACTCTGCCTATGGATGATTTTTAGTTTTGTTTCATTTCTTTGTTTGAAAAATATATGTAATTTTGATTTTTTAAAAACGATTTGTTAAGACATTTTGTGGCTAACTGAATGTTCTAATCTGCAGATTTCAAGTACAGTTAAGAAAAGTGTATATTCTGCAGATGCTGGATGGAGTTTGTAAATAGGTTGTTTTAAGTTTATTTGATGTAGAATGTAGCTTAATGATGGTTTTTGTTGTTGTTGATTTTTCTATCTGTATGAGAGACTCAGTGATGAAAGTAACATGTTAAAAACCTTTACTATTATAGTTTTGAAGTCTCTCTTTTAAGATCTGCTAAAGCTTGTTTTAAAACCTATGTACTCTAATGTTGGGTGAGCATATATTTAAGAATTTTTTAGATTGTGGCAGTATTAAAGCTTTATAATTGTGCAATGGTTTGTTTGACTTTTATTAAACTTTAAGTGTTTTTCTAAATGTTGTTTTGGTTTTTTCATTTGCTAGGTACTTAAAGTTAGCCATGAGCTCACTACGCCCAGGGTGATTTGAACCCCTGAGCCTCCCGAGTCAAGCTCCGGATTGCTGGGATTACAGATTGGCAACACTGCGTTGAACTGGCTTGAATTTAATTCTTTCTGATAAAAGTATAGGTACTTCTGGCCACTTTTTTAAAATTTGCATAAAGTATCTTTCCCCATCTGTGTGTATGTGTGTGTATATATATATATATATATATATTTACTGGATAAGTAGGTCTCATAAAATGTACATAGATGATTTTAGTTTTATTATCCATTCTTTCAATCTATGTGTTGTCAGAAGGAAATTTAATTCATTTAGATTAAAGATGATTTTTTGTAGATAAGAGCTTGTTTCTCTGATTTCTAATTATTGTGTAGACTCTTTGTTTTACTCCCATACTTTCATCTTTTTTATTTCCTTAGTTTTTAATTTTAGTGTATATATGATACTATTTTGTTTTGTGGTTGCCATGTGGTTTATAAATTATACTTAGATTATGTTACTGTAAATAAATAAAATTAATATTTATCATAGTAAAAAAAGATAATTGTACATTTCAACTGCATGCCCTTATTTTGAATTTTTTATGTAAGTTTACATCCTTTAATATTGCCTATGCATTAAAATTTTTCAGTTTGACATTATTTTTCTTCATTTTATCTTTTATTCTCTCTATTTGGAATATAAGTCATTTATTTCCCAACAATTTTTTTTCTTTTTGCATAGGTCTTTATGTTTACCTGTAATTTTATATTCTCACATGGTTTTCTGCAACATTATCAGTGTTTTTTTTTTCTTTCGACTTGAAGTTCCTTGAGCATTTTCATAAGATAGGTCCAGTAATAATGTATTCCTTTAAATTTCGTCTGGAAAAAGTCTTTATATTTCCATTTTTAAAGGAAAGTTTCCTCACATAAAGTATTCTTGTTTATTTTTTTTTATTTCGGCACCTCATAAACAATTGTAGCATCCCCTCTCTTTTAGCCTACTGATTTTCTGCCCAGCTGTCAGCTTTGAGCTATACTGAAGCTCCATTTACCATGATGATGCTTTATCTTTTGCTGCTCTTTGTTTTTGTTTTTTGGAAAAAATAATACAATACAAAAATTATAATGAACATATACATACATATATGATGGCATTTTATAGACATTATGGAAGACAGAAAAATAAAACATGCCTTCCTTATCAAGAAATTGGTATAATAATAAATTACCTGGTCTTATAGAATTGAGAATGAACTCATATGTGCATTTTTATGTATTAAAAGAGTCAATTTAGATTTAACTTATGTATTATATAGTCATTAATAACAGATAAACTAGAAGAATTCTTTATGAACACTTGTGCTTCTAAATCCCAAGTGCTATGCATCCTGATTCTATGTCCCTTGAAGTCAAGCTCATGCATATATCCAAAGACAGTGACTATAATTAACCCACATTCAGATTCTAAAGAGTAAGTAATAAGAGAAGTTAATAAAGTACATACTTGGAAGTGTATAATTTATTCTTTCCTGACCTTCAAATCACAATCTGTTCAAAGTATTCTGTAAGAATTTCTTTCTCTACACTTGTGTTTCAACTTCTTCATAAAAATGACATTTGTGCAATAAAAATAAAATATTCTAGCTGTCCAAGTAATGTATATTCCAAACTCAACACTTACCTAACCTCTCTGTTAGCTCCAACCCCCTCCTCAACTCCAGCGCTGACGTGTGAAGATAGCGATACTTTCCCTTCTCAAAATGGGGAATTTAAATTAGAAGACTATCATTGTAAGGTGCCATAACTATAATCTCAGTCAGAGATTTCAGATCTGCTTTCTAGTAGTTAAGTTCTCTAAAACAATATTCTTAATTTTGCACAGAGTTATACAATTGACTAGAATGGGCATTCTTATTTATCAGCAGTTTTCTTGGTACATATTTCTCACTTCTAAATTTCAATAAAATAGCAACATCAACATCATGAGAAAAAGAAAAGCAGCTAGCTCAGACTTCATCAAAGGTTAAACTTACCTTACCGGCAACTTCTAGAATCATAAAACAGAAAACTTCATTTTCAGCCCATACTGGACTTACTAAGATAACTAACATTTTCACACAAAGCTTATGGACTTATGATTTTATATTTTTCCCTTTCTCTCTTTGAAATTTTTCCTCTGTTTTATGCTCTTTTCCCTCTTTTATGTCTCTTTATGTTTCTTACCAAAAAAATGCATATTTACATGCTGGATAACTGCATGGCCTTTCCCTACACAATTAAACATATATGCCCTTGCAAATCCTGATAATAATTTCTATATTTTCAAGAACATAACTTTGCTGATGTCCATTCAATACTATTCTAAATATGTAGCCTTGAAAATTGCTTCTTGAAATCAACAAATTTATCAAGTTTGTCACTCTGATATGTTAAACATTGTATGTGAAAGGTGATCTCTTTCAACTACTCATTTTAACAATAACTTTGGGGCTATCAAACAATATCAAAGGAGATTTGTTTTTGTATGTATGTGAAAAAATTTAATCAACATTTAACATTAGAATTCTGTTTGGTTTATTGTGATTTGATTAAAATATAAACTTATCCCAAATAGAACCTGGAAGTAATTTAATCCAATGGATAGCACTGTACTCTTTGTCACAGATTATCCAGTGTCATCAAGATAATTTCAAGTGATTATCTCTCCCATTTTTTTCTGCTAAATGACAGATTTGAAAAGTTGTACATTTAGGGTTTGAAACCTAAAACGTTGTCTTACAGTATACATAAAAGAATGAGTTATTTCTTGGGTCTGTTTTATGTAAAAGAATCATGAGGTTAGTCAATAAAATTGGAGTTCTTATCAGTAATATTCTTAAATTGTACAACATGACCACAGATTCTTATTTCATACAAAGTATTTTGTGGAAAATAGGTAGCAAATATTTTCTGTGTATAGTCAGTAATATACTCAGGACCCTCACTGTGAGCTATTCTTCATCCTTTGTTTTATTTGTTTATAGTGAGCCAGAGTCTCAAAGTTGCCAGTGCTGAGCTCAGAATTTCCATCCTCCTGCATCAGCTTCCTAGAATTGTGGGATTATAGATTTGAACTCCCATACCTAGCTGAAAAACA
Organism: Hydrochoerus hydrochaeris; assembly: GCA_004027455.1. Lineage (NCBI taxonomy): Eukaryota > Metazoa > Chordata > Mammalia > Rodentia > Hydrochaeridae > Hydrochoerus > Hydrochoerus hydrochaeris. The sequence goes on from PVLA01003327.1 coordinate 14,444, forward strand.
GGATCAGAATATTATGCACTAAAAGTAGAAGCATAATGTATCATATATAAAATATAAATTTAAAAATGTTTAAATATATTAATATATGAAAAATAACTTTTATTTTTTTAATTTGGAAATCACAATCATTTTCAGTCAGATGATGTAATGTTTGACATATATGATTTTATAATGCTCATTTCCTCTGTCCCTGACATGGGTATTTTTTGAATTTGTTATGTATATTCAGAAAAAATACCACATGAATAAAAAGTCATTTTCTCTTTAGTTAGTGACTTGAGTATAAGATTAATATTATATTTCTGAAGCCTGAGCACAGCTGGTAATGGAAAATACTGAGATTGAATTTTCATTGCAAGAAATTTCTCATGACTTACCAAAAAACGTCTGCGTAGTATTTTGAGTTTGAAATTGTACTTGATATATGAAAACAAGCTAAAAAAGGAATGATCATTGTAACTTTAAATTTTTAAACAATTTCTCTTCATACTGCAGATCTTAGCATTCATGTTTTATAACATATACATACACATCTTAGCATTCACGTTTTATAACATATACATACACATCTTAGCATTCACATTTTATAATATATACATACACATATACATGTATGTATCTCAAGTTTTCTTGGTTTTCCAGACAAACAGTAGACTAAAGTTAAAGTTCATTCTATAATTTTCTAGAAATTTATTATGTTATCCAAAATCAATATAAACATACAGTACAGTTTACAAATTCCATATTTTAGCATATGAAAAAGTTCAGCATATTAGGAAAGCAGAGTGATCATATGTTCTAATGTTTACAGCCATACAAAGGATCACTTATCCCTCAAAAAGCAAAAGCGCAAACAAAAATAGCAATATAAATTATTAGAGTTCATAATCTTTATATAAAACTCAACTGAAAATTATAGGAAAAGTTGTCTTAAACATACAAAAAAGTTCCAATGAAAACCACAAAATACTGAATGAAAAAGGACACAGTTTCCAATGAAGATCATTGATACCTGCAATATGAATATATTTAAAGTTGTAAAGATAATTGTAACTGTCAGAAAATACAAGGTAAGTGATAATGCTATATAAAAATTGTGAAGTACAAGGTATATTTCATTTATGAATTAAAGGTAGAAATATGCAATGCTCTCAGAATCTCGTGGAGTTGTTAGTGAACTAAGACTTAACTGCCATTTATTAGAGAATTCAGAGAAAAAAAAGGACAAAAGTTAGTTCACGGAAATATCATTTCAGTGGAACACATGATGCCCTGGAATGAAGACCATAGTAGTGGCCGGCACAAGTGCAATTTGGGGAGAATAATAAGAAAAGACACCTATCTATTACAAATTAATCAATACAAGATAAGAACCAACTGAACAGACAACAGAGAGGTTTACTATCCAATAAATAAATCAGGATGAATCAATACATTATGAAGCATGAAAAACCAGAAAATAAAACTAAAACTAAATGATGAGAATATAGTTATGTACATCAATTATTACATCAAGCACAAATAAGCAAGATTTTCCCCAAAGGGATAATAAAATTGCAGATATTTTCCTACAGAAGCACATTGAAAGGAATAGAAATGCTAAGCAAATAACAAGAAGCAGACTTGCTAATACTGAAAATATTTTTCTGGTAAGGAGGACCATTTCTAATAACCACACACATGTGCACAGATATACCTGAAAGACACACATGATTAATGAAGTAGGCTCAGAAAAAAAGAGAAAAATATAGTTGCAGAGAAATGTAGAATTTCACATAGTATGAATAAAATGTGTTTAGCATTATTTGTTATCAGTATTATTATGGTTATTTGTTCTCAAAGCACATTTGAAGTCTTGTGACAGGAAAATGTGAATAACATGAATTAAAATGATCACATTATATATCACATGTTAAAAAGATAACAGTAAAAACTAAAATAAAAGCAATGTTTTAACAGCAGATATTTTAGCTGAATATAAATTAACAATTATTAAAAATAAGAAAGTTTAGTAAAGTTTCTATGAAAGAAGGTACTAAAATAGTTATCATACATCACTTACATGAGTATTATAAATGGCAATCTCCCAAAAGTTCAGCTGAAAACAAAAGAGAAAAATATAAATAACAATACAAGTAATTCAAACAACACATACAAACAAGAAACAATTTAGGATTAATTGCAAGAAATTATAAAATAATACCAAATAAAACCATAAAAATTGGTAAAATGTAAATAAAAGTTAAAACATAAATATAAATTAGGACTAATTTTTTTGAAAATAGAGAAATGATCCCAAAGTTATTTCTTCATAAAGCCAACATGGTAGCTAATTTTATGTATCAAGTTGACTAGGTCATTATGGCCTGATATTTGCTCCATCAGTATTCTGACAATGGAGAGATTGTGATTCTGTAAAAAGTATCATTTTAGACGAGGCTATCATAAAAACCAGTAATCCAAACTTCTGTACTTAAAGGAGGGGCCCAGGGAATTATGTTACCTGGTTGGTTATTGCTTAGCTTGCTGGTTAGTAAGTTGAAAATTACCTTAAAAATGGCCAAAGGTAAATGAACTTGAAGTGTTATATATTTTTATGGACTATTCAGAGGAAAATGCTCAAAGGACCAACATATTGAAATAAAGTTGATTTGTCACTCAAGACTGAGCCACATTCAGAGGATCTGGAGAATCCATTCCCTGAAGTGAAACAGTTTGAAGATTTATAATTCCTGAAAGGAGAGGGTAGGATTCCTTAAATAAGTTCCAAAATGTAGAGTTAACCATTTTTCCAGCATTTCCTCCAAAGAAACCTATGATATTTTGGGGAGTTTCATGATGTTTTGCTCTGAACCAACCTCTTCAGAAAGCACAAGACATCAGGTGGGGCCTCAAATTGGAGTAACAGGATATAGGGGTCAGGTAATCAATGACTATTACAACACAGCTATCTCACAGTATGTGAGATCTTCAGGTTCTCCTGTGATTATTTCTTAAATTACAAAATTCACAATTATAATAGACATTCTTAGCATTAGCAGAAATGCAGATTGATTCCCTGATGGTCATGTCAGTGATAAAGGTGTTTTGAAAGCCAGTGGAATTGTCTCCACTTAGGAATATAGTAAATCAGAGACATAATGAATTCCTGTAAAAATAGCAGAAATTGGTGCTTTCATTAAGAAATTAATGATCCCATCAGCCTTCTTGTATGGCCTTAGCAAAAGACAGATAGAGGTTCAAGGGTGACAGTAGATTGGTTACATTTAGCTGTGCGTTCTCCAATTACAGGTGCAATAGTTGTGGTTTGATTGCTTGTCTAAATCAACAAGCCCCTATTACCTATTTGCAGAAAATAATCTGGAAAATCATATATATATATATATATATATATATATATATATATATATATATATATGCATAAAACCCAGAAGAACAGCCCTCTTTCATTTGCAAAGCCATAAGTACCCCTTTATTTTCCTACATCTACAATATAGCAGTTATTCAGTCTTATATCATAATTTGGCTTATGTGAATGTTGATTACATTTCCTTTCTAAAAGATAAAACACTGTTCCATTATAGTGAAGCATGATGCTTACTGAATTGAGTAAGCAAGAAGCTGTAATAATTCTAAATATATTGGTAACACATTTGAATGTAGGGGAGGAGATAAACTTGGCTACAAAGCAGGATATTTCTACCTCAGTAAAATCTACACTGTTTCAGCTGTGTTAAGCATGCTGAGATATGTTTTCTAGCATGAATTCTCCCATCTGTCTCTACACCCAGGAAAGAAGGACACCATGCCGCGGTGTCTTTGAATTGTTGAAGCAATTTGGTGCTCATTTGCATGCACTAGCCCATTCATTAAGATGTCCCCAAATGCTAGTAATTTTGAGTGGAATCAAGAAAAAGATAAGGCTCTATGAGAAGTCTCATCTTCCATGGAGTTTTCTGCGCCACTTGGGCCATGTGATGAACTTGATCCCATGGAGCTTATTGAATGCTGAGATGTTATCTGGAGCCCTTGGCTAGCCTTCCTCACAGTCAGACTTTTACTATTTCTACAGTGCTTTTCCATTATTAGCAGAAAACTACTTTCCTTTTGAGAAAAAGTGCTAGGCCTGGTATTAGGTAATACATCTCACCCCTTGACTATGAGTTTGCAAATTAACATGTGAATTGATTTATCTCTCAAGAACTGTGTGTGATCTCACCCACTAAGCCATCAAATTGAGGATACATGGTAATATCACATTATAAAATAGAAGGGATACACACACATTTTATCTCTCTCTCTCTCTAGAGAGAGAGAGAGAGAGAGAGAGAGAGAGAGAGAGAGAGAGAGAGAGAGAGAGAGAAACTGTCCTCTTGAAGATACAACCAGATTATATAAGGAAATGGGCAAAATGTTTGCATCTCTTCCTGTGCTACAGTGCATTTTTCTCTATATATCTCTAATTGTGACCTCAAGGAAGGAGGTCTCTAAAACCAGTTGAAAGAATAAGAAAAGAGCAGATCATATTGAAAGATTTTCATGTATGACCTTCAGGTTTCTACAGAGACTGGACAGCCAGAGCAGTCCACTTGCTTTGGTATGTTCATGAATGACAGAGTAGTAAATGGGGCAGAACTTTGAGCAGTGCATATGGTTTTTAAATTTGCTCGTGAGTAGAAATGGTGAAATGTGCAATCGTGTATAACTGTACTGATTGGTTCATGGTATATGGTCTGTAATATTGTCAATGATTAGAAAGTTTGAAGGAACATCATTGAAAAACTGGTGATAAAGACATTTGGAGAAAGATATGCAATTTGTAAGGTCTAGAAAAATAAAACAATTCTTTTACTAAGAAACAATGGCACTTCCATTAAACTGAAAGTTCAGGGCTCCCAGATGCTTACCTTAAAACCTACAGAACTCCAAATCAACAGGCAAAAGTAAGGTTAGATTTATATTATTGGAAAGGTTCTGAGATACTGGCTTCCAAGGGAAATTCAATGACTCTTTCAAGACAAAAGAAGGAAAAATATGAAAAATATATATTCTTCTAGATTGTAAATATCCCCCTAGTGTGTATTTTAGAATCATTATGCTTAGTAGTTAAGTGAATGAAAAAATATGAAAATTAAATCAAAGAAAGGCTGTTAATAGTCAAAACCCTTCAAGAATGAAAGTTATCATCACCCAATTAAATGAAGAATCATAGATAGCTAAAGTACTCACTAAAGACAAAGGAAATACAGGTTGAGTAGTAGAGAAAAGTAGCATTTATACCAACTCAAACACTTGACCAACTGCAGATGAATGCACAATAATTACTTTGAGGATTTCTTGCTTATTTTGCTCTAAATCCTTAATCATAGACCCTATGTTTCTACATGAAGATATAAGACCTCATGTAGGCAGTCTACCTGCTGTGAGAGGAAAGATATTCAATTTTTTTGACCGCCTATCACTCTGTAAGCAAGTCATTAATAGGTAGGGTTGACCAGTGTGGCATAGAAATATGAACTGTGCCTCAGAAAGTCATTTCCACTAGTACCTATCAGTACCTCACTCTGCCCATTGTCATCAGCAAATTGACTCTTACCTTAGGATACAATCAGTTGTAATGGTTCTCTTTAATTTTCAAATTGTATCATTACATTTTTCATTTTAGTATGATATTTTTATGATAAACTTTCTTAATTTCAAAAAAAATCTCTTTAGACTTAATGTGTTGGTGGTGCACATTAGGAATCCCAGTATTTGGGAGACTGAGGCAGGAGGATGACCAACAATTTGAGGCCATACTGAACTATACAGCAAGACCTTGTTTCAAAACAAAACAAAGCAAAGCAAAACAAAACAAAACAATGAAAAAAATAACCAAAGAATCACTTTAAAATATCCATTGCATACCACAAAATGGATAGCAGTATTTAAAGGTAATGAAAATTTGTAATTAACAAAGGAAATTAAAATGTAATTTTTGGAAAGCTTTTAAGGATAAGGCACAAATTAAAGAACAATACAAAAGTTGTTATTTGATTGTACCTTGTGGAATAAATTTTAACCTTCACATCTTGCGCAGTAACAGAATGATTAATATCTAAATGATCATGCAACATTGTAACTAGAGTTGATAATGCTGTATTGTACAGTTTAATTTTTGGTTTAGTTAATAACGTTGTTACAACAAAAGCGTAAGTAATTTTAAATGATATTTTTACATTACTTGATATTGAAAGGTGTATAGAGAAGAAAGAAAAAGAAATCAACTTTGCCACTGAAATCAACTTTGATATAGAAATGTAGCCAATTCTTTCTGTAGGATGTGATATTTTGATATGTACATAATCTGAACCTAATACTATCTATTCTTGATGTAATTAGGTATTATGTAAAATATACGCATGCTTCAAGAAAGGCACCACAAGTACAGTCTCTCTTATCATCATTAATTCCATTATGTGACATAACCATAACCTTATTTCTAGTAAAAAAAAATATTAGTGATACAAAAACAAAAACATGATTTTCAAACAGTCATTACTTAAAATTAAGTTATGCCTTACTTAATTTTCAACACTCTTTGTCTCCCATAAATATTTCAACTATAATTAGCATAGAAAACATTAAACTCATACTTTTTTCTCGAGACTAATCTTGTTAATAGGTATTTTGCTCTCTTTTTAAGTTTTTAAACTTAAATAAGATGTAATTTTAAAATCTCATATTATTGATGACCTTAGTTATATGATAAACTAGGGAAATCCTCAAACTGCAGATTTCTAGTTTGTGCTATATTTATACTTGTTAAAGCCATAGCTGCATTATTTTCTGTGTAGTAAGTAACAGTTGAAACATTCTGCATTTTCATCAGCAATGTGAAAGGCTCTCTACATTCATCCCTAAGAGCTATTTTGCTATTACTGTTTTTAACACTGTCATTCTGATTTATGGAATATGTTTTTGCTATGAATCCAGGTTTTTTAATATATATTGGAGAATACATTCAAGATGTGATATTTTTAAATGCATATATTATCAAAATTATAACAAGTGAAATTTGAGGACATACTTAGTCAAAATGGCAATATTAAGTATAAAACATTGAAATATATCTTTCAGTAAAATAAGTAGTAATAAAATTTTAAAGAGGTTAGCATGAATATCCTAGTTAGAAACTACTCTATTATGACTATGATAAACATTGAGAAGAAAAACTAAAAATTAAGAAATGGAAAGGTAAATACCACATCAATAAACGAATAGGAGAGTTGGATGTAATTAGCTGTATAACAAGTTAGTTAAAATACTAAGACTAATGGTTTTAGATTGTGTCATGATTATGTTCACTGCAATGAGATTTTCTAAATATACAATGAGTCTGCTTTAATCACTATAAAACACAGAGTCCATTTACAAATGGAGACTAGGAAAATAGATTTTAGATTAAGTCAAAATCATAGTGTGTGCCTGTATGTTTATATATACATATTTAGACATTTTAGGTTTGCCCAAGAGCTATGTGTGGTATGACATCTGTGGTGTAATGTATATGCATGTGTAATTAGCATGATCATCTGAAGGTATGAATGTTGGAAGCCGCTGAAGCTGGAAGTTGACCCCAAGTTCAGAGCTGGACCATGGCTGGCCCAAGAACAAAGAGCACCTGCAGCCGCATGAAGAAGCTGCTTCAGCCCAGAAAACGTCTAGCCCGCATGACTATCTGAAGAGTGGGTTGCTAGGGCAGCGGGGTGTCATATGGCATTGTGTTGCTAAATATATAAACACCCCTACAATGAGGGGTCAGTTCTTTTCCTCTCATCAGGAGAGAGGGTTTCACCTGATCCCAGCATTCTGTCTCATCTTTATTTCTTCACCTTCTCACTGCCCTTCATGGTCCTCGCTCTGGGAACCTCAAGAGTTGTGATGGTTGTGGCATATGAAGACAAGTGTAAGAGTTGTTTGGATTAAAACCTCATTTAAAATTTTTCTTATAGAATGCTTCTATGGACTCAAAGTTGCAAGAGACAAAACAATCATGGTAGATCATTATAATAACAGCAGATTTTTACAGAAAGATATTTATTACTTTTAAAATATTCTTGAAAAATCAAAGGATTCACAGAAAAGCCTCTTTGTTTTTCATTAATAAAATAAATTCAGCATTTTAAAATTAACAATAATAAAAAAGAATCAACACTCATGTCAAATATAGTGCCCACCTCACCATGATGGGCAGAGAGGCCCACCACAAGATGATGGAGATTGCACCTTGAGTGTGTTTCTAGGTCCCAAAGAATGTGAAGGATTAATGGCAAGCACCAGAGGGTAAGATGAGGTAAGAAAGGATCTTCCCCGAGTTCTCTAAGAAATTGTCTCTCCTACCACCTTCATTTCAGACTTCGGCCAAACTATGGCAGAATAAACTTCTTTTGGCTTAAGTCTCCCAGTTTTTGCTAATTTGTTATGGTGATTTTAGGAACTACACACAGTGAAAAGAGTTTCGAAGCCAATACGAAAATTGCTTAGTGGTTGTTTTGACTTTTAGTCAAATTTCATGAGGATTAATTCCATAGAACAGTTAAATCATATCGACATAGGTAACCAGATCTCTGTGCCAAAATTAAGTTTTATTGAAACTGTAGGTCCAGTGCTTAGTAACTGTCTTTGCATCACTACTTTATTTGGATAAATTATTACTGAGTTATTAAACAAGCTGATCATCAGAATCAAATGGAGAGCTTCAAAAATTATCTATAACTGTATGTGCACATGCATATACACACATGGAAATACACATTTCTCTAGTTTGAGTCACCATTCGACAGTTGTTTTTTCTGAAAACATAAGAGATAATTCAGAATATAAGATAATAGACAATGTTTGTTGATAACCTTAAGTTATCTTGCTACTGAGATTAAATCATGGATCATTTTAAAATTAATCTTCTGCAGTCCATTATTTCAAGGAACTTACTTAATGCTTCTTTTCAGGTTATATTATCTCATGCGAGACATTATACTTTACATGTGTGTATACACAGTACATAAAACTTGATAACATTAGATATAGCATGAAACACATTCAGTTCTACAGAAGTACATAAAGTTTTATCCCAAATTTTAAAGAGTTTATTTAATAGAAAATGCATTAAGTAATTTTATTGTTTACATATTCTTAGGGTCTTGAGTTTTTTGAGTTCTTAGAAATATGCCAAATCAACTACACCACTGTGCTTCTATGTCACTCTTCATACACTATATTTTATGTGTACTACACAGTTTGTATAGTGGTTAACATCTTCATCAGAGCAGTCTTCTGAGACAGAGCATCAAAGTAGTTTTTGTTAACAAGTGTTTTATACTGAGGGTCATAGGATCAATATTTGGGAGGGATCTTATTCCAACTTAATTTTTATGATTATGGTTATGATATCTTTATGTGAAATCACTACTTTATGCTTCTATCGTCCACCAGTGGAACATCTATCCACACAAGTTTAATGAAGGTGATAGTTGGTACACAGAGACATTGATTTTACCTGTTAGCTCCATCTGAAAAATATCTAAATTTTAAAACTGGCTAGTAATTTCCCAGAAAATACCACTGAATATTCACTTGCTGAAGAAAAAACATTTACAGGATTATCAGGTGGAAATAACTGTAAAAGACATATGTTTCAGTGTAATGAGATTGTCTTGTTCCTTATAAAGTAATAATGACAAAATTTACCAGATTTACTATTGCATTTCCTAACAAGGGACATCTGTAAGCAGCAATTCAGGAGGCTCAATTCTTTTGAATTACACTCCTGTTATTTGCTTTATAAATGAAAATCAAGGGGATCTGAGTAAAAATAAAATGAATAGAATATTATCTTTGTTACATCAAGATTCTCAGTCTTTCTGATCTCGTGTTGTTTATACTTCATATGAGTTACACTTCATTTACCTAGATTAGTATTTATAAACTCCCTTAATTTGTGGACAGAATTATTTGATACCTTGAAAATGACAGGCAGTGAGCAAGCGAGTGAGAAAGAGAGAGAGAGAGAGAGAGAGAGAGAGAGAGAGAGAGAGAATCACCAAAGCATGACAGCAAGTGTGAGTGTCTTTGAATTGGTGATGGAGAAAAGCAAACACCCTGAGGTGGGGCCAAACAATAAGGTCTAATGTGAGAAGATAAATGAAAAGAATATAGAGTAGAATTAAAATCCACTTCTTAGAGAGTGTGTAGGAGAAGCTGAACCACTCTTGGATCATGATACTGTACCCCACACCTCCGACAGGGCATATCAAACATCTAGGGAAAGAATCAAGTTGAGGGAGGAATCTGACCCTTCAGCGACAGCCAGGCTTATTAAATAGACTCACAGTCATGCTGTCCTCTTTTTCATGCAAGAAAGTAAAAGACTTCTACAATGAAAACTACAGTATTTTTAAAAAGGAAACTAAAATGACCATAGAAAGTAGAAACACACTCCCATTTTCTTGATAGGCAAAACCATTATCATAATGGCCAGATTTCCGAAACCAATTTATTGATGTAATGCAATACAAATCAAACTGCTAGGACCATTCCTCATGGAATGAAAGAAAATAATCCTGAAACTGACACTGCAAGAGATCCCAAATAGCAAAAGCAATCTTTAGTAATAAAAGTGAAGCAGGATGCATCACAATCTTGGACTTCAATTTACATTTCAAAGATTCCATGATAAAAGCAGCCTGATTCTAGTACAAGAACACACATGGGGATCAATGCAATAGAAGAGAGAAAACACAAACAAACCCAAACACATTCCACCTGGTTCTTTCACAAAGGAACCAAAACCATAGGGTAAAGGAAAAGTAACTTCATTAGCTAATGTTACTTGAAAAATTGCTTATCCATATGCCAAATATTTAATCGAGACCATATTTCTCATCATGTACTAAACTAACATCACAATGATTCAAAGATACAAATATTAAAATAAAAACTCTGAAGAAGCTGGAAAGTAAAACAGGTAAAATTTCTAAAGTTATTGACATAGGCAAACACTTCCTGAACAAAACCTCAATTGCACAAGAAAAAAATACCAGGAATCAACAAATGGTATTTAATCCAACTAAAAAATCTTCTGAACAATAAAAGAAACAAATATAAGTATGAAGAGACAAACTACAAAATGGGGAAAATTGTCAGCTCTACCTTGACCAGATAATTAATATCTAGAATATATAAAAAAGTTAGATCCCTCAAAATAAAAGAACTATTTTAAAAATGAGCCAATGAAATCAGTAGACATATTGTAGAAAAGCAGTAGAAATAGACAATAAATATACAAAAATGTTCAACACCAATGGCCATCATAAAAATGCAAATTTAAACAACATGGTTTCCAACTTACTACTGAAAGAATGGTTACCATCAAGAAATCAAACTATAAAAAGTGCTTGTCATGCTGTGGAAAAGAGAACCACTTCTACATTGTTAGTGGGAATGTAAAGTAATACAACCACAGTGCAAATCAGTAAGGAGATTCCACAATAAAACTAAACATGGAAATTCCATGCTACCTGTCATTTGCCTTTTATGTATCTTCTCCAAATAGTTAAAAGACATAACATTACACTGACACATGATTACCCATGTTTATAACAGCACAATTCATACTATGTAAATCTTAGAAATGGCCTATACACTAATAACTAGGATCATAAGCACTTGTGTTTCATGAGTAGAGGCATTCAGCCAAATTTGCCTCCATTTTCAAACTGCATCAGGTGACAAACACAATCTCAGTTATCTCCCCCAGAATCATGGAACAAATTAAGTTTGTGAACTGAAATACTACTCTACGTCTATGAACAGATGAATGAATAAGGAAAATTTGGGTTTTACATGTAACAGCTTTAGTCTTCTGTAAAAGATAAATTCATGTACTCTAAATGTACTAATAGAAAATAACACTATTGCAATCCACATTAGGTGATACTGTGTGTATGTGTATGTATGTGTGCTGGCAATTAAACCCTGAACACTTATTTTTTACTTTTACTAAGGATCCTACTAAATTGTCAGGTTAGGCTCAAATTTGCATTACTCGTCAGCCTCCCAGAGTGATGGGATTGCAGGGAAGTACCGCCACACCTAACTCAGTTTGTGGTAATTGTAAAGGATAATTAGGCCTAATCTTTAACATAGAAATTCTTTTCCTGCTGCTTCTCCAGAAATAATATTTTTCTTTTGTTCTTTTTAGAATGTATTAAACAGGAATATAAGGTACTCTTTCATATCTCAATTTTTTAGTTATTTCTATCTAATCTATTTGACACCTTTTTAATATAAAAATTCTAGCATTTGTTTTCATATTGGTTTTCAGCTGCTCAGATTTTTCCTTGTTTGTTCTTTGTCGTTAATTATGTTTCATTATTTTTTCATACAAACAGTCCACATTTTTAATATCTGAGACTTAATGGTTCATATATTTCTGAACTTACAATGAGAGGCACAAAGTGGAAGAATCATGTGACAGATGCTCTGTGACTTGAGCTGGAGCAGGTTAGCAGTAGCATATTTGAGGTGAAGCAGGTTGATGGCACAGGAAGGAACTGGGAGGATGTAATTTTTCCTGGACATGAAAGGAAATTATACACCAAGGCTACTTCAAAGTTTAAAGATTAATCTTCCTCCTGACTCACTGCTTAGTACCTGAGAATTAAGAATGCATATATTTGAAATAATGAAGGCAAGGGATGTTGAAAGAAGAAACTAACATATGTGTCAAAGCTTCATGGGTTTGTATTTATGCTAGAAGAGATAATTAGGAGGGACATCAGGGTGCGTGTTGGCTGGCATCAAGGAATTAGCTACTCAGGCACAACATTTTGTGCTCTCTTCCCTCAGAGCTTTCTGACTACTCTCCAGGATAGAATGACTTATATGAAAAACAATAGCCCATGCTGACAAATCCTGTGCTTTTACTTGGATATTCACTAACTTAATACAGGATACTTCTATGCAAACAAAGTGAAAGAATCATCATGCCTAATGTGAGAATATGAATAGAATGATGATGATTTTCCTGAGAAGTGTGAGATGAAAAATCCTATGGATCATATATTTGTATAAAATGATATTTTATGTAATATATGTAATATATGTCATTATTTAGAGCAACTCAATACTATATGAAATTTTATAGAATATATGAATTGTGTTTTGGTATTTAATTAACTTACAAATTATGGATGATAAAATTTTCATTAATGGTAAAATCATTTATGTTTTATGCTACAATTATTAGTATATTTTTATAAACATTAAACAATGCTTCTGTTGATCACATATGATTTCAATATATTTTTCTTCAGATTACAAACTGTTGGACTTTTTTAAAAATTGAAAATATTTTAGTGCTTTCACAAATTTTGTAAGTGGAGAAGCATCAATAACACATTACTTTAAAGGGAATATCTAAACTTTTAAATTCCATAAAAATAAATTTTAATATTTCAGAGCATGTTTTAGGAAGTGAATATTCTAATGGGGTATATTTTACAAAAGGGATGATAAGTGCAAATATTTCATTTAAAATCAAATAAGACCTTATTTTTGGCTGCCTGAAAAGCTACTTGTCCCAAATCACAAAGCAACCCATATAATCAACTTCAAAACTTAACAGTATTGTTCAAGTAAGAGGAATTTAGAAAGCAAAGTAAAGGAAGACAAATGAATATAATAGCAGACTTTACCTTAGCAATTGGAGATATAATTATTATTTCTCAGGATTCCACAGCCTGACAATTAAAATTTTAAATTAATTTTAGATATCTCATTTAAAATACATTGAATTGTTCTATTATGAAGAATTGCAAAAAATATTTTTGTAGCATGTATTATATTATCTTCAGAGCAGATGGACATTTTATTAGTAAAAGAAATCTTCATTTGCCTATTTTAAGTAAAAAGCTGGATAATTTTCTTTAGTACTTAAGTAAATTTATAATAAATGATATTCATATATATGAAAATACTTTAAAATATTTTGAAAATGATTTTAGTGCATATCATACTATCACTGTAATTTTGGCATTGAATATCCTCATATCTGTTTTTGAAACATTAATAAAACACCTTGCAAAAGCCAATACATCATGAAGATATTTACATAACATGTATGTATAGGTTTTATATGTTTTAATGTTAACAAACTTGATTAGCCTGCATTATTCATTTATATCAAAAAGTTCATATTTTTATTTGTCAAAATTTAATATTACTTAAAGTTCTAACGAAACACTTGTAGTCAGTGGTTGTGAGGAGAACAATTAAAAACAGGACATGGAATTTATATTATTTTGTGATGGTCATCCAGAGTTAACACAATAAACTGCAGAAAATGTGTCCACAACACCAAAGACAGAATATTCAACTAAGGGCCTGAAACCCACAGCAATGTCCTGTATGAGTCCAGGGGAAGACCTAGAGCTCATGACAGTGCCTCCCATGAGTCCAACTGGAGGTCTAGAGTTCACAAGAAGTACTAGTGCCAGTCTGTTTTATGGATCCTTGCTGGGAAGAGCCAAAGGTCAGTGGTGGAAGCTAGAAAGTCTACGCCAGCAGGGTGAGGGAGCTGTGCTTGTAGGTTGTGGGTTCTACGCTGCAGCAGAGAAGTCACACTAGGGCTGCCCTGAGAAGCACCACAGCCAGGGAGGTCCTGAGCTCCTCTGGTGATAAGCACAATGGAGTACATGCCAAGAAACCAGCATGAGGAGTTCATCCTACAGATTAAGTGGCACACATATTCCCCTCTGGAGCCAGGAAGCAATGCTTCATGTAAAGACCAGAGCTTCTCCAGGAGAACCAACGGCTCAAACAGCAACACATAGGAGAACCCACAATGCCACAATGCCACAATGCCTGAACACCTTTCTTCTCCTTCTCCACGTCTCTATTTATGCTGGCAAATTTCCTCAGGTGAACCATCTACACTCAGCACCATGCAGATGTAATCTGGATGGTGTTAAGTTGACCACCAGTTTTTAAGCCATAACACTGACATACACAATTTAATTGAGTTAAATAATCCAGTGAAATAATGAAACCTAATTTGCACTATTCAATTTGTTTTCCAAAATTATTGCCCTGGGAAATTTACACAATGAAATGTAAAGGGGAATCTCTCATAATTCAATTAACTTACCTGTTGGGATCTATGTCTAGACCCACAATTCCTCAAACAGATGCATGGTGAAGGCTCAAAGGAATGAGACATATGGCATGACCTTTAAGGCTGCTCGAGGAGTGAAATCTTTAGCAGAGCTTGTAACTCTGCTAGCCAGCCAACCAAATGATGCTAGGTGCCCTGTTTAATCAGAACAAGCAAGCAGTTGAGTGGACAATGGAGAAAACCTGTGCAGGATCTTGGCAGAGTTCAAGGACCCTTCAGAACAACAGATGATAGCCCTGCACGTGTACTCAGCTTCAATGCTCTCCAGGACTTACCTATGACTAACCAAGTCAAAAGTAACTCAGAAAAAGCTAATATTCTCATTTTATTTCAAATATTAATTTCATTCATTATATTAAGTTTTATAAATATAATAATATAATTAACACTCCTTTTTCTCTTTTAGTGTAATGTGTTCTGAAATTTTTCTGTGTTTTGTCTATTGAATCCTAAGTATGCTATGTGGATTTATTATTGCCTTTCTGTTAATTGAGCAACTGGTAAAAATTGTAGTTATAATTGTCTATTATGCCTATTATAAATAAAAGTATTATGCATATGGAGGTGGTTATTCTTTAGAAATTAAATAAATTTAACATATTAACCAAACTGAAATATTGCATGTACATTTGGGGACATATTTGTCCTATACTTATTAGTAATGTTCTTCACAACTCAATTATATCAGTTGGATTGATAATTGGTCAGGTGCTTATTGTGTTTTCTACTTTTTGTCTGATAGTTCTATTAAGTATACTAAAATAGATGTCTTAGTTATTTTATCATCATGACACACTATATCTGAAATCTAGAAATTAAAGTGGGAGACGTTTAGTTTGACTCAGATTATAGAGGATTCAGTTTACAGTAGACTTGCTTCAAAGCAGGATTGCATCTTAGAGGGGCCTGCAGAGGAGAAACAGCTCATGTCATGGCACTACAAATCAAATAGTGATCAAGGGAAAAAAAAAATCACCTTCTAATTTGTGCCCCAGTGACCAAATATCTCCATCAAAGATTCACCTCCCAACATTACATTAAGCTGCACACTCATTTTTGTACTAAGACATCGATGAATATCATAAATCTAGCATTAAATCACCTCCCAAGAGCACCACTTATTAGTGCAGATAGCCTAAGAGACATCTAGAAAGAAAATTTAACATTGTCTCCCCACTGCTCAAAAGGCTGATGCACACCCCTTTATAAAAAAGGAACTCTATCTATCTCTAAGTTACCAAATCTTAACATTTTCAGGATTGCTGAAAAATCCAAGTCCAAATTCTCCTCTGAAGATGAAGAGAAACTCTGAGCTGTGAGCCCCTGCAAAAATGAAAATGAAATTAAAAACTTCCAACATACAATAGCACAGGATAAATATTTCCATTCCAAAAAGGGTGAAATAGTATGATAAAAAGGAATGAGATCAGTGAAACATAGAAATCCAGCAGGGCCAATGTGAAATCATGTGATTCCATTTCCAGCATCCAGCACTCTGTGGTAAGAGATGAGCTTCAAATTGTGTGGCCCCATTCATAAGGCACTGATGATGGTTGCAGCTCTATTGCTTTCTCTCTCAGGTAAGCTTTGCTCACTTTTTGCAGTTTTCCTCAGATGGACTCCATCCTTGGCTTTCCCAACATCATGCGATCTCCAGTGCATTTTTGGCTTTGTCTTCACAGCTTCACATGCCACCCTCTTCATAACACACTGGCCTCCCAGGCCTTCTTATGATGGGAAACTTTCCTGATCCCACAACCCTTGAATTCTGGATGCTCACAAAATCATTACCATGTGTATGGTGCTGAGATCTGCTGACAGCCATACTTCCTTCTATGATGGCAGAGGATCTCTGACTGCCTGTAAGGTTGAGCACGTTGAACTGAATCTTCGTGGCTCAATTCCTATCCCTATCTAACACCCAAGGACCTGCTTCTCAAGGTTATTTTACCTTTGCACTTTTGAACCTGCAATGGGTTGAAATTTTTTGTTTCCTCACATTTCCTTAAGGTGCTTTTTTGTATTTTCCATATCCAAAATACTTTGTTTCTATTTATACGTTTTTTTCCTTTTCTTTTCTTTTTTTTTTTTTTTTTTGTACCAGGGATTGAATTCATAACCTTGAACTTGCCAGGCAGGCGCTTAAGCCACTGAGCTAAATCCCTGGCCCCTTTTGTTTCTATTTAATGCTATCTTTTTGATAACCAAGTTCTCCTCTGCTCCATCTTTACATGCCTGAGGTTTACTGGAGTTTCTTTTAGAGCCTAACTCAGAACTGTTGATATCATTTGTTTGTTACATTGGTTCTTGATTCTTAACACAGATCTGGCTAAAAGCCTCCAATAATATCTAAATCACAGTCTGAATATTATAGTACCTTGGAATTTCTTCTCCTCAATTAATTAATATGGTGCTCTTATTCTCAAATTCCTGCACAGGACAAGATTGAAATGCAGACAGCTTTTATGAAGAGTATGACTCACATGGTGGAGAGCCCAAATAACCAAAGGAGTCCTTCTCAACTAGAACCTCCTGAGCCCAGTGTTTACCAGCTACACTACTATCAACATTCAGTTCTTCTGAAACACTTGGTCAGATAGATTCACAGCAACAACTTCAAATTTTCTGGTACCAAAATCTGTCTTTGTAAATTTCTCATCACTGAGATACAATACCTGACACTTGCAAATTGAAGAAGGGGGTTTGTTCTGGCTTCTAGTTTGTAGAAGTTTCAGTCAGTGGTTGACTGAATCCAAGGCAAGGCAGCATGGCAGAGAGACATGGCAATGCAGAAACAGCTCATGGCATGCCAGCAGAAAGCAAAGAGGGATCAAGGGAAATGGGAGGCTGTTGCATCTGGCTGCAGCTCTGTACATTCCTAGGAAGAAGAGTGACAAGAGAATGGGAAAATAAAGATAAGAGACAGAAAGTTGAAGTCAAGTGGAGACCATTATCTGTATGGGAGGAAAGGAACTGCTCAACCATCACAAGTGTATTTATTTATATACTCAGGAAATTGATGTCAATTTCAACTCCTCTGCCTAGCAATTTGTTTGCCTGGCTGACCTGGGCACCTTGCCTTCTCAGAGTTGGAGCAGGGTGTTTATGTGGCTCATTTTGGGCTTTCCATGTTCTCAGGGAAGGCCTTCCTTTATCCCCACATATGTGATCCACTGCAGGTTTCAGCCACTCTGCACATGTCCCCATTTTCTGTTTTGTAGTTGCAAGTGATCTGTGGTAAGTTGAGGTTGAAGAGATATGTTTGGACGATTCTCATCCTTGAACCCTTTCCATTCTAGAGATATTACTTATTTAAGCTAAAAATTTCCAGTACATGGATTTTAATTCCTTCAAATTAGCAGTTTAACCCTGTATAGATAATCCATAACAGTAGTCAGTAACCAGTGCTGCTGGCAATTATCAGAATGTGTTCATTATTTGAGTTTTTTTTTATAGCTAACATTATTATGACATTGCCTAATGCATTTTGCATATACATTTTTCTGCTGGATACCCAAGAGCAAGTTAAAGATAGACTTGTGTTAATTATAATTAATCTCTTGATGTCAGTCAATTAAGTCTCCTCAGGTATTGCCTTGGAACCAAACATAGCACCACTTAGTACTTCTGCCATTTGGATGATTCATGGCTATTACTTGACCAAATTGCTTTCTATGAAAGTGTGGGAGATTTTTTCTCTCCTGTTGACTTTCCTTAGGCACACTATACACTGTTGATCACTTCCCTCTGTGGCTCCACAATCTCCTTGTTCAGAATAAGAGGGATTCACTGAATTATAGGAAAGTTGCAGCAGAGGTTCTCTTATATCCTGCATCACCACTGACTATTCTCTTAGCCCATCTATCTTCCTGGGTTTTTGGTCTCCAACCTTCAGTTATTGAACCTTAAAAGAAAAGATGTAATAGAGGTGACAAGCTTAATATCACTATGTTATCTAAATATCAAGCATCTTAGGCTATAAAATATACCATTATTTCTAATATTTGATGTCCTGTAGAATGGTAAAGAACAGTTATATATTTTACACAGAAAATTATAAATTAAAAATATTCATAATAATGTATAAAGACAACCATGATGGCGTTTTGTAGCTCATCTGAATTTCCATTTTGACATTCAGTACCACTTTTAGTCAGTCATCTATATCTAAGAAGCTTTTATGTAACTTGTGAACTTTTAGTGTGATGCACATGTCATTAATTTTTATTAAAGGTAAAGATCTGAATCTGAAAGAAAAGTCTATCATCATAAACATTCCCTGCATTACATTTTGGAAGGCCTGTACATCTGGAGAAATGATACATTTGATATATCATGAAGTTAACTATAATCAATGGTAATAACAATTATTGGAATATCTCCCGTAAGGTTATGGAGATTGGTGGGAACTCCCACTAATGAACAAGAACTGATTGAATTCATTCCAGGCATATTATTTCTTATTCATCAATTGGAGTCCTGTTTAATAATCTCCTTCAAACACAAGGTTTGATATCTTAATTTTTTGATGACTTATGAAAACCTGCTCACAACACTTACCATATCTTTTGAACAATGAGAAATTCTAAAGTCATTCTAAACAGTAACACATGTTAGATTTATATAACCAGTCTTATCATTTGACCAGATGGCAATCTTGTTGATAGTATGCCTTTTAAGTCTATAATTCAAGTTAAACAAATGATCCAAAAATGCAAAAGAGAAAAGAAAAAAATTCTTGAGATCAAATAAAAGAACAGTTGTTCATAGATATGAAAAAAAAAAAAAACAAGTACACAACCTAACATACTTGAAAGGCAAACATCTTACAGAGTCTCAGTGCAGTCAAATATATTTTTGACCAAATTGTACTATAATAAACTTTTACAATTTTAGAAGTTTGAACTATAAACAGATAAATCAGATTTTGTTGTAGGCCAATTAGCAGAGATTTCTTGAGAATAATTTTGAAGGAACAATATCAGATATGTATATGTATATATATATATATATATATATATATATATATACACTGGTAATATGTATAATATAATAAGAATACTGGTAACTTTAGTTCAGCTATCTCTGTATACTCTCTCATCTACTCAGGCCTATGATTCTTCTTTTTGTTTGATATTTCCTAGTCATTTGAGTCAAATTCTTTAATTGTCCCCCATTGGGTCTAGTTTCATCCCTGTCTATTGGCTGTAGAGCACACTCTGAACCATCACTGTAATAGGACTGAACATCAGCTTCTTGAGGGGTGGAATCTATTCCTTTTCCAGTTCTTGGCTCATGATACAGCCAGGTACTCAGACAGGGCATTCAGCATTCTCTGGAAAGACACAAGCATACCCTCAATGCCAAATTAGCACAGGGCTGGGTCCCTTCCAGTATGAAGATCTTTCCAAAAAACACTTTCTAACTTGTTTTTCTTTTACCTGATTGGTAGGTCTTTCTGCTTCTGTAGT
The DNA here is from genome assembly GCA_004027455.1 of Hydrochoerus hydrochaeris. Classification (NCBI taxonomy): domain Eukaryota; kingdom Metazoa; phylum Chordata; class Mammalia; order Rodentia; family Hydrochaeridae; genus Hydrochoerus; species Hydrochoerus hydrochaeris. The sequence continues at coordinate 35,129 of PVLA01003327.1, forward strand.
TCCATATTTAGTAGGATTTAAATAGGTAATAGTATATACTGTCATGTGATGTCTATTATGAGGTGTAAATTTTTATAGTGAAAAATTTCTCCTTTTGTTTTGTAATTGAATTTTGAGTGTACAGTGAGCATGTTTAACAAACTTTAGACCTTGAGGACTATAAGAATTTTCTTGGTTGGAAAATATGAAAAATTTTACATGGCATTTGGAAAACAACACTTGTATATGCTGGACTATGGTCAGTTTTAAATGCCCACAGGCAGCCAAGTGTACTAAAGGCATCTAAGCAATAAGCAATGATATGTTTAACCATTTCACCAGTGTGGGAAGAAGCAAAAATAAACCCTGAGGAAGTATCCACTGAAACATGGATCTTGTTTTAAAAGCAAAACTCAGGAATGTGAGTGACATCCATCTGCCAGAGACAATTGGCATGTAACTCTCAGAGATTAACCCCCATAGAGAGTGAAGGAAGAAATATTATGCATGAGGAACATTGTTTAACAATTTGTCAAGCCTGTTTCCAGGTTAAATGGAAATGCTTCCATAAATCAGAAGCATTTTGATGAAAGCTAGCATGGAAAGCAGAAGTCTATTAAACAGTAATCTAATGAGCAACAATTTGTGGGAGTGAAAGGCAGCAAGAACCAAAAGGAGGGGAAGCATCAGTCTCCTTTTCCATCCTACACTGTAAACAGGCTAATACCCCAGGATGAGTGCATCATGAACACTCTCTCCATGCCCTTCTACACAGGACAAAAGGTTTATAAAGTGGGATCTCAGTCTGCCACTGAGTCACTCAGCTAATCTCTTAGATTGCTCACATTGACACAATATATCAACCATTCCAATTCACCCTTGGTAAACAAGGCAAAGAGATCCATTTTTAAAAAATCAGTTTCCAAATACAAAGACATGCTTATTTCTTATCATGTCAGAATTTGAATATGTAAAGCACAGGTTTTACAATCCTTAGGTACAAGTATTCTCTATCAACATTGTATTACATTAGAACCATAACATTCTGACACACAGATGAAACAAGTATTATTTCTCCCTTCTCCCTCACCAGGTTCCAGGCTCTGGAGTTCTTTGGTTCCCCTGCCCAGCCCCAGAGCTTGTGAGTATTGAGAGGGGCAAAAAGCAGCAGTTTCTCCTGTTAAATATCCCTTTAAAAGTCTGTTATATATAGTCATCTTAGAAACAGTTGTTCATGTTACAAAATTAAAGCATAAAAAGTGGTGATTCAAACAGTGAGAGTGGAAACAGTTCTGCTCAATGATCCAACAAAAACTGTGCAATATGATTATCTATCTTATACACTTAAAAATACATGCAGTAATATCCATTAGAACACTTTCTTTCCTTCTCTTTTTTACAATAATGATTACATATTTTGGTTTTTATTACTCCTACAGTTCTTATTACTTTTTACACTAGAGACACAATGTTATATTTACAAGTAGAATTCTTATTTATTTCATGTATATGGATTGTCTCCAGTTTCCTCCATTTACCAATAAAGGCCTCAATGTCACTTTTTATAGCTAAGTAATATTCCATTGTATAAAAATACCACATATTTTACATCCACCCAGTGGTTGATGGGCATTTTGGTTGTTTCCAAGATTTAGCTATCACAAACTGTGCTGCTATGAACATGGGTGCACATAAGAAACTGTCACATGAACTTTTCAGTTTTTCTGGGAAAATATCCAGGAGGGGAAAAGCTGGATTCAATGGAATTTCCAATCCTACTCTTCTGAGAAATCTCCGAACTGATTTCCATAGTGGCTGTACCAGTCTACACTCCCACCAACACTGGAGCAGTATTCCATTTTCCCAGCAGCCTCACCAACATTTGTTATAGTTGTTTTCTTGATGGCAGCTATTCTTTCTGGGGTTAGATGAAATATCAGTGCTGTTTTAATTTGTATTTCTCAAATGACCAGTGATGGTGAACGTTTCCTCATATATTTATTTGTCATTTGTATATCTTCATCTGAGAAATGTGTGTTCATATCAGATGCCCATTTTTGGAGAGGGTCTTTGAATTTGGGGGACTTAATGTTTTTCAATTCTATATATGTTCTGTACATAAGTTCTTTGTCTGAGGGTTTGCTGACTAAAATTATTTCCCACTCTGTGGGTTTTCTTTTAATTCTGTTGGTGATTTCTTTTGAAGTGCAGAAAATTTTCAATAATATGAGATTCCAGTTGCTGATTCTTTGAAGTGTTTTCCATGTGGTTTGTGTTTGTTCATGAATTCTCTGTCTACCCCTATGTCTCCGGGACTTCTACCTACCTTGTCTTCCAGTAGATTTCATGTTTCTGTTTTAACACTTAGCTCTTTGACCATTCTGACTTTAGTTTAGTGCATGGTGATAGGCATGGGTCTAGTTTCAGTCTTCAATACGTGGAGAGTCAATTTTTCCAACACCGCTTATCAAAGAGGCTATCCTTCCAGTGAAAATGTTTAGCATCTTTGTAAAATATCAGGTGACTGAGTGTCTTTGTAGTTGCGTTTGCATCTTCTAATCTGTTCCATTGATCCTCAGGTCTATTTCTTTGCCAGTACCATGCTGAATTTATTCCTGTGGCTTTCTACTATAGTTTCAAGTCATTAATTGAGATGCCTTCTGTCTTGCCTTTGTTACTCCAAAATGCCTTTACTACTCTAGTTTTCTTCTGTCTCCAAATGAATTTCAGAAGTGTTTTCTCTAGATCTGTAGGGTATGTTAATGGTATTTTGAGTGGGATTCATTAAATCTGGGTAGCAGTTTTGGGAGTATGGTCATTTTCACAATGTAGAGTCTTCCTAGCCAAGAGCAAGGAATATCCTTCCATTTTCTAATATCCTCCTCAATCTCCTTTTTTAGCATAAATTAATTTTCAGCATATAAGTCTTTTGCATTCATAGCTATGTTGATTCCTCAGTATTTAAATTTTTTAGATGTTATTGTGGAAGGTGATATTTCCATAATTTCTCTCTCAGTAAGGTTTTTGTTTGTATACAGGAATGCTATTGATTTTTGAGCTTTGACTTTTATCAAACTACACTGTTTACTACCTCTAGTAGTCTTTTAATGGAGTTTTTGAGTCTTCTACATAGAGTATCATGTCATCTACAAATAGCGATAATTTAACTTCTTCCTTTCCTGCATTTGTTCCTTTTATTTCTCCCTCTTGTCTGATTGCCCTGGCTAATATTTCCAGAACTATATTGAAAAGAAGTGGTGATAGTGGACATCCTTGTCTTGTTCCTGATTTTAGAGTGAAAGCTTTCAGTTTTTGTTCATTTAGCAAAGTGTTGGCTGTTGGTTTGTCATAGATCACCTTTATGAGATTGAGTAAGACACAATTTATTCAGAGTTTCTGAAGGGTTTTTATCATGAACAAGTGGTGGACTTTATCAAAAGCTTTTTCCATGTCTATTGAGGTGACCATGTGTTTTTTGTTGTTGTCTCTATTGATGTGTTGTATTATATTTATTGATTTGCATATGTTAAACCATCCTTGCATTCCTGGAATGAACCCTACTTGGTCATGCTGTATAATCTTCTTGGTGATTTTTTTATTCTATTTGCCAGTAATTAATTGAGAATCTTTGCATCAATGTTCACTAGGGAGTTCAGCCCATAGTTTGCCTTTTTAGTTAGGTCTTTCTGTGTTTTTTGTATCAGAGTAATAGTTGCCTCCAGGAATGATTTAAAGAGGTCTGCTTCTGTTTCAATTTCATTGAAGAGTTTAAGGAGTATTGGCATCAAATCTTCTCTAAATGTCTTGAAGAATTCAGCTGTGAATCCACCAAGCCCTGGGCTTTTCTTTGTTGGTAAGATTTAATTACATTTTCAATTTCAGTAGGTGATATCAGGTTACTCAAAATTGCTATATCTTCTTGGTTGAGTTTTGCTAGTTCATAAGTTTCTAGAAATCTGACCATTTCCTGTGTGTTTTCCACTCTATGTGCATAGAGATTTTCATAGTAGGTATTCATGATCTTTTGAATTTCCATGTTATCTGTAGTAATTTCCCTCTTTCAGTCCTTATTGTGTGACTTTGGGTTTTTTCTTTCTTTTTCTTTATAAGGTTAGCTAGAGGTTTGTCAATTTTGTTTATTCTCTCAAAAAAAACAGCTTTTTGATTCATTAATTCTTTGTATTGATTTTTTAGTTTCAATTGCATTGATTTCTCCTCTAATCTTTACAATTTTCTCTCTTCCATGAGCTTTGGGTTTAAGTTGCTCTTCTTTTTCTAGAACCTTGAAGCATTAGGTTGTTTTTTCTGTTCATTCTGTTTTCTTAAATGTGACAATTTATTGCTGTATATTTCCCTCTTAATACCACTTTCATTGCATCCCACAGATTACAATATATTGTTTCTGTATTTTTATTGAATTGTAGGTATTGCTTTATTTCTTCTTTAATTTCATCTGTAGCCCACTGGTTGTTTGAAAGGTTGTTATTTAATTTCCATGTATTTTTGCAGGTTTTGCAATTTCTTTTGCCATTAATTTCCAGTATCAGTGCATTATGGTCAGATATTATGCATGGTATGATTTCAATACCTTTGCATTTACTTAAGAATGTTTTATGGGATAATATATTGTGTATTTTGGGGACTGTCCCATGCACAGCTGAGAAAAATGGGTATTCTGATGTGGTTGTGTGGAACACTCTGTAAACATTTACTAAGTCCATTTGCCCATAGCTATGATTCAGTTTTATTATTTCTTTGCTGACTTTTGTGTAGTTGATCTATTTCCTTGTGACAATGGGGTATTAATTTCCCCTGTTATAATTGTGTTATTTTTTTATTTGGTTTTTCATGTCCAATAGTAATTGTCTTATACAGTTGGGTGGTCCTCTGTTTGGTGCATATATACTTATAATTGTTAGTTCTTCCTGTTGAATTTTTCCACAAACAAGTATGTAGTGACCTTCTTTACCTCTTTTAATCATTTTACATTTGAAGTGCACATTGTCTGCAAATAAAATAGTTACCCATATTTTTTTGTGGGTTCCTGTTGCATGGAATACTGTTTTCCATCCTCTTTGGCTTTTAATCTATGAGTTAGCTTTTGGGTCATATGTGTTTCTTGTATGCAGCATATTGTGGGATCATGTTTATTGATCCATTCTGTCAACCTTTTTCTTTTTATAGGTGAATTGAGGTAATTTACATTCATGGAAATAACTGATATGTACTGGCTCTACTTTGCCATATTATATTCCAACTGTTTTTTTTTTTTCCTGCTTTTCCCCCTTGTTTAATTGCTTGTCCTACCTGGTGGTTTCCTTCTGTTTTTCTGGAGATCTTGGTCATTTTTATCTCTATTTAGTATGTCTTTCAATATTTTTTCTATTGTTGCTTTGGTGGAAATTAATTTCTTCAGTTTTTCTTTGTTATGGAAGTATCCTCCTTCTCCATTAAATTTGAATGAAACTTTTGCTGTCTACATCAGTCTAGGTTGAAAGTTGTTTTTTTTTTTTTTCAGGGCTTGAAATATCTCACTTCAAGTTTGTCTTAACTTGAGGGTTTGTGCTGAAAAGTCTGCCATGATTCTAATGGGCTTCCTTTGATAGGTGAGTTGTGTATTTTTTCTAACAGCTTTTAATATTCTGTTTTTATGTTTCATGTCTGGGATCTTAATTACTGTATGTTTCAGTGTAGATTTATTTTGGTTGTGACTGTTTGGCATTTTACATGCTTCACTTATCTGCATATCAGATTTTTCCCCATTTTGGGAAATTTTCTGCTATTACTTCTGTGAGTAGTTTACCTATGTTATTTGCACTGACTCATGGATCTTCAATGATGCCTATGAATCTTATATTGTTTCTCTTGGTATCATATTGAAGCTGCTGGATTGTCATTTCATGCTGCTTTGTTATTTTTAAAAGTTCTAACCTTTCATGATTGCTAATTGTGATCCTTTCCTCAAGGTCTGAAATTCTATCCTCAGCTTTATTTAAACTGTTTCACCAGGTTTCAATAGAAGTTTTTTATTTCTTGGACGTCTCTTTGAGTTTCTTTCATGGATTCTGCTTGTTTTCTATATTGTTCATTCAAGGTTTTAATCAGTTTCCCATGCTCCTCAACTTTCTTTTTTGTCTATTTCTTTAGCTACACTGAGCAACTACTTTACTAAGGTTATTATTTCTGTCTTTCCATGAAAGATTACTTCTAATTTGATTTCCTCTATAGCTCCATGGATTTTTTTTTTAAATTTCACTTGCTATCTTTTCAGAGATTTCTGGTGTGTGACTTTCGAAGTCCTCTATTTCAATATCTCCTGTACTTGCCCCTGATGGACTAGGTGTTTGAGACTGGATTTTGCTTTTTCATTTTGCCATTTTCCTCTTTTAGGTTAATAGTTGGTCTTTCAATCCCTGTAGTCTCAACTGTTGTCAGTGTGTATCTTAGCTTGATATTTGCCCAACTGCAGGACACCACAATGAAGAGGTCTCCCCTGTGAGGCCTATTGGTGCATCCTATATTCCCCCTGCAGAGACTTTTGGGTGCATCCTATATTTTTCCTAGGCTGACAAGCTTAGGAATATTAATCGAAATCAACCCTTGTTTTCTCCTGTTATTATGTCTTCAGGTTGTTCATAGTCACCAGATCCTACTGTATATAGTGTTTGTCTAGGCTGGGACACTACTGTGTTTCTGGGTGTCTCATAGCCCTTTTAATTTTCTCCAAGTTGGGGGAGGCCTTATTGGCACCCTCCTCAACCTACCTGATACTCTCTGTGTGGAGAAAAGACTCACCCACATTCTTGCCAAGCTCACCAATGGCCTACTTCTGGAGGAGGCTTTGCTATTGCTCCTGTTTACCCACTGAAGGTGGCAAACTCTATAACTAGTTTAGGAGCAAACTCACCTCACTGATGGAAGGCTTCTCAGTTCTTCTGTTTGGATGAGGGGTTACTGAGGCTCCCTTTGATGCAGCACAGTTAATCCACTGCAGTCCAAGGTTCTGGTGGGAGCAATGGGAGCTGAAGATCAATAGCAATATTAGGTCCATGAGGTGGGGGATCCCTGACAGCATCAGTGGGACTGTGGGGGTGTGTGGCACTGGCTGGTTTTCCTGAGTCCTGAGGTGGGCAGCAAAAATGGTGGGGGCACAGGAGGACCAGGTCTTGCCTAGTCCTGCACACACTGCTCCACACTATATATATATATATATATATATATATATATATATATATATATATATATAATAGATTATATATATATTATTATATATTATATATATATAATAGATTACATTGTCAAATAAAATTTTATACTTTTACTGTATATAATGACATTTTAAAGCATATGCATTATAGAATGACTAATTCTGGCTAATTAACATTTGTATAATTATATTTTTTTCTGGTGCAAAACTATATTCTTTCTCTTAGCAGTTTTCAAGGAAAACATATCTTATTATCTATAGCCACTAAGTTGTATAGTAGACACCATGACCTTATTTCTCCTAACTGTAATTTAGTAACCTTACATGAATGCTCACTGTCCTGATAACTCTACTCCTAAGCAAGCAATAACTACCACTCTATTACTTGCTTCTATGATATCAAATTCAGATTCCATCTAAGAATGAGCTCATGCCATATATATTTGAGCAAATATTATTTTTGTATGAACTATGTGAAGTTAGAGTTGTTTTACAATAAGATGAAAACAGAAGAGTATCTTTAAATTTGTTTCTAATGTATTCTTTTCAGCACAAGGAAACTTTATTCTTCCTATGATTAAAAATGGAAAATTTTCATCACATAGTAGCAATACAAATCTCTTTTTTCTTAAATCTTACCAACACATCTATTTTAACTACTTCAGTAGAGACAAGAAGTTTTAATGACATACATAACTGAAGTGAAGTAAAAGACTTTCTTCCTCTGGATTGAAGTTTTCTTTAATTTAGACTCTTTCAATGAATTATTAAAATCCACAATAATTTATTTTCATGTTACAGGCATTGTTGTCTTCCTCAATTTTGACATATATTACATAATAATTTTTATAACTATATTTAGCCCTCTATCATATATAAAATGCAATTTTATTTTTCTGACAATTGAGACCATGTTTATTTGCTCAGAATTATCATTATAATAAATTTAATATAACAGATTGTTTACAGTATGATTATTCAAATTTTTTAGCTGACATAGGTAAATTAATAGTTTAGTATTCTCAGTCTCACAAGTAGGTAGCTTATTTTCTTATAGTATATGCATTATGGCAATCTTCTAGTAGTAGATATACATATAAGCTTAAATCAATAAAACTACCTTCAAAAACTAGAAAATTTTTATAATTTTAGTAATATGACCCATATGGGGTATTAAAGGTATTTTTATTGAAATATTTATTTCCTTCATATAATCTCATGTGCATATTGCAAGAAAAAAACTAACATTTGTCTATAAATCAACTGAGACTGTCGTCATCAGTTACACTTCAAATTTACACATTCATGCTTGTCATGATTACATTTCATGAAACTCCTTTACATTTGGAAAACTCTGTATTATTGTGATTTAGTTGTTGAAGTGTGTTGAACCGATATATCACTCTTTGAGAAATGCTGTATGTTGTGACTTCATTTTAAGCACATGTTTTGCAATATCTATCTTGTGTAACTTCAAGATAGTATTATTATTTTCATGAAAAACTCAGAATGAAAACAGTTCAATTATGTAATGCATGTAACGTGAAAATAGAAAATGCAGAAAATGATTTCCCAAGGAGGATCAGTTTTTGTGTTCTGTGCTCTTTAATTTCAATGTGTAGCTCCAGAGAATTCTTCAGTCAGAAATTTGCTTAGATTTGTCCATGCTGTAGTGCAAACAGCTTCACAGAAAATCACTTTTGCCTAAAAGATTCAGGTACACTCCTTATATTCCTGCAGCTACCTCCTGATTTGGTTAATCTGAACATTTTTTCCTCTTGTTTACAAGGAGGAGTTCAATCTTTACCTCCATGGGCTTCCTCTGTACTATGCAGTGGACTCTTCCTAAGATATCTAAGGCTTGATTGCTAGGGCCATTTTGGACCACCTCTCAACAACAGTGAGAGCTAGATGGCATAAAGCTTAGAGTGTTGGACAGGAATGGATTTAAAATTCTAGAAATCTGGGCCAAAAGTTAAAAGACTTTTTTTTAAACTTAATATTTCAATGCATGTTCTATATGTCAATTCATATATTTCTTTTATTCTATTTCCTTAAGCCACAGTTAATTTTCCTTCCTGTATTTTATAGCAATTTCATCATTATCTTTTTTGTAGCATTAAAATTAGTTTTCCTTGGGTTTGCTTATTTGTTTGTCTGTATTATTTACTTCATTATTTGTAACTTCTTGAATGTGCATTTATGTTATTACATTGTATTTTCCTCAAATAACTCAGTACACTATTCACTAACTTGATTGATACTTTTCTGATGAGGTGGAACATACACATATATATTTTATGCACCTTTCTCCGAACATGATGTCAAATTGTGACCATTAAACAACAAAAAAGAATATATATATATATATATATATATATATATATATATATATATATTTTTTTTTTTTTTTTTTAATCAGTACCGGGGATTGAACTCATTGACCACATGCTTGTAAGGCAGGCACTTATGGTGCTGAGCTTAATCTCCAGCCCCCAAGAAGAATAGTTTGTATTCAGGGTCTCATGAAGCAATATCTAATCCAGAAAGAAGATCAAAAAAACAAATATAAGGCATAAAAGTATTTTAATCAGTGAAAAGAATGAAGCAATTTCATAAGGAAGTAAGTAACTAGACAGACAACATTGCACGTTAGAGAAGTTTGTCTATTTTGTACACACTGAGTGTGTGTTTCATCCACTTTCCTTTTCCTATCTTAAGCACATAAAGAACTTTGATTGCAAAGAAGTGAAGTCAGCGAGGCTTGAGAAAAGAAGTAGGGTGCCTAGGAAGGTAAATGTTTGGTGAATTAACATTCAGCACCAAAGGCAATAACATAAATTTTATCCTTATGTTTTCTTGGAAACTCTGATTTATGTGTGAACATACGGGTAAAAAAAAAAATGTCACATGTAAGGCATATATATTCTTTACTTCAATTGAAATAAGTTTTTAACTATTATGTAAGGATACTAACCAAATTGGTTTAAAGTTTATTAGTGGGCAATCTTTTCTTTGTTGTGAGTGTGACTTCTCAGCTCCAGCGTAGAACTGTCAACCTATAAGCACAGCTCCTTTACCCGGCTGGAATGGACTTTCTGGCTTCCATGGCTGACTTTTGGCCTTCCCAGCACAGATCCATAAAAGAGACAGGCATGAGTCCTTCTTGTGGCTCTAGACCTCCAGTTGGACTCATAGGAGGCATTATCATGAGCTCTGGGTCTTCATCTGGACTCATGTGGGACATTCCTGTGGGATTCAGGTCCATGGCTAAATATTCTATGTCTTTAGTGTTGTGGATAAATTTCCTGCATTTTCTTGTGTTAACACTAGGTGACCATAATAAAAATAATATTATATAAAAAAGTTTATTACTGGGCAATGAGATATGATATCCACATATAAACATTTAAGTTGATTTGTGGAGTAGCTGGCTATAAGTAATCATCCCACAGTCAACAGTATGTAAAGCAGATTAAGAGGAAAATGCAAAGGTGTTAATGCTAAAATAAGACTACAAAAACTAACAAGAATATTTCTTGCCTTATTAGTGGCTTGAAATATATGTTAAAATTTCAGTTGATAAATTTTATTTTTCTTTCATTGCTATATAGTGCAAGTTAGGTTTAAAATTCATGAAATAGCTAATGGCTAATCAAGGATCAGTAATAAATGATGATGTTTTCTACAGTTATTAGTCATTCTCCTGTCACTGTGATTCTGCTTCAATGCTTTGAAGTATTTCAACAATTACTGTTAATCTTTCTAGCTAACTCACATTTGACTAGAATAAAATTCAAATTGTAAAAACTGTCAGAATTTACCTCTATTACTTGAAACTTAATTTAAATTAAGTTCAATATCTCATGAATAAAATATCTGAGAATATAATACATTGTTACTAATAGTTCTAGAAGTCATGATTATCCTAAATGTAATTTGATAAAAACTTCTCAGTAAGGCATAACACTACTTTATTTTTTAGGTTAGGGAAATCAAACCAGGAGCAAAGTTATAGTCACATATCATTTCGAGTTACAACTGGGACATTATTAAACTGGAAACAAAAAAGTAGCCTAAGAGATTAGACACCCTGGTTGCTACAACCTAAATATTACTTCTACTCCTGAATTTAAAGAGGAATTCCATGTTCAAAGACATATGATAATGCCATTAGTATGGCAGAAATTGACAATGGTGAGGTAAAAGGAAATTCTCTGCATTGTCTGGCAACTGTCATGAAAATCTGTAAGTATTCTACACCCAAAGCAAAGCTATATACATGCCATTTATACTTTCTGAATTTATATTTCATCTGAAAGTAACATATATAGGTATATATGGATTATAATTGTACATGTTAGGTACTATTTCAGATAATTTATGTATGTAAGTGGTGAGATACAAGGTGAAATTCCTGACCTAAAAGCCATGAATCAACAAGAAATTTAAGATTTGAACAAATTAATGGTGAACAGATTTTCACATCGATGAAGCAACTTCATCAGTGTCCCAGACTGTGAAAGTGCTAGAGCTACTTTAACATAATTATTTTGTAACAAGTGTCTTTTGTAACATGAACTCTCTTAATAGGATTATATTACTCATATGAAACATACATATGATTAGAATTTATGTATATGTTAAAATAATTCTTTTATTAATTGAATGAGAAGTAATCTTGAATATATGATATTTTATTAAAAGTATAATGATTTTATATGGTTCACACTTATAAAACATTTTACTTTTGCCTAAAGTATGTATTAAAATAATAGTACTTTACTGTCAAATATCTTAAATATGTCATAAAAATATCTTTACTCAACTTTGCTGATGCACATCATCTAATTCTAGTAACCCTTTTAAAATTTAAATATATATATATGTATATATATTTGCTTTATGTTTAACTTTCAAAAGAAAATTTTTCTTGTGCTTGAAAATTTTCCAGATGAATAAAATTTTTGCTATAAGTGGAAATTTATATTTATCATCATAGATAGTGAGTTAACAGAGCTGAAGTATGTAGAATCAAAGTCCATATTGTCTCCATGACTTAGAACATAACTTCTAGTAGTTTTTTAACTTATGAAATCTTTTATTCTAGAATAACATACTAGATGAATGCACCAGCTTATATAATGAATAGTAACAGATAGAAAGCACTTGCTATGTTTCAAACACATTCTTAATTACTTTATAGTGTAATTTATCTTCCATTCCTCAAAAGTGCTCTATAAAGTACTCATTGACATTATAATTTTCATGTAAGTGATCTGATCTGAGACTGGACAACTTATTTTTTCAAAACAGTTTGAAAGACTGAAATATATGTATTGAACTTTTGTTTGACACACAGTGAGAAATATTGCCTTCTACCACAATTCTATATCTCTAAAATTACCTGCAGAAAACTTACAATTGATAAATTTTATCTCATTTTATCTATTAAAGTAACAGAATATGAAATATATTGCAAAAACCACAAGTCTATTGCATGGTTAAATCAATATACTTACTTATTGTTTGGACCTTTGCATTATATCTTATTGCTTACATCTAGCTATATTTAAGGCACTGCAGAATATTTCCTATATCTGTTTATGACTATTTATTCATGCAGTACCACCAAATTATTCTAAATATGAGAAAGCTGTAGATTAAAGTAAATGATTTATCTACATATTAAAAACATATAACGAAAACACCGTTTCATTGACTTCGTAGTTTCACAAACTTGATACAATTAAAATTTTATCTTATATTCATTAAACATGATGGAAAATTAAAAATAAATAAGCATAATAACATTAGGAAAGATACAGCAATATAAAATGACAACATCTTAGAGGATTGTTTGTAGTTACTTTCAAAAGACCACAATTTTAATCTTTATGCAAACTTGCTTAAGAGATTTGAAAGAAAAGAAAAACTAGAAGAGTAATGTTTTTAATGTTATTCTCACTTGACAATAAATATTTGTTATACTATTTTGCTTAGAGAACAAGGACAAGAGAAAGAATCTGTGTAGGGTTTGTACAGACACGATATTCTTTGTGTTTTCCATCCACAGTTAGTTGAATACACTAGAAGACAGTGTATTATTATTTCCAAATTACTTCAAACATGCAGTTTTTCCTGTGTTTGTATTAACAAAGAAGGACTAAAATTTTTCTTCTTTAGTCTTTACTCTCAAAAAGCAAATGTGGTATACATGCATTAATATTATTTCTTTTTTTATGTAGCAATTGTGTATAATTTATGGTTAAAATTAAAAAAGGAATTCAGTAATGTTGCAGAATTTAGGAACATGTATATAAACAATTGGATTTCTGTATAATAATCTGAGGTTAAAAATAAGTATCATTTCAATAGTTTGTAAATTATAAGGCATTTAGGAATACATTTTACAAAGAATCGAGGAAATCAATAAAGAAATAAATAATACGACTTTGAATGGTTTCTGTATCAGAAAATTTAGGATGGTTAAGATGGCTGTTAAACTACCTGGTCAATGTGATCATTGCCTTTCCACAACCAACTCGGATTATTGCTTGATTTCTTTTTGCTTTTCTAATTAATTAATTGAGTATAAAATGATTATGAAAATAAAAATGACCAAGAATGATCAAAATAATACTGAGCAAGAGATTAGATTGGACACTTTTTGAATATAAAAACATTTTCTAACATCAAAAACCAAAATGTGTAGTAACAGAATGGAGCTAAATATAGAGATTCAAGGAAATATTTGAGACTCCAGAAATAAAATTCAACTCCTATGGTTAACTGATTTTTTCAAATAAGGTATAATATAATATAATATATAATAAAATAGATAAACAGACATGTTTTCAATTGTAGAAGCTGGATATACAGGTATTAAAAAATATATACAACTAGTTGTTATCACATCAAAAATTGTCTGATTATTACTTAAATTTCAAACCCAAAAGAACAAAGCATGAATAGTAATAGCAATGCTATGAGATCTTTGAGTGGAATACTATTCAACCCTTAAAAGAATGAAATTTTGCCATTTTATGAAGCTTTCAATCCTTGAAGATATTAGGTTAAGTGAAAGACAAGCCAGCTGAAGAAACACAGTGACTACATATTTGCACTTTTTCTGGAAGTTATAAAATTTGATCATATGCAAATAGTTTTATTCCAGATTTGCACTAACTGGAGTTTTTAGTATTTCACTAGTGTATTAGATTTTCTTACTATATGATTCTAATTATCTGAAAGTGAACCTTCTTTCCTCCTCGCTGTAAAATACTTGTACTTTTTGATATCATTTCTCATTTTTTAGGTTCTCCACAAAAGCAATATTATATACTGAGGAGTCTGACAAAATTAGAAAACATCAATTTGTTGTTACAAATCTGAAATATATTATAATGTTGCTAAACATTATGCCATGAAACAAAGAATTACCTAATGAAAATCTTTTAAAAATCGGAGTAGATTATTCAGATAGCATAAATAATAAATTACATAGCCCATTCATTCCTCGAAGTCAAACGCACCATAAAAATAGTGTAATGTTCATTTTTTTGAGGTGTTCGTTGTTTATTTTATATACCTTTCATCATATAAATATAGCTATATATATTGTATATATATGTACTTTGCATGAAACTATAAGCATGACCACATAAAAAAATTTCACATGCACTTTCATAAAATTTTTCCAGTTTCAGTTACTAATACCTAATAATCATCAATTTATATTAATATACTATTTTGAATATTTTCATATTTTACTCCACACATATACAATTATAAATGAATATATATACATACACACCATATAGTTCTTGGTCATTTACAGGCAAAAATATATTACAGATGCTCTTTTGCATGCTATTTTTGTATTCTGCAATCCCACTTAGAAATCCGTCTGCATGACAAATTATGGACTTTAACTCCATTCCTGCAGAGACTGCATAGTACTCAAGTTATGAATTTTCTAAAAGACAAACAATGTCCTTCTTTGTCATTAAACAATTATATTATAAACAATATTTTTCAGTATTCACAATTATGACAATATCACTCTATGCATGAAAGTTAATTTTTCTGTGTTTGATACATAAAGACTAAATTTCCTTGTTGAAAAATGCATAATGCTTTTCACTTTAATAATTATTCATAGCTTTATAAACACATGAAAGATTAGCATTTCAACTGTAAAACAAATATTTGTTCCACTTTTACGTGTTGTTTATTTGAATTAATAGCACTGCATAGTGCCAAAATTTATCTATTGCCTAAAATACACTTTTCAAATATTTAAATCACTTTTGTGTTCTTTCTATATAATAAGTATTTGTCTATAGTATGTTTGGTAATTTGAGCTAAAATATTTATATCATTGGAATATTGAAAGCTATAATATGTTTGTGGTTCAAAGACATATATACCCACATCAGCAATGTTTGATGACTATTTTCTTACTGCTAGGTTCTGTAGCTACTGCCCAAGATTTTCTCATAATAACTATAGTTCTTTATTCTTTTGCAACAGGTCTTCTAAATTTATAATTTATGTTGAAAGGTAAGCAATGATTCTATCATCATTTTTCATTTTAATGAAACACAGATTTTAATAAAAATATACATATGATGGTGAATTATTTTTAAAATATCTATTCTCATATGAAACTTTTATTTTCCTTGAAG
The DNA here is from genome assembly GCA_004027455.1 of Hydrochoerus hydrochaeris. Lineage (NCBI taxonomy): Eukaryota > Metazoa > Chordata > Mammalia > Rodentia > Hydrochaeridae > Hydrochoerus > Hydrochoerus hydrochaeris. The sequence goes on from PVLA01003327.1 coordinate 51,005, forward strand.
CTCAGGAAAAGTAAGTAGATACTTTAAACTTAAGGTGTTGATTTTGTTACTGCTGTTACTTTATTAGTCATCATTGTTCTAATATTTCAATAAATCATATGATTGTAAAACTGAGATGTTTAACTGTTGTATAAGGTCTTGTAAGATCACTAGGTTATAAATTGTTCAGCATAGTAAGTCATTCCTGGTATTAATTATGTTAAATAATATAAGAATAAGAATTCAAACTATATGCACATTTTAGTGATTTTTATTAATATACTACTGCCTTTTTCACTATGATATTGTTTGAAAAAATCCCTTTAAGTGTTTTTTAATGGTAGCACATTTCAACACAGAGAAATTAGAAAGATACTTCTAAATCTACAATGGACAATGAATCCTGTAATACTTAACCTTATTATAAGCTGATTATATTTCTTCAGTGAAAGTGTAGAATAAGAAAGTGTCCTGAGTGTCAATTTGCCCATTATTTCTAATAAAATTAAATAGCACATGAGGCACTATAGATTATAACAATAAATATGCATTAAAATTCTTTACAATGCAAATAATAAGGTAATTTTTAATTCATTTACAGACAAATAACTTGCAGTGTTTTGGACGTCAAACTACTTAGACAATTGTAAGATTGGCCTCAGTGTCAGAAAGGCTGTGTTCTCAGGAAGTTTAATTACTCTAATGTTAAGTCACAATCTATTTATGAAATGTTGGATTAAAAAACAGTACAAAAATTATATTTAAACAGATCAAATAAATTAAAATAAGCTAATAGCCAAAGAGACCATTCTAAAAGCACAATCGACTGTAATAGTTTAGAAATATCATGACTTCTATTTTTTTCTGCTGTCTTTAACTCTTTAAACTTAAGGTGCTAGGTATGTGTTTCTCCTCTTCTGTAGTTTCCATGACATACTCTGTGCACAGAAAATGGTTAAGTTATTCGTGGATTCCAACACTTTTTCTCAATCTGCTTTAGCAATGTTTTCAAAGGTATAATAAATAGGAATAGATTGTGAAATGGTGATTTTGAAACTTACTAGTCCTTAAGATTTAAAGCTAACTTGAGTTAAATTGCTATGATACATTGACAATATATAAATGGCTAGTTGCTAAGGTTTATTAGGCTAGAATACACAAAGTAAACTATTAAACACTAAAAAATATTGAAATTTAAGAAAATTAAATAATTTATTAAAATATCCCTTCTTAACTTTATCCACTAAATTCAGACTAATCAGTTTTTAAATAATTGCAATATATAGTTACTGTCAATAATGTCACACACTTTGCATGATGTAGCAGGCATTATATTCACATAACTGCAAATTTTAATAGCACTGACTCTAAAAACCAGGTGTCAATGGCTGAATATCTTTACTTGCTCTGAGTGGTTTTGAGGAATCATGTTTGCATTTTCACTAATATATCAAAATTATGTATATATTTTTTTCAAATTTATCACCCTGTAAAGTATAATCACAGCAACTGCTCCATGGAACTTCATGAAGGGTGGGATTAATGAGATAAAATCTGCAAGTGTGTAAATTTATAAGCTGCTTGTAAGTAAATATTCATTCATTATTAGCTTTACCATCACTAATGTTTTCTGGTTTCTCCTTACTGAAACCAGTTTCATTGTACTTTGGTCCTCAGTTGGAAGGAAAAAACCCTAAAATCTTTAGGGGAGGTTGAAACTAGCAAGAGAGAGATTCAAGAAAGATGGGGGAAGAAATAAATAATACATTATACACTATCAAATTTATGAGTGATGTAGTAATGATGTAATAACCCACATATTTTAGGACTGAATAGAAATTGCAATAAGCCATCCTGTAGAGAGGCTGGATTTTTAATCTCAAGGCATTGTGAACTATAGATAGGGTTAAAAAGTGGAGGATGATTAATTTTGATGAATGGAGAAAATGAAAAGTTAATAGGGAGATATACTTCTTGAGCAAGAGACACAAATGTTAATTTGAGAAGTTTTAATATCGGCAGATTTCTTTATTTCAATACATTTATGGGAGGTGCAAAACTAGCTTGCGTGAAGTAATGACATTGGTTTGGAATTATGGTGTTTCCAAGGAAGTGTGAGCATGTTGGGCTGGTATAGTACTAGCTCTGAATTTCTCAAGGGCACCAAAGCTGGAGGCCAGCAAGGACTTGACCAAAACTAGTGTCAAATGCAAAGGAAGGTGAGATTTACAGAGTGGCTAGAAGTCAAATACCAGAAATGATCAGAAATTTTGTTATCATCATTCAATGGTTTTAGAAATGCAGTTACTTTATACTACACAGTGATAAAAACTGGAAATGAACGTACTTAATTTCAGGATTCACATAATCATGTAGTAGAATTTAAAAATACATTGAAAATTTTGTAACATTCTTGAACCACCCATACAGTCCCACATTTCTTAAGTAAACTGTAATTTTTGCTGTGCAACTGCCTGTGATGCTTGGTCTTAAAGATTTGTGGAAGGTAATAAAGTATTGTGCCCATTTTTAAGTCCAGTAAATAAGAATTACTTACTGAGGACAGTAGAAAATGTCAAATTATGATTTATACCAGTATGTTTCTATTTTAATGATATACTGACATTATTTGAAATATACTTTCAGGTAATTTGATGTTTCTACTTTCTCTATGCTAAGTAAATGATGTAGTATACATGTAACCATTTAAAGTAGTGATTTTTCTCATATTACCAGGTTTATTGAAAAATTAATATTAATTAAATGATAATTTTGATGGAAACAAAGTTAATAAATACATGTAGGAACAGATTACAAAATATAAGAAGTTAAAAATGAAAGTAATTGCATTCATTAACCCAAAATAAACATTGCAAGAAAAGAATATAGGAATATTTTAGGAAGTACAATTTATATTTAATATAGCAACACAGGCAATCAAAATAATGCCAGGTAGCACTCTATAGTTTTGATTATATTTATATCTATCTATATCTATATCTTTGAGAACAAAATAATTTTCAGAAAATTAATTTTTCTACTTTCATAATTGTCTGAACTAGATAACAAATTGAAAGATAGTTGATATAAATTTCAGAATAATATTAAAATATGCAACATAAATCAAAGTCAAGAATTATTTTTGACCTGTTATTCTTATGTTTGGGATGTTTTTTCCACCTTAAACTGCTTTTCTGAGGTAGTCATCAGAATGAAATCTGAATGTCTGATCTCACCAGCTTTCAGGAAAAGAAGTAACTCCTCCCCAGGACACAAGGTAAAATCATTCTCACATATTTAAAATACTGACTATTAAACATTTTCCTCTTGTGCTCTCCAATATTCAATTTTTGTTCTTGACTAGATTATCTTCATTTAGATAAAAACACCTTATTATTTTTCCCATATCAAAAATAAAACCAAACTGTCTCAAATTCACATTTCATCTCCCTCTAGCTTCTATCTCTATACTTTTCACAAGAGAAAAAACAATTCTTTTTATGTAAATTCTTTTATCTTTACTACTGATCTAAAAATATGATTTTCTAAGACCATCAGCAGCTTCCACTTTCCTATATACAAATGTAATCTTCAGTTTTTTTACTGCACAAAGCATTGAAAAGATCTGCCAAATGATAATGCTAGAATAAACTAACTACAGAGCTGCATGCCTAAAATAGCACTTTACATGTTTCTATGTCTTTTGGAGTTCTAATATATTTTAAAAAATAAATATTTTTTGTCTTTGTTTTTTCCACAGTTTTCAATATGTCACACTGCTAGTGGGTGTTACAATTCAGAATCCAATATGTACAAGAATATGGTGAGATCACAATACACAGAAAGGTAGAATACATAAAGCCATTAAACGTTAGGCTGATTTCCTTGTGTGAAGTGGTATACCTGTATCAATTTGCAAAATGAAGGTCGTGCTATACTGACAACATACTTGTGTGTGCACATAGACCTGTGATTGATCAATCAAATATCCTTAAAAGAAATTTAAATATCTATCTAGTAACTGCAAGTCAAATTGTGGTCCCCTAGAGTTCATAGGTTGAATTTGTAACTCTTAGTCTTTCAAAACATAACTGTAAGAGATGGTCTGTAAAGAACTAATTAAATTACAGTGCAATCATGAATGTACCCTCATCCAATGTGACCATATACTTAGGGAACATGGAATGTTACAGCTTTAGAAGGAAGAATTATAGTTGCTTTGAGAAGATGGATATCCATAACCCAAGCATAGAGAAGTCTTAGATATCAACAACTACACTGAAAATTTGGTTTCTGACTTCTGGCCTCTAGAATTATATCAATTTTCTGGATTTTGTTAAGATACTCAGAATGTGGTACTTTGTTATAAAATCCTTGCCAGCTAGAATAGTGCCTGAAGTTAAAAGAGAAAGTTACAAAATACTTCCTATCATGTAAAATTAAAATATTTCAAGAAAAAAATGGAAAGTAATAAAGTTCTTAGTTTAAAATGTAATTGTTTGACCAAAAATCAAATTATATCACAGCTTTAAACACTAAACAAAATTAGAAAAATCTGTCTCACTTTATTGCAACAAAATATCTGAGTATTATGCCAGAATTCGTTTCTCATTGCTTTTCTAAGGAGATAAGATTAGGCTCTAGAGTTTATCTTATTTCCCTTGAGCACATCTTTATGTAGGATGATGTAACACTGCAGGACGACACGATAGCATTGATGAATCACCACTCTTTCTTTACATTCTCTTCTGTGAATCTTTTCTGCATTCTGTATCAAAGTGAGTGAGTGTGAAGACAGGGTAAAATTCTGCATGAGAGTATAAAAACAAAAGCTTAAAAGACAATGAATATATTTTAGCAGGTAAAAAGGGGTAGTTTAAAAGGAGATAGTTGTCGTAAGGTAGAGAGAGGCATAAATGGAAAATCCTAATGAACGTATGACACGTAGTGCTTAATGAGCATCTGCTGTACTCTGTGTTACACAGACACACACTTTTACCCTGTAGTGATATATCTTAAAGAGGAAGAAACTGATTCTTTCAAAATAACTGATCCAGAGTTATTTATAATTGTTACTGAAACCCCAAACCACAATTACTCTGTAATGCCATATATAATCTTTATGTATAAATGGGTTTGAATTTCACCCTGAAGTAAGAGGAAGATTTTAAGAATGGCAATAATATGACCAGATGTCCACATTTATATGAATGAAATATAGCAAAGTAAAAGAAATATAGACCAGGAGGAAGGAGAAAATAATTAGATCAAGATTTATGATTCATAAAAATAATTTTGGCTTCATTCAGAATTTTTCATATAATGTATGCCTCCTAAGACATCACTTCACCATTATAAGCCACATTTAGAGACATCAGGGACCATAATTATTAATTATTGTATCAGTGTACATGATGTAGCCCTATTTCTAAAAGAGTTGGTTTCTGCATGTGACAACTAGCAAGAAGTGACTGGGGATGAAGAATAAAGTAGCAAATAAAATGGGATTATTTGCTTTTCAAAATTATTGTGTTTCCTTTCTTTCAGAAAATTTCAAACTTGATATTGATAATGTTGAATTTTTCTTCACAAAGACTTGAACTATAGCATAGAAATGCATTTATAGATTACTTCCAAAATGCTTATGAAACAAATTGTTGAGTTTTGATTGTTTGTTCTAAAAATCTTAAAATTTCTTTTACTGAATTCTTAAAAGTTTTCAAATGTGATAAATATAGGATAAAATTTTTGAAATATAGCATAAAACTGAACTAGATATGATCAGTTTGAAAGGAATGTTTCCAGTTTGGGGAAAATCACAAAAGATTCATCTTATAAAATACTGAAACTGTAAAGAAGTTTTTCTCTATCATTTAGAAAAATATGAAGCATTAGTGACTTCCAGAATAAATTTTAAACTGATTTTCTTGTTGCAATTTTAGTGTGGTGTTCAGAGTAAATCAGCTGACATTCAGGTCTTTTTATTCAGATTTCTCATTCTAATATCTTACTTGCCAGAAATGTAGTCTAAATTTTGTGAAAAGTTTTATGCAAGACAATATATGAAAGCTTGCTCTAAAGATAACAAAAGCCAGATTTTTTTATCCAAGTAAATCATATACATGTTCTGTAAGAATATAATGCTTGTATTCATAAAGCTATCAATCTTTCTCCAAATTTTGATGTAGTAATTGATCTTTTGATGATACAGCATGGTTACATCTGGTAATTTTGAAGATAACTATGCAAAACAACAAAATTTGTTATGTTTCTATCACCTTGTTTTGAAAACCTACATTGTTATTGTTTTGAGCTCTTTGTTAGTTATTTATTTGTCTCTTGTTTCTTGTTTTTCTTATACTTCTTTTTGCTTTATTTTCCCTCTAATACAGAAAGGATAGATTACATGTATAGGTTTATATATGCCTAGAACTTCTCCTAAAGAGTTTACATGAATTGATTTTATTATATGTGATGGTATGAGCAACTACATTGTAGAAAACAAGACATCATGGTAGCCATTACTGGTTTCCTATTATCTTGTTTTGAAGTCCAATAATGTTTCTTTGTTTTGATTGGTTTTAGTCTGTTTATATTCTTTGATTTCAATATGTGTGAAGGTATGGACAACTATTTTGAAGAAAACAAGAGACATTATGGTTAGCCACTGCTGATGTCCTGTTGTCTTGTTTTGAAATCTTATGTTACTTGTATTGTTTTGCTATGTTCTGCTTTGTTCAGAATTGGTATTTTTATTCTCTTTAAAATAAAAAAGTTGTGATGTGACTAATTTTTATATTTAAAATGTAAAAGAAATTAGTCTACAAATCATATTTCTGTTTCAATTTTTTTTTCCATAACTGACTTTTAATGTCATTCCTTTCGATTTCTCCCCACTATCTGAATCACATTTGTGTAAAAACTCAGCTACAATTGTCTTTACATTTCTCTAAATGCAGAGTAAAAATTTCTTGCAAAAATAACCTTCCTAACAGAGTCAAGGATAGCTAGCCAAAGGTGTACAAATTTTCAGATATTTCTTTTGTCTCTTGGATCACCTCACACTTTGTTACTGAACCTACTACCAGAGCTTCCCTTACATGGAGAACTGGTTGATAGAGACAGATGCTCTGGGGCTATTGTCTGAGCTATGTCCAGTTTATGCCTCCTGACCCTCACTCTGGTGATGCTTGTCCATCTTTGTGCTTTCCTTACTGTTTCAGGAAAAAGCCAGAATTCTGCAAGTGTTTGTTGTTTAGTTGGAAGGTATAATTTCAATGTACTGCCATATTAAGGAATAACTTTTATTCCCTATTAATAGATCTTAGCAAAGAAGGTTGTAAAGAGTCAAGAGGTCAGTCTTCCATTCATATGATGAGAAGCAGGGATGAAAAATCAAGCCTAGAGAATTAGCTAGTGATTAGCTTTAGATTAGGGAAAAAGGTGTGAGCCACCCTAAGAAAACTGGTTAATGAGTGGTCCTTTCAAGAACGTGGGAAAATGCAGAGCCCAGTCTGTTAGGCAGGAAGATGTTTAAATTTTTATCATGGGCCACCACTTTGAGACATTTGGGTATTGTGTAAAGTTGGAGAATAACAAGAGTGATTCACTTTGTTTCTGGAATGAGAAAGTTAAACTTACATTCAAAATGTACACCAAAATTAATGGAAAATTAAAACAATCCACTACACAAGACTTGATGGATGAAATTTGTAGCCTACTCTTAATAGATTTGAAATAGTAAAAACCATTATATCAAAACTACTCCTAATACCCTTTACAATGGATGGTTATCTCTCTTGGTTTTCACAAAGCATTAAACATTTTGTTGAATATACCAGAACTTTAAAAAGTTAGATAGTCTGATTACATCAATTTGGAATCTGTGTAGCTTCTTATCTCATGTTTAAATTTATTTCTTTAAATGTATGGTCTTCTTCTGATGTCAAATTCAAAACTAAGTGTACTATAACATTTATACCCATCTGGAATCCTTTATTTTTCAGCAGGGGTTAGAATGTATTACAAATGAGAACAGAAATTTCATAGAGTGAAAAGGACAAAAAAATAACATGGGAGTCTCTAATTTGCAAACGTTCCATCATGTTGGAAATTTAACAAAGAGGATTCATTCTAAGTGGTGTTATGCTATATCTGCAGACTTTGGTTGGCCACAGAAAGGTAAATGTGAGCTTGACTTTTCAGAAGAGGAATGATTGCTGAATGTCAGGGTAGAGATTTTTTGGTAGCCTGCTGTATCCTAGAAGATACAGAATTTGATGGGTTGAACCTTTTTTTTTTTAAACTATGGTCATAAATGTCCTCACAGGATTAGGGTAGTTGTTATAATAGCTTCTCATCATCAACATTAAAATTTGAGCAAAGCTTCTTTAAAGCTTCAGACTTTCAGATGACACCTGCTAATCCTATGTTCACCATCAATCACATCCTAGTCTTTAACCACTTCCTGCATTAGGTTTATACAGCATCATAAATTTTTCTACCCTTTTTATAATATCCTCTCTCCTTTTGTCAAAGGTTTATTACTGTCATCTTCCTCCTAAAATAGAAGCACCTGAGAAATTCAGATTTTGGTCATCAGCTCTTGCTGATTTTTCCCTCCTCATTTTTCTTTCTTCAACTAGTGTGTCTGAGAAAAGAAATGCTGATGGTCAGTACAGCTGAATTAAGATGGGTTTTATTTATTCTCATTAACAAAAAAAACCCTAGAGTCACATATCTGGCAACCTAGTAGCCCGGTGTCTAATGCTGAGCTTCCTGAACAAAAATATTTTCTGTAACTCCTTTTCTTCACACTGTCATACTGAACCTGTGTGTCTTATTTTAAATATTTCAATTGATAAAATGCCTTAATATCATGTCCTTCAAAATTTACCTTGCTTTTTAATTTCTTTGTGTGAAATTTATAATTCATGATGCACACTATGCTTCATTCCAATTCCTGCCCACTTACACTTTTTGCAAGATACAATCTTTTATTTCACAATATAAGATAATACTTAATAGAATACGTACCTGTGGCAATGGATTTATCCATATATATTTTAATATACTGCAGAAAGAACATGTAGTCAGCCATATATGGCAACCACCCAGAGACTTCCACCCAGCTTGATGGTGGGCATAGATTACTCAGCCAAAAGTGTTCCACAGCCACAAATGAATTTAGTGCAAAACCCCTGCACAATTAAATCAGTATTAGTTTGGAGACTTATTGTTAATAAAGTTATTTTGTACTTCCTGGTGAGTCATATAGATTTGAGTGGAGATGAGTAACCTGTATTTGCATTGGAAGGATTGAATTCAAAATTAGCTAAAAACTGCAGCTGTGTTCATAGTACATTGTGCATATACAATGAAGACCATCTTTTTTATTCATATGAGTAATAATTAATGAACAATCAGGTACTGTTCAAAGGCTTTCTTTCTTTCTTTAATGGAATGTATCATGGATTCTCAGCTTGTGATTTCTTGTCACTTTCCTAAGACCCTTTTGCTTTCAGGGGTGGGGTGTTACAGAAATAAATCTAGAACACAATTTATTCTAGAGATTGATCACTCATTGTTCACTAAACAGCTTTTGACCACTTATGATAACATTTTTCAATAGTGATCTTTTTTGTACTATGCAAATTGTATTTACTTTCTACAGATATTGTCTAAACATGAGATGGAATAGATTTCTGAGTTAATATTTTGCTTGTGAAAAGTAAATGTGGAGAAATAATTTTTAGAGTACTTAAAATATAATTGAAATCTTCAGAGATATCAACTAGTTTAACAAAAAATCACTTTGTCAAAAGGAATACTTAAGCATTAATTATAATTTCTTAGAAATGGCAAGTTTCACAATAAGAAAAAAGTAACAAAGTTGCAAGAAAAAACATTGAAGAAATGTTATACATTTTAAAATAATATAAAGCAAGAATATAACTCAAAGTAAATTAAAACATATACTTGAAGATTTGTCAAGAATGTTTCATGTTACATTAATATAAATGCTTTCTAACATTTTATATAAAGGAGAAGTGGGGCCAGAAATGTAGTTTAGTAGGAATCACTTGTCTTTAGTCAGTACACCCACCCACCCATACACACACACACACACACACACACATGCACACACACATGCACGCACGCATATAAGTTGAGGTGTATGCATATGATTATACATATATAATTACTTAACAAGTAACTAAGTCTAGTAGCTCATTGAACAGTGATATTAAGTTATTTTACACAATGTAATTCATGAATTTTAAATTTAATTTCTGAACTAAATTAGTAAAGATAAATTTAGTGTTTAAATAATTGTAATTGTCAATCAAGGCCGATAAATAGCATTTAAATTTGTTAACTATAACTTGACACATCAGCATATATGTTATTGAACTAACAGCAAAAATAAAAATATTTCCACACTTCGCTATCATAAAAAATATCAGTTGCTTTGCAGATTTCAGAGAAGCTTTGCGATTTTTTATTACATCTTTTCCAATTAAAAGAAAACTTTTTGTTTGATTCTGCCTGTCATCGTAAAGATATTCTTGGATAGGAATAATTTTTGTGGCATTAGTTCACACATTAGCAGGCAAATTAAAATAAATTTTTTAATATAATTGTTAGAGATTGATTCTGTTTTTATCACAATCTTTCACACTTCTCAGTAATTTATTACAATTGTTTCATAAACTGGACACTTGCTTTTAATTGACTGTAAGGTTTCCATAACATTCTGGTCATTTTAAGCACAGAGCTTCTTGGATAGTGTCCACTTTTAGGGCTGTCTCTATCAAAGGAATAAAAGTGAAATTTCTATAGAAAGTTGATTCACACTCTGCTGCCAGTATTTATTCTAAGTGGAGAAACTAATTAAAAAATGTTTGTGATTCTGTTCAATAAAAATATAAATGGTGCTTTTAGGTTTATTGTTTATCTTCCATTTTTCACATCCTGGAAAGAATGAGAAAGATAAATGTGGTAAGACAACTTATCATTTAATACTCTTAAATTTTGAGAAAGTGTGGGGTGCAGGCAGGAAGGAGCAGCAGCAAACCTGCCTGAGATGGGAAGTCCATGGACAGTGGAAAAACATGGGCTGAATTTGACATTAAATCAAGCATTCACATGGGAATGCTAAAGCCTTATAAAATTTTTAAATATCATAACTGACAAGTAAAATATTTATAATGCAGTATTGTAGTATATAAGATTAAATACATGAATAGAATATGATCAGAGCATAGAAGTGCTGATTTTTATTAAAAATTGGAGACAGTGTTATACTATATAATCTCATTTATATAATATTAAAGTAAAGTTTTAATAACTGAATTAAAATAAACATCATACACATATGTGTGATTATGACTTTAGATTTAAATTTTAAAGTATTTTTTTTAGCTATAATTACATTCGCCTTTATTTGATTTATGCTTTTGGACAAGACAAGAAACAAGGTCTTGTTATGTATTTCGGGTTGGCCTTAAACTCACCTAGATTATTATTATATTTCCCTAGCAATATCAATTTTCTAAAATATTATAAAATGCATGAGTGACTAAGCAATGGTTTATATGATTTTCTTCTATCAGTTTTATGGAAAGAAGCAATGATTGTCTAGTATATACATTCATAAAACGCTGACAGTACCTCTTCACCATTAGTGCACCTTCTGTTTAAGAATAAAACAAATTTTTATTGCAAAACCACATTCCCAGAAATACTGTTTAAACTGGCTTGAGTGCATACACCCAATCTTTTATTAATGCTATTACTAATATTAGTGGTAGTTTTCAACTGTGTATGTAGAGGAGATTTAAGTTTATAGAAAAAAGTAAAAGGAAAATACAGACTTATTTCAACTTCTTTATCCCAATACTGCTCAATATTAAAATCCCACTCCAGCATTATTTGTTAAAACCAATGAATGTATATTTACACATTGCTATCCCTTAAACTACATATTCACATTACTGCTTCTTGTTTATAGTGTGAATTCTGTTTCTTAAAACGTAAAATGGCCTGTGTCTGCCATTGTAGAATCACCCTAAGTAGATTCACTGGCCTAGAAATCCTCTAGGTCGGGCTCTGCATTCTGCCTGATATCCACTCATCCTTTTACTGGCTCAGTAATTTTACCCTTTTATAACTACTATACAGTTGGAATCACAAAGTATATAATGTTTTCACATTACTTTCTTTAATATACTAGTTCCTGTTTTCGCTTCTTATGTGTCTTTTTAAGGTTTGAAGGCTCATTTCTATGTAACCTTATTTGTGTGTGTGTGTGTGTGTGTGTGTGTGTGTATCTGTCTGTCTGTCTCTGTGTGTGTGTTTGTGTGTACATTAGTACAGGCATTTATATCAGTCCTGGGAAAACCTTGTGGATATGTAAAAGACTGAGTGAGAGTAACAAACAAAATATTGAAAGAGAAAAGATGGAAACATGAAGGAAAATTCAAGACATGGTGCAGCTCTGGTATTTATGACAACATAACCTTGGGAAAACAGTGAAATCCATTAATGAAATAAAATGAAAAAGAAAGATCCACAGAAATATTACACAGTAGTATGTACCACAACAAATTTATTCATCGTCAATTAAAGTATTAGTTCTTTCTAAATTTCAGCAGTAGAAAACAGTTGTCATTAGCATTCATGTGTAAGTTCTTTTGTGTGAACACAAAGTTTTCAAATTTCTTAGCCTAATACCAAATGCACAAGTTTTTTGTTTTGTGTTGTGTTGTTGTTTTTTTCTGTGCTGGGAATCAAACTCAGGACTTGATGCTCTCTAGGCCATATCCCTGGCCCTAAGCACAAGGGTCAGAATTTAGAAGAAGACTGTGTTTAATTGTCATATAGAGGTTTCATCAAAATACATTCTTTATAGAGAATAAACATGGAGGTATGCTTCGCATAGGGTTAGGTAAAAATGTGAAGCGCTATTCCATTCTACAACTCTAAAGAAAGGGTCCAAGTTCTTATTTACTGAGTTTGTTTGTTTCCCTCAAGATTGAATCCAGAAACTTTACTACCAACTACATTCCCCACCCACTTTCTTTTCTTTTTTCTTTTTTTCCCTTTCCTTTCTTTTCTTTATGTTCTTTCCCTTTCTTTCTTTCTTTCTTTCTTTCTTTCTTTCTTTCTTTCTTTCTTTCTCTCTCTCTCTCTCTCTCTCTCTCTCTTTCTTTCTTTCTTTCTTTCTTTCTTTCTTTCTTTCTTTCTCTCTCTCCCTCTCTTTCTTTCTTTCTTTCTTTCTTTCTTTCTTTCTTTCTTTCTTTCTTCCTCTCTTTCTTTTCTTTCTTTCTTTCTTTCTTTCTTTCTTTCTCTCTCTCTCTCTCTCTCTCTCTCTCTCTCTTTCTTTCTTTCTTTCTTTCTTTCTTTCTTTCTTTCTTTCTTCCTTAATACAAGACTTTGTTTATTTGCTAAGTTGACTTGACTGGGGTACAACTTGAGATTCTCCTTCCTCAGTCTCACAGGGTTATTTGATACAGGTATAGCTACTTGGACAAGCTCATTTCTTAGTTTTGAATACAACCAACTAGAGACAGTTAAGAAATTAAAAGAAAAATGTTCCTTGCTTCAAACTTTTTTTTATAGTTTAAAGAAACAAACTCAAAGTCAAGGATATTCCACAGTGGTACAGTACCTGTCTGTCAAGAACAGGGTCCAGAGTTCAATTCCCAGTACCTCCCCCAACAAAAAACGAGAGAAAGAAACAAGTTCAATGTTCAACATTTTCTCATTCATATTCTGTAGTAAATGAATTAATAATTAGAATCGTAAAACTTTGTTTTTCATGTTTTTGAAAATCTGAAATAATTAAAATGTAAGGATTTATTGTGGTCAGTAACTATGGATTTATTTGATTCAAAGAAATACAATTATATATTTTTTACTGTTAAAGAAACATTGCTACAAAATATGAAATATGAAAAAATTGTATTGTGGCTATTGAATGACACAATTTACAACATTGGCTACTACAATTACAGAGGAATTGAAAATGTGAATTTGGTTAACAATACACAAATTAATATTATTTGAATATATTCACCAATCATGATGGAAATATTTTTTTAAAATATGACTAAGTTTTGAAACCAACATTTTTGTCTGAGCATAAATTAAAAATAGGTTTTTAAAGTACGTACATATAAATTATAGGATTTGCTTTAACTATAGTGTAGCACATTAGATATGTAGCATAACCAAGTATTGTTCAATTCTAACAGATCATTTTTATAAATACGAGAAGAAAAATGATTAAACTACAACTCATTTTTACTGTATATTTCTATTCTAATCAATTACTGAAACTCACCTCTGAGGCCATGTATATATATATATATATATATATATATATATATATATATAATTATATATATATGTGCGTATTTTATATAACTTTTTTAACAAATGAACAATTTTGCTTCTACAAATTACAAAAGAAAACTTGAGAAGATACACTCAGAGGCAAGTAATCTAATTAAGCCACGTTAAACATTTCTATGAGATTTTCAGCAGTCTGGAAAGTGTCTTACAAACTACTTGTCTTAGAAGGAAAACTGAATCAAGAAGCAATATTTTTTGAAACAATGACATATTTTGTATTATAATGAATAAGTTATTCTTCATTTTATATAGGCATCTACTCACAGTTTATGAAGCAATCCAATAAATTGTTAATGAATATTTTACAGCACAACTTGAAGAAATTGTGAGTTTGCTTCCAGACACCTGCAATCTCATGAATTTCACAAAAATATTTGGTTTCTCAGTGCATATAAAAATCATGCTATAGTTTCTACACTGTATTCTATTAAATGCACAGCATCATCCTTTTAAAAAAGTGTTGGTTTAATTATGAAATACTTAGTTGCTGAAAACTCTAATGATAATAGAATTCCAGTTGGTTGTAACCTTTTTGCTGGTGGAAAGTCTTATTGCTAATGATTGTTGCTGAATAATCAGGCTAGTGGATGTGCTGTGGAGGATTTGTCAGGTTTTAAAAATAATTTTAAAAAATAATTTAATCAATATTTGTCATATTGATTAGAAATTCTGTCATAAAAAAAATTTCCCTGATGACATTTGGCAGAATTTTACTCACAATGAATTTGTGCTCAAAATTGAAATCAGTCCTCTCAAAACCTGCTGCTGTTTCATAGACTAAGTTTATGTATTTCTTTATATTCACTGTTGTCATTTCAAATATTTTCACAGCATCTTATGAGCTATGCCTTCTTTGCTGATGCATAAAAAGCAACTGTTCATTTGGAGATATTTTACCTTGAGATTGTAGAAATTCAGTCACACCTTCAGATTCCATTTCTTACTCTAGCTCTCTTGTTATCTTAACATGTCTGTAATTCATGAAATTTTCATGAAATCCCATGAAATTTTCAAACCCCAAAGTCACCCATGTGAGTGAATCAATTTTCCTAGCTCATATTAATGTTAATAGACTAACTTCTTCATATGAATCCCCAAATTCTTAGCAACATTTAGAATGGTGATTGTTATGGTTGATACATTGAGTCAACTTGAGAAGTTTACAAGCTTGACTGAGAGACTCAGCAGGGAGCCAGGATTTTTATTTTGTAAATATCCTCATCCTATTCAAGAAGAGGGCACAGAGATGTAGTGAGTGCTACACCAGCCCTGGAGGGGGGTGGACTGTACACAGTATAAAGGAGGAAAAGAGGCTTGCTTCTATTTCTTTTGTTCTGGCTACTTTTCCTGGCTGCTGCCTTGAAGTGCCCCAATGCTATGCCAGCCTGCCTTGGAGTCTGCTGATTATTGACTGAAACTTCCAAAAACAGTGAGCTAAATAAACTTTTCCTTCCTTCAGAACCAAGACAGTGATCTATTTCATTTTATTTTGGCCAGATCATGGAATTTTTATGCACTGAATCAATAGCCTCATAAATATAGTTTTTAAGTAACAGGGCTTGGAAGCAAAAGAAATCACTCCTCTTTTCATAAACTGCAGAGTAAATGTTGTATTATTTGCTCAAAAACCATCATTAATATCATTGTGTAATTCCCTTAGATCACTTGGGTAAACAAGTACATTGCCAGTGATTAGTTATAATTGGAAAGAAATGCTTTTTCATAGAAGTCAGTCTCAACAATCAATCACAACTAGTTATGTGCCACTAACTACTTTTTATTGTTGAACTTGTAAAGGCTATATTTAGTATGAGTCATTAGCACCCTAGAATTTTAGAAGGTTAATGAGTATCGCCTTTAATTTGCAGTTACTAGCTGGTATGGAGACATAGCTGAGGGACAGCTGTATTGGCCTCAGTCATGCTCAGTTTGTCTTCTGAAGCTTTGAAGCCATGCACAGACTTCTCCTTTTTAACCATGTAAGTCCTCAGTGGCATTTTCTTCCAATATAAGATGATGGGGTTAAGTTGAAAGTTTGTTCAATGTAGCCATTTTCATTAACTCTCTGGCTAGATCTACTGGATGACTTGCATTAGCTTGGACATCAGTGATTCTTCTGTTGCTGTGCACTTTGATGAGATGAAGATGGCTTCCTTCATTAAACCCCATGAGCAGCCTTCTGCTATTGTCATTCATCTTTATTCAACAGTATGCTTACCTTTTACAACCTCCGTAAGAACTGAAGAGAGTTAGGGCCTTGCTCTGTGCTAACTTGTGGCTTAAAAGAATATCATGGCTGTTTGGACTTACCTAGAGAAAAACTCGCTCGATATTAGCAGTAGGGCTGATTTGTTTTGTTATCTAGAATAGCACTTCTAATTTCTTTTGCGACAATTTACTTTGCATTCATAAATCATCTGTTTGGCACAAGAGCACTGTCTTTCAGCCTGGCTTGTCTTCTGGAATATCTTTCTCCATAAACTTAACCATTTCTAGCATTTAATTTGAAGTAGGAAGTATGTATCCCTCTCTTTAACTTGAAAATTTAGAGCCCATTACAGGGATTCTGACTGTTCTGATTTCAATATGTATGTATCTTAGGTAATAGACAGTTCATGAAAAGGAAGAGAGACAGGTAAATGAGAAGGCAGTTGGACTCCATACAGCATTTACTGTTTGCTTTTACAAGGACGCAATTGGGGTGTCCAAAGCAATTGCAATAGCAATACCATAATTATTATAGATTTCCATATAAATATAATGAAATGTTTTTTTAAATCATTAAATTATAACTCAGAGACTCAAGATGAGTATATGTTGTTGGTAATAAGGAAATGATAGACTTTCTGGTCATTGCAATGCCACTGACTTTCAATTTATAAAACATCAAAATAGGTAAAGCACAATACAGCAAAGAACAATAAAATTAAATATCCTTTAATTTTTTGAGGTCAGCATTCACCTATGTTTAAAGTAACAAAAAAAATAATGTGAATTTGTATTGTCAAAGATACAATGAACATTCTTATCTTATTGAAGGTATATTCATATCAATCTTACTTCAGTGAAGCATTTTGTCTGCAACTCTCAATCTTTCTCTCTCTCACTCTATATCTACATTTAACTTTCATAAGTATATCCATCTATCTTCTTTATCTGTATATCTATCTATCTATCTATCTATCTATCTATCTATCTATCTATCTATCATCTATCTATCTATTTATCTGTGTCAAGCTTAATTAAAACTCTAATCATTATCATCAGTTAGCCATGTGTGTAATAATATATATCTTCTTTAATTTTGTCCTTGCTGAGACAAAAGACCCAACACCCAAAATAAAAGGAGGAAATGTTTACTTGTGTCTCACAGTGTGTAGAGTTTAGTCCATTATCTGCTGGCTCAAAGGCAGAATGACATGGAAGGGGAGCATCACAGAGGAGAAACATTTCATGAAAGACAGAGGTGGCAAAGTGGTGAAGTAGCAAGTGACAAACATCAGGCAACAATTGGCCCTCTCTCTGTCCCTTATATTGTATCCAGGATACTCACACTAAGGATGAAGATTCCCATTATTTCCCCCAGAAGGATGACAACCCAATCAATAAACTAACTGAATAATCACACATCCTTTTTCTTAGCATCACACACTTAATTCCAGCATTGCACATCTAGGTTCAGTCATCTCTGAAAAGACAAGTTAAGACTGCCTGAGGCTTTGGAGGGAGATATGCAGACCAAAGTCGTAAACTATATTACATGAATTACTAGCAAAAAGATCTTAGATGAAGAATGGTCTTCCTCATTTTACTTATACTTTGGAAAACTGTAGAAATCTAATATACAGTGTGAAGTTAGAAGTATATTTTGCACTTTTATACTAAAATTTAATTGAGTGCTATAAACAAATAATAAAAGTTGGCTTGATGTTATGACTAAAAATCTGATAATTTTCATAAATATCTTTATATACTATAGAAGGAAAATAAACAACCCTAAGGAGCACCTGTGGAAAAGACAGGAAACCAAACAGATGCTGCTATACAGAATCATTTCAAATCAAAATCTTCTACATTTTCATATTTACTATTGTTAGTTTTATTTCATTTTTCAATATATTATATTGAATTTCTCATAAGAGATGAAGTATAGTAAGCATGAGTGTTTTTTTAAACATATCATTTATCTATATCTTGAAAAAAGTGTTGGGTTCAACCTGCTACTCTGAATGAACTTATATTATAAATGTTCAGATTTTCTAAGTATCTTGTTACAATTTTAAATGCCAGCATGTAAAGATATAGATTCTTATAGATAAGTATACCAACATATGAACTAAGGATTTGGAAGAGAGTTAAACGAATGGCTGGAAAAAAGTAACAGTAATGGATATTAAAATATTTTGTGATAAACAATAGAAAATGGCAATTTAATGACTATTCTTGGGGGAATTATTTATTCAACTGAAGATATATTTATATAAAAATGAAAATAATTATAAAACCTAAATTTTACTGAATAATTAATATAGTGCAGGCATCTTTCTAATTGATTTACATGTTCAATTTATTCACTTATTATGGGCAAACCTCTGATATGGATACTATCAGTTTTGTGCACTCACCTTGTTGAGCTATGGGGATAATAATAAATCAGTACTTAGTAACTTTGGAATTTGAAGCAAGTCTTATTGGAAAATTATACTGTATTTTAATTTCACAACTGAATAGAAACAAAGGATCAAAGAGAAAGAACTGGGCACTTGATACTAGTAAAACTATACATGTCCATTCTCAGGGCACTAAAGGACACATGCATATTTCATAAGTTTAAAGGTGGTGGAAAATTATGTAATGGTAAGCTAGAAAAGCAAGTAAAGCCCCAACAACAACATCAACAAAAAACTATGTAACATTTCATGTTCATATGTTCATCAAGGAGGAGTAGCATTCCCTGAATTGAAAACTTTGCCAGAGCCATCATCTAGCTACTACAGAATTATATTGTGAGTGAAAAAGATACATACTACAAATACATTTTTTGTAGGCACCTGTGAAAATCCTAGTGGTTAATATTGGTTTTATATTTTAATTCTAAGTGACATTAATATTTTTATGTTTGTCTCATTATTTATGCTTCAGTCTTTTTAAAAATGATTTGATATAAATTTTTTTAGTATATGTTTGTGCAGTGCCTAATGTTTACATCCATTTAGTCAGAACATGTGTGTCACACATGTTGACCATTCACAGTCTTTGACATTAGATTAATACTTGCCTCCAGGCATAACTTTGTAAGTGTTGCTTCCCTTTAGATTTCATTAAAGAGTTTCAGTATTAGTGACATTAGATCTTCTCTAAATTTCTTGCAGATTTCAGCAGTGAGTACATCAGGACCTGCACTTTTCTTTGTGGTAAGTTTTAAATTACATTTTCAATGTCATTGCTTGATATTGGGTTAATTAGAATATTCATATCTTCTTGATTCAGCTTCAGCAATTTCTGTGTATCTAGGAATCTGATCATTTCTTCTGTGTTTTATATCTTATTAGAATACAGGTACTCCTAATAGGTATTGATGATTCTCTAGATTTCTGCAGGATACATTGTGATTTACCCCTTCATTCTTAATTCCATGCTTTTGAGTCTTTTCTTTCATTTTTCTAATAAGGTTGGCTAAGGGTTTGTCAATTTTATTGACTACTTGAAAAAACCAATTTGTTGATTCATTGACTGTTTTTACTGTTTTATTCATCTCTGTTGTATTAATTTCTACTCTGATCTTTATAATTTCCTCTTTGGTATGAGCTTTGGATTAGGTTTGTTGTTCTTCAAGAAGCTTGAAGTTCAGCATTAGGTTGTTTATTTGAGCTTGTTCTGTTTTCCTTGTGAGAATTAATAGCTATTAATTTTCCTCTTAGGATTTATGATTTGCCTTGTGAGTAACTACAGAACTTTAAATATAAATGATAGATCTGATCCCCATCTTTCCCCCAATTCCAGCTGCTGGAATTCCAGAGCCCTGACGACAATCAGAGCCCATTCCTCTTATTCTGCTAAAATGTGACAAACCAATCCCCACTTCCCAGGTCACATTACCCATTGCTGTGACCATGTACTCGACTATTCTCACTCTCCCAAACTCAAGTGCACCACCCTTTCATGTCTCCCCCACCTAAGGCCACCCTACTAACACCCTTATGTTAACTATAAAAGACCCAACTCAATAAACTGAACTCAGACTCTCCTAAGGTGTTACTCTAGAATGTCCCACCTGAGTCCCCCAAATTCAGGCTGGTTGTATTCTTTGCTAGATCATCACTATTTATCTAACAATAATAATAAGCAGTGTAATCAGTACTGCTGTTCTCTTATTTGATTATGCAATTTTATTTTTCATAAAATAAACATTCACAACCCCAGAAAGTCTTGGTGAACTGAAACTTTAATGTAAAGTATGTTTTGTTCAAATCAAATTTGAAAACAGTGAACACAGATAAACTATTTGCTGTAAACACACTTTAAAATATCAATTTCATAGACAAGGTGTTTGTACTAACAATGTATCCTTAGTGGAACTGTTATACCACATTTTTTTTAAAAAAACTTATTATGATTAACCTTTAGAACTTATATGATTGTGGAAAATAAAGAACTGAGACAATAATTTCAAGATTTATGTTTTATCTAGTTGATGTATTTTGATGGTTCTATCAAATTTCAAAATACTTTTCTTGATCTTCTGTGTTCTAAAATCTTACTAACATGTTTGGGATCGCAATTTTTAGATGAGGAACTTGTAATGAATACAGAGTGAAAGAAGTTAAATATGACTACATTTTTTTCTGTCTTTCTTTTGGAGAACAAAGACCTATGGCCAAATAAATAAATAAATACCTTTACAATGATTTCTAACGATCTCCACTTGTTTTTAGTGCCTTGTATAAACAATCCATTGGAGTTGAGTTAAATGAGACTACTGGCTTCCAGTGAATCCATAATGAACATTAATATGAATGGACCTCATATTTAAGGTTGGGTAGAAAATGATTATGACCCTGTTTTACCATCTGTTATTTTCTATTTAGTGGTATTAGGGTTTCGATCTAAATGTTCCCTAACTTTCTCATGTGTTCAGAGGAGAGGCTTCTATATTATTAGGTCATATAGGCACTATTCTCATCAGTGGATTAATTTATAGTTGAATATGCTGCTGGAAGTTACTGTCCCACTGGAGGAAGTGGGTTGAAGGTGTGCCTTTCAAGGGTACAGTTTTCTCTGTGGCTTTTCCTGTTTTTTTCTGCTTCTTGCAAGCCACGAGTAAAGCCACTTTTCTACATCAAGCCCCTCTCCCATGCCATCTCTTCATGAAGCCAGTCTGATGACTCACTGAACTCTTCAAACTGTAACCAAAATAAATTTTTCCTCCCTTATGAAGTTTCAGTCCGTGGTATACTGGTTCCAAGTCAGGAACATCGTGGAAAACAGGCATGGCAGAGCAGTATGCTTACTCATGGCATCAGGGAAACAAAGGAAGTTCAGAAATTGTGTCAGCAAGGAAAGGAACATGAATCAGAAGTAGACCCTGAGATCATGCCCCCAGTAATCACCCAGACACACCTAGAAATGTGTTTTACTCATCTGCTAGTGGTGTTCTAATCCAGTGAAGTACACAATCTCAATTAAAAGTCACAGACGCATAAGCTACAAGAACCAGTGCCAACATGATTAATTCCTACATGGAAGACAATGTGTATGATTGCAATTTTTAAAATTTTAAGACATTCAGTATAAAATTGGTTATAAAGCAATGACAAGCTAAAACAAACATGGGTTATGTTTTCTATATTGTATGTTTTAAAAATTCAATTTCTGGACTTGGGGAGCAATTCATTAGGATTTACGGTAAGTGATACATACTGAGGATGCCGGGCACAGTTATAGCTGTCTTCATATATTTAAGGTCTAAGTGTTATGTTTAAATAGTCACTAGGTGTTACTAAAAGAGTAGTCAGCACTAACTCTGTATTTTCCCCCATAATTTAGTCATATTCACTACAGGGTCAGAAGAAATATTTTGAGGCAAAGGGAAAGCAGATATTTAAGTTGAAAATAGTACTGATTATTGCACTGGAGCCTTTTTTTGTAGTCATTTGTGTCTTGTGGGGAACAAAGGTGTGTATGAGATAGATGTGCAGAGTTATAGGACTTTTGGAGCCACATGACCAAAACCTGCTGGAATGCATGGTTAGACACTGCAAGGTAGGATACTGGGCCACAAGTTTAAATAGGATCCAAGTGATTTGCTTAGGAAAAGGATGCTCTGGTAACTCTCTACTCTGTAGTCCGATTTATCACCTAGCTCAGTCTCAAGGTCAGTGGTTTTACAGGCCATCCTGACCAACCCTGTTTTTACTCTGTTCCCTAAGTGACTTCTGGCCTAGATGCTCCTCTATTTTTGTTTTTTGTTTTTTTAAAAGAGAAAAAAAGAGTATAAATAACAGTAAAACATTTTCAAAACATCTTAGTAGGGGATTTACAATAATTAATACATTGCATATTGTTGTCTTTGTAGTAGTTATTCAGAGTACAAGCTATAGGTGTAACTTACATAGGTATATCTTATCTGAACAATATTAATACAAACCTTTCTTTTCAATGAACTAAAGGAAAGTAAAAGTAACTATTTTAACTATCTTGTATGTGTGTGTGTGTATGTGTGTGTGTATATATATATATATATATATATTCCCATTCTTCCTTTACCTTTTCCTTTCTTTTCAGGTTCTGTCAATAAAAAGCCACAAGGACTTCAGTCCTGGGCTGTCTTGATGATACTTTCTTGGACTGAGGGGTCTTGGATAAGGGCAGCCCCTCTGGACACTCTTGGAATTTGGATGGGACAATGACACTGAAACATCTTTCATTCTTGGTACAGTGCCACAGTTGTAAACTGCAATAGCTTATTACAGGCTAGGTTTTTTTAAAATTTCAATAATAAAGATGTTAAAAATATTTTCTGCAATAAATGTTGCATGTCAATGAGAAAAATAGCTTTAGCATCTAAGAGTTACAAAAAAAGAAACAGTGCAGAAACTGAGTTTTAATTTTTCTCTGATTATTAATCTTTGTTATGACATTGAGCTGTATAATGATTCCATGAAGTATTTTACCTTTAAAAGATGTCCAATAATATTCTTTTAATTATAAAACACTAAATAATTACACTTTGTTTTTGTTTAGTCTTGCTTTGGCTTTTCGTCACACTGCTATTTGCCCTAATTGGTCAAACTGCTACTGGATTCATTCAGCTATAATTTGGGTTAGAATGAAGAAATAAATTTCCTATATTATATTTTTATTTTAAATTTATTTGCCCTTCTATCACATTTTAACCTGCAGATGCACAGAATTCAATGTTATGCCAATTAATAAACAATGCTCAGTTTTTGTATGACTCTTTATATTTTACTTTTTCAGTTCACCTCTGAGACTTCCTCACTGAGATCATAGCTGGGGAGACAACAAAGCTGTGAACAAGAGATGAAATTTTCTCCTCCTGTGGTTTCTTTTCTGCTGCATTTTCTGACCCCTCCTATTCTTTATTCACACCACAAGTATTTCCCTCTCAGAGCAGCCGCTGAATCAAATTTTCAGGTTTTGTCAAGAAATTCATTGTACTTTTTTGGAAGCAGCAGTGCTAGCTGGAAATACTTCCCTGGAGGTCAGAGCCTGGCTAGAAAGGATTCCTCTGAGAATCACATTGCAGGCTTCTCAGAGGGAAGAATTTCAATTTCTCAGAACCCCTTCCAATCGATGCCTAAACATTCAATCATTCTAGCCTCTTCCCTTCCTTCCTTCAGTCTGCGGTAAATGCTGCTACTTAAGGTTGCTAATTTCACAAAGCCTAAAACTACCCCATTTATATTTACATACCAGTTTATACTTCGTTAACAATATATTAATGTAAATGGATCTAATTACATTAAATTCCTTCTGTGCAATGTCCTAATGAGTTTCTCATCTTCTAACTGGCCCTTGTTTAATAAAATTGCTTGGTTCATGAACTTTAAACACTTAGAGAAGATTTGCATAAAAAGCACTAAAATCTATGCCAATAAATGCATAGTCCAGTGCGGAAGCACGAAATGGCTTATCCTATGAAATAAACAACTCCAAATGCTTTTATATGTGTTAAAAGAGTACAGTAAATATTTGCCAATCACATTTGCTCAGGAAATTCTTACTTTAAAATAGTTGTATTTTTTTAAATTTTAATTTAAAGACTGTAAAACTAAACATAGCAAAACACAACAAAGCAGATCAGAAGAAAACAATGTAAGAGACACGTATTTCAAAGCAAGACAATTGGAGATCATCACTGGCTATCATATTGTCTCTTGTTTTCTTCTAAATAGTTGTCCATATCTTCACACACAATGAATTCATACAAAATGAAATAGTATTAAAGTGATCAGAATAGAATGATGAAGGCATTTTAGGTCGGGAAATCAACAATGGCTGCCATAATGTAACTCTCATTCTCTTCAAAATAGCTGTCCATACCTTCATGCATGTTGAGATTAAACAATACAAAACAGACTAAAATCACTCTGAACAAAGAATAATAGTATTGCTAGATTTCACAGCATGACACTACAGAATCAGCACTGGATACCATAGTGTCTCTTTTTCTTTAAAGTAACTATTCATTTCATCATGCATCATATAATCAATTCTCATAAACTGTTTAGGAGAAGTTCTATGCATGTATGAGTCTTCACATGTATACCTAAACTTTCTGCATTAGAGGTAAAAACAAAACAAAACAAATTCTTAGAAAAAACACAAAACAAAAGAAAAATAAATAACAATAGTAAACAGCCCCAAACACTGACAATATAGTTATTCAAAATAAGGTGGTAGGAGCATAATTAGGGCTGTTATTTTATATAATGATGTTTAAGTGTTCCTCAGGTCACCATACAATAATATGCACAATTGTTCCAATCCCATGAATATGAACTATTTTGTTTCAAGAACTTATAGAATTTGTAGCACAATCATCTTAGCTATCCTAAGTGTGTTTATAAAATTTTAGATATTTTTTTCTTTTCCCTTCCTTTTTCTTTTTCCTCCTTTTCCCTGGATTTTATTTTTTCCCCTTTAGGCAGATTCTTATCCTTTCACTCTATTTATTGAGTTTTTGTATCATATGCACTCTTATCATTTTTGTAATAGGGAGATTATAATGTATTGACACATGTGAGTTTGATTTATTTCACTTATGGTTTTAAATATACTTATAAATATCTCAATGTGATCATTCTTTATAGCTGAGTGGTACTCCATTGTATAAAAATAACACATCATTTTTATCCATTCTTTAATTGGTGGGGATTTACACTGTTTCCGAGATTTGGCTATAACAAATTGTGCTGCTATAAACATGTGTGCATATATATCACTGTGTTATGATGTTTTCAGTTCTTCTAGGAATATGCCCAGAAGTGGAATAGCTGGGTAAAATAGGACTTCCAATTCCAGCTTTTTTGAGGAACCTCCAGACTGATCTCCACAGTGGTTGCACCACTCTGCCCTCCCACCAACAGTGCAGAAGAGTTCCTTTTTCCCCACAGCCTCTCCAGCATTTGTTGTTGGTAGTTTTCTCTATCCTGGACATTCTTTCTGGGGTGAAATGGAACCTCAGTGTAGTTTTAATTTGCATTTATCTAATGACCAATGATACTGTACATTTTTTCATGTATTTATTTTCAATTTGTATTTCTTCACCTGAGAACTATGAATTCATTTCCAAAGCCCATTTTTGGATTGGGTCTTTGAATTTTGGGGGTCTGATTTTTTTTTAATTCTTTATATGTTCTAGACAGAAATACTTTGTCTGAGGAACAGTAGACTAAGATTTTTTTTCCCAATTTGTGGGCTTTGTTTTCATTATGCTGGAGACTTCTTTCAACATGCAAAATGTCTGTATTAGGACACAATCCCAGTTACTGATTTTGTGAAGCATTTCCCATGTGGTTTGATTCTTATTCATGAATTCATTACCTACACTACATCTTCAAGATTTCTACCTACTTAGTCTTCCAACAGATTTAGTGCTTCTGTTTTAATATTTAGGTCTTTGATCTATTTTGATTTTATTTTAGTATGTGGTGATAAGCATGGGTCTAGTTTTAGTTTTTGGCATATGGAGAACCAATTTTCCCAGCATTATTTATTACAGAGACAGGATGTGTTTGGCCCCTTTATCAAAGATAAGGTGGCTGAGTGTATTTGTAGTTTCAGTTATATCTTTTAATCTATTCCATTGATATTCAGGTCTGTTTCATTCCAGTATCATGCTGATTTTATTACAGTAGCTTTAAGGTATAACTTCAAGTAAGAGATTGTGATGCTTCCTGCCTTGCCTTTGCTGCTTAGAATTGCCTTTGCTATTCTAGGTCTCTTCTGGTTCCAGATGAATTTTAGGAGTTATTTCTCTAGATCTGTGTGGTATGCTTATGATATTTTGATTGATGTTGCTTTAAATCTGTATAACATTTTTGGGAGAATGGCCATTTTTCACAATGTTTGTTCTTCCTATCCATGAACAAGGGATGTCTTTCCATTTTCTTAAGTCTCTTCAATTTCTTTTTTCAGGGTAGTGTAATCTTCCATGAATAGATATTTACTTCTTTTGTTAGATTAATTCCTAAGTATTTCATTTTTTGGAGGCTACTGTGAAGGGTGTGGCTTCTCTTATTTCTCAGAGATTTTGTTGTTAGTGTATAGGAATGCTATTGATTATGAGTATTGACTTTGTATCCAGCTATATTCTGGAATTTATTTATGATAGCTAGGAGTCTTTCAATGGAGTTTTGGTAGTCTTCTATGTAGAGTGTCATGTCATATGCAAATGATGATACTTTAACTTCCTGTTTTCCTAACTTTACTCCTTTTGTTTCTCTCTCTTGTCTAATTGCTCTGGCTAGTGTTTCCAGTGCTATGCTGAATAGGAGTGGTGATAAGGGACATCCTTGTCTTGTGCCTGATTTCAAGGTAAAGGCTTTCAGTTTTTGGCCATTTAATATGATGCTGGCTATTGGTTTGTCATAGATGGCCTTTATAATTTTGAGGTAAAGACCATCTATTCCAATTCTTTAAGGTTCTTATCATGAATGAGTTGCATCTTATCAAAAGCTTTTTCTCCATCTATAGAAATGATCATGTGATTCTTATTTGTGGCTCAATTGATGTGGTGGATTACATTTATTGATTTGTGTATGTTGAACTATCCTTGCATTCCTGGGATGTATCCCAGTTGGTCACAGTGTATAATCTTCTTTATTTGCTACATTCAGTTTGCCAATGTTTTATTGAAGATGTTTGCAACTATGTTCATTAGGGACATTGACCTTCAGTTCTTTTTTTTTGGTTGGGTCTTTCTCAGGTTTTGTATTACAGCAATATTTTTTTCCAGGAATGAGTTATGAGAATTTCTTCCCTTTTAATTTCATTGGAGAGTTGGAGGAGTGTTGGCATTAAATCTTCATTGAATTTCATGTGGAATGCAGTGGTGAATCTGTCTGAAGAAGGCCTTTACTTTGTTGGTAAGGACTTAATTACATTTTCAACTTTGTTAACTGAAATTGGCTTATTTAGCAGTTTTACATCTTCTTGACCTAGCTTTAGTAGTTCATATGTTTCTAGGAATATGTCCATTTACTCCACATTATCAAGTCTATGAGAGTAGAGGATTTTGAAGTAGGTATTGATGATCTTCTGTATTTTGACAGGGTGTGTAGTGATTTCACCCATTTCATTCCTTATTGCATGAATTTGAGTTTTTTCTTTCCTTTTTTTAAATAAGGTTGGCTAAGAGCTTATCAATTTTACTTATTCTTGCAAAGAACCAATTCTTTGATTCATTTGATTCTTTGTATTGTTTTCTTAGTCTCTATTGCATTGATTTGTGCTCTGAGATTTATAATTTCCTCCCTTCTTTTGACTTTGTGTTTGGCTTGCTCTTCTTTTTCTAGATGTTTCAGGTGTAGCATCAGATTGTTTATTTATGTTCATTCTGTTTTCCTGACATGGGAAGTCACACAATAATTTTTCCACTGAGAACTGCTTTCATTTCATCCCACAGGTTCCAGTAAAATGTATTTGTATTTTTGTTTGCTTGTAGATATTGTTTAATCTCTTCTTTAATTTCCTCTGTGACCCACTGATTGCTCAGGATTGTACTGTTCAATTTCCATGTGTTTATGGGGTTTCTGCAGTTTCTTTTGTCATTAATTTCTAGTTTCATGGTGCTATGTTCCGATAACATGCATGGGATAATTTCAATTCTTTTGCCTTTACTTAATAATGTCTGTGGGTTAGTATATGGTGTCTTTTAGAGAATGTCCTGTGTGCTGCTGAGAAGAATGTATATTCTGATGTTGTTGGGTGTAACATTCTGTATATGTCCACTAAGTCCATTTGTTCACAGGTGTGATTCAGTTCTGTTATTTCTTTGCTGATTTTCTATCAAGTTAATCTGTCCTTTTGTGTCAATGGTGTTTTAAGGTCTTCTGTTATAATTGTGTCATTGCTTGTTTGATTTTTCATTTATGCTAATATTTGTTTTGTATAGCTGGGTGATCCTGAATTTGCTGCAAATATATTTAAGAATGTTATCTCTTTCTCTTGAAGTTTTCCCCTATCTGGTATGTAGTGACCTTCCTTATCTGTTTGGATCATTCTTGGTTTGAAATTCACATTAACTAGAAACAGAATAGCTACACCTGTTTTTAGGGGGTGGATCTTGTGTGGAATATTGTTTTCCACCCTTTGACTTTCAGTCTATGAGTTTCCTTTTGGATTAGATGGGTTTTCTGTATACAGCATATGGTTGAAAGTTGTTTTCTGATACATTCTGCAAGTCTGTTTCTTTTAATTGGTGAATTCAGACCATTTATATTAATTGTTACAACTGATATATATTGGCTTACTTTTGACATGTTATCTTTCTGCTTCTGTATCTTTACCTTTCCAATTGTGTGTCTTGCTTAGCAGTTTTTTCCTATGTGTATCTAGAATGTCTTTAAGTATTCTTTGTAGGGTTGGTTTGGTAATCATGAAGTTCTTTAGCTGTTCTTTGTCATGGAAGTATCTTATTTCTCCATCTATTTTGAAGGACAGTTTTGCAAGGTACATCAGTCTGGGTTGGATGTCATTTTCCTTTAGGATATGAAATACTTTACTCCATGCTCTGTTTTTATTTCATTGTTTATGTTGAGAGATCTGCTGTGATTCTGATCACCTATAAAGGCTTTCCTTTACAGATGATCTCTCTTCTCTCTAACAGCTTTTAATGTTCTGTTCTTATGTTGGATTTCTAGGATATTGATTATTATATGTCTGTGTGTAGTTTTATTTTGGTTATGGTTATTTGGAGTTCTATATGCTTCACTGATCTCTATGTCAGTTTCTATTCTATGTTTGGGAAATTTTTGGCTATTACTTCTGTAAATAGCCTCTTAATATCATTTGTGTGGTGAACTTCTTTTTCATTTATACCATAAATCTTATATTGTTTTTCTTTGCATCATCTTGCAGCTGTTGAGTTGTTATTTCCTGATTCCTTGTTATTTTTAAAAGATCTTTCCTGTTCACTAGCTTCAATCTTGTCTTTGAGGTCTGAAATTCTATCTTCACTTTCACTTCCTTCACTTTGCCAACTTTCAATGGAATTTTTTATTTCCTACATATCTTTTTGAATCTGCTTCATGCATTCTGTTTGTTTCTTACATTGTTCATTCAGAGTTTCTGTCTTTTGCACTGTACCTCTAATTTTTCAACTATGTCTTCTTTAGATGTGTTCAGTATTTGTTTCATCACATTTATCATTTCTTCTTTTACCTGGGAGATTATTTCTGATCTGAGTTCTTTTATAGCTTCGCAGAGTTGTTTCTTTACTTCAGTTGTTATCATTTCTGCAATTTCAAGTGTATGGTGTATATTTTTTTTCTGTGTCCATGTCTCCTAGGCTTGCTTAGGTTGGGTTGAATGTTTGAGATTGGATTTTGCTCTTTCACTTTGTCATTTTCCTATATTTTCCGGTTTCAAGCAATGTTCCAAAGCTTCCCCTGCACGCTGGGAATCACCTGGGCCACTTTTGGCTCCTGGAGTAGACTGCAGGCAACTGCTAGCTGCTTGCAGGTCACTGGGCTTGGCCCACTTAGGCCTGCAGGGACCTGCTGTGAGTCCTGTGGTGATTTGGGATGCTGAGTGTGGTCTTACCTGCTGGGAGCAATGTTCCAATGCTTCCCCCATGTGCTGAAAATCAACTTGAACAGGTTCAGCTCCTGGGACTGAATTCAGGCCCCTGCTAGCTGCTTGAAGGCCACTGGGTGTGGCTCATTTTGAACCAGTTTGTACCTCCCCTGCACCCTTTGGTGATTTGGAATGTTGGGAATGGTCTTACTGGCTGGGAGTGTTGTTCCAAAGCTTCCCTGTGCACTGGAATTCTACTTGTGCATGTTTGCCTCCCAGGACTGAATTCAGGCCCCTTTCAGCTGCTTGGAGGTCACTGGGCATGTGCAATAGTTGTATATTTTAAGTTAACATGATTTCTAAAAGTAATTTCACATTATAATGTATAATACCAACTTAAAATTTATTTGCTCTGATAGGTATTATATTTACTAAATGTTATTTCTCATGTAGGTATAGAGGTTAAAACAAGACTGATTTTATCCTATAATTCTAATATTCAAATGTAAGTTTATTCTTTAAACAAAAAGTTCGTAGTCTAATAATGACTCTCAGATTAATAGCAATAAATTATTCAACATGTGTATGCACACTCACACATTCACACACATGTATACATGCATGTGCTCACAGATTAAGGATTTTCTTTTCTGATTTCTTCTCCAAAACACTTAATAGTTACATGTCAGTGGGTTTCTAAAGTATTACATTTGCATTATAGAAATATTAACAAGGAATATTTTTCTTACCTTTGCAACTTTAGCATATACTAAAAACTCCTGAGAAGTACTATTTACACTTAAAAAGCAAATTAATACAATGTGAATTATTTGATATGATATTGACTTGTTGTTTAATTGTTTTAAGTGGTATTATATTAGTAACCTAAATTTATAATTGATATTTTTAAATTTTCAACTTGATACTTAAAATATGGAATTTTTTGGATTTTATATAATCAATTAAATTTCATAGTACATTAAATTAAAAAGATGGCTTTGGATAAAATGATATTCATTATTATTTTGACTAGACAAACTACATGAGATTTACTGTACTAAGGTCCTTTCCACAATAAGCTATTTTTTACGTTTTCCTTTTTTGACTTGCTGATAAAAATGTAGCCCACCATCTTACTGAGATTAAGTTTCCCAGTAGAGAATCCTGTTAAGCATTTTCTTCTTTGGATGTCTATTATTAATAGTGTTTGCTCTACTAATTGTCATTTTCCAACTTACTTATTTGTACTTGTAAACAAAGAGCTAAAACTTATTCAGCCACTGACTGACATTATTTTCTTGCCACACCAGTACTAGTTTTATACACTGTGTGTAGTCAGGGCATACATATTAAGAATTGCTTACCTCATTTTCTTTGGGATTATCCTCCATCACTACTGTAATTTACTTGAATCATTTACAGCTACAACTTGAGGGGATCATTTATAGCTAGTACTTGAGGGGCTCATTTGCCAATTTAAAATACATTCTTGTAATCTCTGTTATCTCTAGGACTATTTTTTAGATGATCAATTTTGTATGCATAGTAATTTAATTGATTTGCTTGCATGCATGCTTTTTAAAGTAAAAATGTACAAAAAGTGGCACATTTTTCAATTGATATATCCATATATGTATTTTCATATATTCTTTTACTAGAAAGCATTTACTTATTTATTCATTATTTTTCCTTATCATTCATTTATGTTTAATTTTCATACTTTATTTTTATAGTGTATTTTATTATTTTATTATAAATTTCCAATGAACTCATCACCTGAAAAAATCCTTTAAATTATTTAATTTTTATCTTTACCTCTATTAAAATAATGTGTATCAGGATATACTTGTAATATCTGCAAATTTTTTTCTAAAACCTGCTTTTCTAAGAAGAATTAATAAAATAAGAACAAAAGTAGAAAAAGAATGGATGGTCTTAAGGTCACATTAGCAAGAAGAAATTCAGCAGTGTCAATGAATGGGTAAATAAAATATGGTATCCATGCACCATAGCATGTTACATATTCATTCTGAGTATTGGCTTCTAATGATCATCATTTGCATCAAATGATTCAAAATGGATGATAGTATGTTATATGAAATAACTAATCACAGGGAAAAATACTACACATTATCTTTCATACCTGGAAGTGTAAAAGATAAATACAGTCAGGCTTAACTTAAAATCATGGCAAAAAAAGATGGGAAGTAGAGGTGAAGTTGATGTCCTCTTCTTGGGTCCTCACAGGTAGGGGGGGAAATGGGTTTCTTTAGGTCCAATTTATAAGGGCAATAATCCTATCTCTGAGAGCTTGGTCTCTATACCTTAATTGAATTCCAAAAGGTCCTGTTTCTAAATGACATTACATTAGTATTCCCAGTTCAGCAAGTTAATTTTAGAGAGGCACAAGTGTTCAGAACATACACACATTTACAATCCAGTATACATTCAGATATTTTCTATTCTAATGTATTTTATTTCACTCTGTTCACTAGATTTTTAGAAATTGCCTGTTGATATATGATTCATTGGCTGATCATCACTAAAGCTTTAGCAAAAACTGCAAATCCGTTTAATACTTCTGCATCAATGCACTGATACATGTCTAGTATGACCTTAGTCATTTCCTATGATGAATGATAAATAGCTAGGGCTTCTCATTTCAAATACCACTAACAATTGCAAACTACAAAATAGAGCTCCTATATGTGTTTGTATATATGTATATAATTATTCTCTATCCCCAATTTTCAGTTTTTTTCCCTGAAATTCCCTGATCTTATTTTTTAAATAAGCAATATTATTTTACCATTATTCTAGTGGTCTACCTGGTCAATATTTTACACTTCCTGTGTAGTGTAAAGCAATATTTTTTACACGCATTATAAAATCTAGTGCTTATGTCTCTAACTCATCCATTGAGATGCTGCCAAATGACCACTATATGCCTTATTATTTTTTGCTTCTGTAATTTAAGCTGGAATTACTTATTACTTACTTAAAAATTTTTTTCAGGAATGTGGCATTTCAAGTATATTGAATATTCACTTCCTACGTTACTATTGAGCATACATCTTCAATCAATACTTTATTCTTGTAGAAAACAAGCTAGGCTTATTTTGCCATTTAATTTTTTTCTTCAATAACTGAATGAATCACTATATCCTGTAACACGCTTGACAGAAACTGGAAGAAATTGAGATCTTTCCAAGAGCTTAATCAAAGATCACTATGTGTATTTTAAAAAATTGACAGGGATTTTTGTGATAAATTTATTGCTTTTACTTAAAAATATGGAAGTCTGAAGAAGGCAAGAGAGCAAAGGAAATTAAAGCACTGCATAATAACCTGAAGTGGAAACAAGTACTGCCAGATTGAAACACATGTATATCATTTAGTATAAAAATAGATAAATTGACACATTATATTGGATATATTTTACAGTATTTCTAAGAATAAAGACAATATATGCTATATCAAATCTTGCAGATTATGGGTAATGTTTTCTAAAACTGAATTGGAGATTTAAAAAGGAAGAGCTTTTTGAGTATAATGAATTATACTCAAAATTATACCACTTTACATATTTTAACATAAGGGCAATGACATCATACTTTATTTCATTTTTTCACAATGCTATTATAAGACATTAAAAGGGTTTTATGAGTCCCTATTATTTTCATTTCATCAAAGTACTTTAAAGTATAAAGGAATAAAGTTCAACTTTCTGTCTTTGCATTTTTACCTTTTATTAATTTTACCTAAAAATGCACCAGTTATGTGCCAAAATGTCTAAGTATTTCATATTTATACATTTATATGCACAATATATAATCTTCAAAAAATATATGCACTTCAATAAAAGAAAAACAAATATTTTAATGCTGTTATTTATATACAATGAAATTAATATAAGTTAGATTTAACCTCTGCTTTCATAAGAGGTGCTCAAAGTAGTGGCCATTAGCTTACAGACATTTATTAGTATGGCAAACTGCTGCTTGAATAGCCTCGTCGTTGAGATTTGACCAGCAACTTAGTGGGCTTTCTAAGATATATAACATCCTATAGGGTAACAAAATCTGTTGAAAAAATATCATATTATTCTTTTCCTGATGTGTGTATACATTTTTGGCAGCATTGCATTAAAATTTGCCATTTTAATCAACTTGATCATGTATGGTTAATTCTTGATTTTTATAATATCACAACCAATATTAAAGTAATATTAACTTTTTACCAATTCTCCACACTGATGCAAACATGGAAGAGTTAAATTTCCAAGATGTGAATGAAAAATTTTGACAGCATTCTGGGTAGCCCACAATCTAAACCTCTAAGTCCTTTCTGTACTTATTACCACTTGATCATGGAGTGTATTACTTTTCCTCAAGTGAAAAGATCAAGAATTGATTGAGATTATTATTTTATTCTATTTCATTGTATTTAAATATAACAACTATAAATAAAACTGCATGGATATGTATTTAACAAAGTATAACATTTAGCTATCCAACACATACATAAAATATACTATTAAAGTTTGCTTCCAAAAGCTCTCTAGAGGTTGTTTTTGGTTACTCTCCTTTAACAAATGTAACCATATTCTCATATCTAAAATCGTTAAGTTTAAATCACCTTAATGTTGCATAAAATGTATTCTTCTGCTTGAAGTCTTTTGCTCAGTGATGCTTTGTGTGTTTTTATAAGAATAGACTGATTTTCTTTTAATAATCTACTTTGTGATTATACCATCATTTTTAAGCCATTCCTAGCTCAGATTTGAATTGGATCTATTTCACGACTTTCTAAAATACAGTTACAACATATAATGTACAAGTAAATTCACATGGCTATTCCAAATTTGTTTTGCCCATAGAACCAAAGCAACTCAAAAAAGAATAATAGAGTTTTGCTAGGTGTATGACATCAGTAAGTAAAAAATTTATCAATCCACATTTTGTAATTTTATACTTCAAATTAATACAAAACATACTGTAGTTTCAAAAAAATATAAATCCTCCTTTAAAAAGAAAAAGAAGAAATTTTTGAATCTTATATCTATGCAAAGGGTAATTACATGACATAAAAACATGATCTATAAAAAAATGGTGATTATACTGGATGAATATTAAAAACTTTTTATCTGTAAAATAATCTGTTGATATGCAAAGATAAATTGCAGAGAGTGAGAAAATATTTTCAAATAACATATCTTATTTAGGATTAGTGTTACAAACCAAAAATAACTACCAAAATTTAATATTGGAAAATGAATAATCAGAATAAGAAATGGACCAATTTACATGGATTGTTCACCAAGCAGGATATAAATAAGTACCTAAGAAGATGTTAAATCTTACTAGGCTTTAGAAAAACAAAAGTAAACCACAATCACATAACAAATGATAACAGCCTAGACAAAATAAAAATTCCAATACCATCAAAATACTGGGAAAAATACAGGCACCACATCATCCACATTTGCCAATGGGAATGTATACCAGTGTAATCACTTTCAAAAACAGTTGTGTTCTTATAGATGTAAGTATGGAAATACTATATCACTAAATGTCTCAGTTCATTTTATATTTCAGCAACAAAGTGTAGCAGCAAAATATAATTTAAAAAGTAGTTCACTTAGCTTATGGTTCTACGACTGAAAGACCTAATTCGTATGGCCACAGCATCATGACAAGGTTTTGACTGTATCACAGCATGGTCAAGAATTTGGAAAGGAACTATCTGCATGGAAGAAACACCAAATGAGGATTTGTTGCTTTATATCAACCTGCTTTCCTGAGAAATAATCTGGTTCAATATGACCTCTTTACTTCCAGGAGATGGACAGTAATGCCTACCAACAATTTATCCCAGTAACAAATGAGCCTCTATCCCTTAAAAGTCCCATGACCTCAACACTGTGTCCAAGAGGACCAAACCTCCAACACATATACCTTCGGGAAACAAATCATATCCAAACCATAGTATTCAGCAAATTCTTTTTTTTGGCATTGATTTCAAAGATATGAAAATGCAAGTTTATGTCATAATCTTCACATTAACATACATAACAATTTAATTTTTGTTAGTCCTGGTAGGGTTTGAACGAGAGTCCCCTAAAATTCTGAAGTTTTGCTCCTAAAGTGAGAGGGCAGTGCTGTAGGCCTCTAAGAGTTGGGGCATAATAGGCCGCTTAGAGGAGGCCCTTGCCCCTCAAAATGAATTGAGGCTTCTCACATGTCCCCTTTCTCTGCTTTGTGGCTTAGGGAGTGTTCTCTAATTGCTGCCCACTGCCCTCATATGAGGCCAAAGTAATGTGCTGCTTCGTCTTAGATTTGAACCTCCAAAGTAGAGTTCAAGAATTTTTAAAAAATTTTATATGCTAACCACAATAGGCATTTCACTGTAGCAATGAAAAGGACTAATAAAATCTCCAAATATGATACTATCTAAATGTATTTCAATAAGTTAATGTTTAAAAATGATACATTAATATTTTGAAATACCAACCTGAAATAAAAAGTGATTATATACACAAGAAATTGAATGAATGGGAGAAAATTATACTTAGTTTTAAAAATGTTATTCTTAGAATGATTTATTCAATGGATAATTCACTTAACATTTGTGAAAACTATAATTATATATGGAAAGAAAATGTTAATATTTGCCAGGTTTTAAGAATGAGAAAAGAATGAGTGAAAATATGTGCAAAGGAGAAAAACAAAGGATTCCCATGAATAATAGTAACAATCATTGTTTTGATGATAATTTTAAATAGTATGATTACACTGTATCTTTACACACATACATGAAATCTAGTGAGCTGCATGGATGAAATGAATATCAAGTTTTTAGTTTTCAGATGATACTGGAGTTATTCATGATGGCAACTTTAGTTAAAACTAAAACGAAGGATTATCTTATGAAGCTGCCTTCTGGTAAATCCATAATAATATGAAAAGATTAAAAAAATCATTGGTTCAAGTCTTGTGGATGTCTTTTGATGAAAATGAATCATATTTCTGTGCATAATTCTGTTGCATAGAATTGTTGAATAATTCTAAAAATGAAATTGTTCAACCACATGTACATGTATAATTGAAATATAGTAGATGTTGACAGCTTTAAAAGTTAATGTTAAAAACATCTTTCATTGTGAATATATGCTTCAATTCATTCACATTTTTCATAATATGGAAGTTTTGCATTTTTCATCTAACTTATGCTTATATGTGTGTGGTAATATATTATAATCTGAGTTTGCATTTTCCTAGTAATGAACATTATAGACTACATTTTCATAGGTTTTTGTACAATGCAAAATGAATTTAGTAAATTTTCTTAAAATATTTTCACCGTTTTACCATCTCTTCTACTATTTTCCAAAAATAAATTAATGAAAATGTGGAAAATAGGGGCTGGCAATTTAGCTCAGTAGCATAAGTGCCTGCCTTGCAAGTGCACTGTCATGAGTTTGATCCCCGGCACCAATAAAAAAAAAATGTGGAAAATAAATATACTTCTAGACAAGCTGTGAGTCAAAAATAAATTTAAAGACAAATACAGCTATATTGAAATAAATTAAAATAGAAAAATTAAATAGCAAAACAGAACACCAAAATTCAGATCTTAGTTAGAAGTTTATAAAAAATAAATGCTCATCAGATAGACAAGATAATGAAAAAAAGGAAGAAGACATTTAAGATAATAGATCCAATATTATTTCTCAAGGAATCTAAAAGAAATAAGACCAAAGTTAACAAAATTTTAAAAAGTATACTGATTGAAGCAAAAATCATAAAAGCCAGAAAAACAATAGAAATGATAAATTATGAAATTTTGAGTAACTAAAATTAGAAAAGACTCAAATAAAATCAGAAATGAAAAGATAGTCATAATAATTCTTACCACACAATTTGCACAGGCATGCAAAACCTCGCTATGAATATCTATATAAGAAACCAGTGCATGAACTACAAAAATTGATAAAATTTCTAGATATATACCACTTATCCACATTGAATCATAAAATAACAGAAAATCTAAATGGACTAATAACAAACAAGGAGATGGAATCAGTAAAACAATATGTCTCATTAAAATCAAGCCCATGACTCAAAGGTTTTACTGTTGAATTCTGCCAAGTATATAAAAAATCTAATATTTATTACTGTAAATCCTTCAAAGTTATTGATAATGAG
This sequence comes from Hydrochoerus hydrochaeris, assembly GCA_004027455.1. NCBI lineage: Eukaryota > Metazoa > Chordata > Mammalia > Rodentia > Hydrochaeridae > Hydrochoerus > Hydrochoerus hydrochaeris. Next base: position 89,872 of record PVLA01003327.1, read on the forward strand.
GGAATAATTTCACATTCATTTTAGAAGCCAGCCAAATTCTAGTATCAAAACTACAGATGGACTAAAAGAAAAGAAAAATGTGGCCAGTAACTCTGGTGAATTTAAATACAATAATAATCAATGAAAATAATATCAAACTGAATTCAACATCACATTGAAAGGATAATTCACCATTATCATGCATGATTTATCCCTAGAACCCAAGGATGGTTTGATTTATGCACATCAATCTATCTGATACCTTATATTAAAGAATAAAGGACAAAAATAATATGATGATGTGTGAATGAATGCAGAAAAATTATTTGACAAAATTTATATCCCTTTCAAGTAAAAGTTTTTAAATAATAAAGTAGGTAAGGAAATATGACACTAGATTAAAGGCTCTATGTGACAAGTCTATAGTTAACATCATTTTCAGTTTTAAGGAGTATCAGGTCCTGACCTAGACCCCCAATCTCCCAAAAAAGTGTGCTTTCTTAAAAGCTTAAATAAAATGAGACAAGTGGTATGACTTTAGGGCTCCACGAGGGTCAAAAACCCTTTAGCTGAGCTTGAGACTCTGACGGCTAAAACAGACTTCTCTGGACCGCCCATTTTTATTAGGTTCAACAACAAAGGGCGGGGAAACTGAGGAAAGCACAGGCAATGAGCAGGACCTTGGAAGTCAGCTCGAAAACGTCTCCAAGTAATGAATCAAGTCAATTTAGTAGCCCTGCCTTATCATGAAGACATGGTAGAAGTGAGACTGTAGGAGTAACTCCTGCAGCTGCAGTCTCTATCTACTTAATTGATGTTTGAGCCAAGTGTCCGCAGCTGTGGCCTTATCATGCCCTTTGAGGTTTCTCTTGCCTCACAGGCCAATGTAGGCCTCATCCAGGCCCAGTGATTCATAGCGGTTCACTTACGTGAATCAGCTTCCATTGCCAGGCAAGGGGCCAAGGCTTAGGACAGACTCACTGATAAACATAGAAACCTGATTAGTTAATTTTAAATCCTGATCCATAGTGGTCTCCAACAAAGGAGATGTAAATTTTTCCTGTAAGATCACCAAAAAGTCAATAATATTCACTGTCAACATTTATATTCATTGAAATACTATAAATTTTGCCCAAAACAATTAGGCAAGAGAAACAAGCACCATTCAAATTATAAAGAAAGGTATTAAACTGCCACTCTCTTTCAAGAGTGATCTTATTTACCAAAAATCCTGAAGGTAACATCAAAACTATTAGAATAAAATAAATTCAGCAAATTTGCATAATAAAGTATCAAGAAAAATCTGCAAAGTATTTATATATTAACAATGAACAGACAATCCAAAACAGAAATGAAGATTAATTTCTTTCATAATAGCATAAAAAATAGCAAACAGCCAGTAATAAATTTAACCAAATTAAAATACAAAGTCTATTTTTAGTATTAATTTCCAGTTTCATACCAGTGTGATCAAAACATATAATATGATTTCAGTGTTCTTAACTTTTTAAAGTTGTATTGTGATTTAATACTTGATCTATTACTTATCCTTAACTATGGGTTTGTAATGCAAAAGAAAAGGATACACATTCTGTTGCTGTTGAATGAAATCTCTTGCATTTCTGTTTGGTCCAATTTGTCTGAAGTACAGTTGAGGATTTATTGTTCTTTATATTCTTTCCAGTTGATCTATTATAACAAAGACACAATGAATATTCCTATTGTTATTGTATTAGTTTTTATCTCTTTTTTATTTTCTCTAACTTATGAGCTAAATGAATTTTTTATTTAAAGAGAAAAAAAGAAAAAGGGTGGAAATATTACAAAATTTCAAAAAAAGATAAATAATAAGAGATCACTAGTTGATAAATTACATATTGTCCTTTTAGAAATAGTTTTCCAAGTTACAAAATTAATGCATACAAACTAGACATTCAACCAGTGAGACTGCACACAGATCTGTTCAACAATACAACAAGAACTTAGAAGTATGGTTATTAATCCTACAAACTTAAATATTTATGCATTTATATCTTTTATAGCACTTCCTATTTCCTCTCTTTTTTGCAATAGTAATTATTCACTTTAAAAAATTTTATTTAAAAAGAAAAAAAGAAACAAGGGTAGCAACAATACAGAATTCTAAAAGAAAAAGAGAAACACTAAGAAATCACTAGTTGATAAATACATATTGTCTTCTTGGATGTAATTGTTCAAGTTAGAAAACTAAAGGTTACATAGTAGACATTCAAACAGTGAGACTGCAAGAAGTTCTGCTGAAAGATCTAACAAAGATTCAGCAATATGGTCATCTATTTTACACAATCAAACATACATGCAGTTCTATCACAGCACTTCCTTTCCCTCTCTTTTTTATAATAGCAATTATACCTTTTGGGTTTTATTACTCTTATAGTTCTTATTACATTTTACACTAGATACACAATGTGATATATATAAATATGATTTTTATTTCAGTAATGATGATATTCTCAAGTTGTCTCAATTTACCTCTGAAGGCCTCAATATCATCCTTTTTTATAGAGGAGTAATATTCCATTGTATAAAAATGCCACATCTTTTTCATCCACTCTGCAATAGATGGATATCTTGGTTGTTTCCAAGATTTAGCTATTACAAATGGTGCTGCTATGAACATGCCTGCACATATATCACTGTGATATAAACTTTTCAGTTCTTCTGGGAAAATACTTAGGGGGGGGGAATAGCTGGATTTAATGGGGCTTCCAATCCTAGTATTCTGAGAATTCTCCATATGGATTTCCATAGTGGTTGCACCAGTCTACATTCCCACTACCAGTGGAGTGTTTCTTTTTCCCCACAGCCTTGCCAACATTTGTAATCAGTTGATTTCTTGATGGCCACAATTCTTTCTGGAATGAAGTGAAATCTCAATGTTGTTTTAATTTGCATTTCTCAAATGACCAATTATGGTGAACATATCTTCATGTATTTATTTGCTATTTGTATATCTTCCTCTGAGAACTGTGTGTTCATCTCAGATGCCTGTTTTTGGAGAGGGTCTTTGAATTGGGGGGCTTGATGTTTTTCAATTCTTTATATGTTCTGGATATAAGTCCTTTGTCTGAGTGGTTGCAGGCTAAAATTCTTTCCTGCTCTGTGGGTTTTCTTTTTGCTCTGTTGGTGATTTCTTTTGAAGCATAGAAACTATTCAATAATATGAGATCCCAATCATTGATTCTTTGAAGTGTTTCCTGTGCAATTTGCATTTTGTTCATGAATTATTTGCCTACCCTTATGTCTCCAAGACTTTTACCTACCTTGTAAACCTTGTATACCTTGTAACCTTGTAGGTTTAGTGTTTCAGTTTTAATATTCAGGTCTTTCATCCAATTAGACCTTAGTTTTGTGCATGGTGTTAGGCTTGGACCTAGTTTCAGTCTTTGGCACATGGAAAGTCAGTTTTCCAAAAAACATTTATTAAACAGGCTATCCTTCTTCCAGTGGATATATTTAGCCCCTTTGTTAAATATCACTTGGCTGAGTGTCTTTGTAGTTGTGCTTGCATCTTCTAATCTGTTCCATTGATCCTCAGGTCTATTTCTTTGCCAGTACCAAGCTGATTTTATCAGTGTGGCTTTATAATACTGTTTCAAGTCAGGAATTGAGATGCCTCCTGCCTTGCCTTTGTTGCCCAGAATTGCCTTTGCTATTCTAGGTTTCTTCTGTTTCCAAATTAATTTTAGGAGTGTTTTCTCTAGATCTGTGAGGTATGTCAATGGTATTTTGATTGGGATTGCATTAAATTTGTATAACAGTTTGGGGAGTATGGCAATTTTCACAATGTTGGTTCTTCCTAACCAAGAGCAAGGAATATCCTTCCATTTTCTAATATCCTCTTCAATTTCCTTTTTCAGCATAGTACAATTTTCAACATATATGTCTTTTACATTTTTAGTTAGGTGGATTCCTAAGTATTTCATTTTTTACATGTTATTGTAAAGGGTGATATTTCCATAATTTCTCTCTCAGTGAGTTTTTTGCTTGTGTACAGGAATGCTATTGATATTTGAGCATTGACTTTGTATCCAGCTACACTGCTGAATTTGTTTATTACCTCTAGTAGTCTTTTAATGAGGTTTTTTGGGTCTTCTATATAGAGAATTATGTCATCTGCAAATAGTGATAATTTAACTTCTTCCTTTTCTATCTTTATTCCTTTTATTTATCTCTCGTCTGATTGCTCTGGCTAGTGTTTCCAGAACTATATTGAAAAGGTGTTGTGACAGTGGACATCCTTGTCTTGTTCCTGATTTTAAAGTGATGAACATGTGTTGAAATTCTCAAAAGCTTTTTCTGCATTTATTGAAATGACCATGTGGTTTTTGTTTTTGGCTCTGTTGATGTGGTGTATTACATTGATTGACTTGCATATGTTAAACCATCCCTGCATTCCTGGAATGAACCCCACTTGGTCATGATGTATAACCTTCTTGATGATTTTCTGCATTCTATTTGCCAGTGTTTTATTGGGCATCTTTGCATCAATGTTCATTAGTGAGATTGGCCTATAGTTCTCTTTTTTGTTTGGATCTTTCTCTGGTTTTGGTATCAGAGTAATACTTGCATCCAGGAATGATATAGGGAGAATTTCTTTCTTTTCAATTTCATTGAAGAGTTTAAGGAGTATGACATTAAATCTTCTCTAAATTTCTTGTAGAGTTCAGCTGTGAATCCATCAGGACTTGGGCTTTTCTTTGTTGGTAAGTTTTTAATTACATTTTCATTTTCAATAGCTGATATTGGGTTGTTCAAAATTGCTATATCTTCTTGGTTGAGCTTTGGTAGTTCATATGTTTTTAGAAATCTGTCCATTTCCTCTGTATTTTCCACTCTATGTGAGTAGAGATTTTCAAAGTAGGTATTCATGATCTTTTGAATTTCCAAGGGATCTATAGTAATTTGTCCCTTTTCATTTCGTATTGCGTGAATTTGGATTTTTTCTTTCTTTCTCTTGATAAGGTTAGCTAGGGGTTTGTCGATTTTGTTTATTCTCTCAAAAAACCAGCTTTTTGATTCATTTATTCTTTGTATTGTTTTTTTAGTTTCAATTGCATTGATTTCTGCTCTAATCTTTACAATTTCATCTCTTCTATGAACTTTGGGTTTAGATTGCTCTTCTTTTTCTAGAAACTTGAGATGGAGCATTAGGTTGTTTAGTTTTTCATTCTGTTTTCTTGATATGACAATTTATTGCTATATATTTCCCTCTTAAGACAGATTTCACTGCATCCCACAGATTACAGTCTGTTGTTTCTGTATTTTCATTGAATTTTAAGTATTGCTTTATTTCTTCTTTAATTTCATCTGTAGCCCACTGGTTGTTCAAAAGGTTGTTATTTAATTTCCATGTATTTTTGCTATTTCTTTTGCCATTAATTTCCAATTTCAGTACATTATCATCAGATATTATGCATGGTATGATTTCAATACCTTTGCATTTACTTAAGAATGTTTTATGAGATAATATATAGTCTATTTTGGAGGATGTGCCATGTGCAGCTAAGAAGAATGTGTATTATGATGTGGTTGGGCAGAATATTCTGTAAACATCTACTAAGTCCAATTGCTCACAGGTATGATTCAGTTCTGTTATTTCTTTGATGACTTTTTGTCTAGTTGACCTATCTCTTTGAGACAGTGGGCTGTTAAGATCCCCTGTTTTAATTGTGCTCCTGTGTATTTGGTTTTTCATGTCCATTAGTATCTGTCTTATATAGTTGGGTACTCCTGTATTTGGTGTATATATATTTATAATTGTTAGTTCTTCCTCTTAAATTTTTCCACTAATAAGTATGTAGTGGCCTTCTTTACCTCTTTTAAACATTTTAGGTTTGAAGTTCACGTTGTCTGCAAATAGAATAGTTATCACTTCTGTTTTCTGGGTTCCTGTTACATGGAATACTGTTTCCCATCCTCTTTGACTTTTAATCTGTGAGTTTCCTTTTGGGTCAGATATGTTTCTTGTATACAGCATATTGTGGGATCCTGTCTCATGATCCATTCTGTCAATTTATTTCTTTTTATAGGTGAATTGAGGCCATTTAAATTTATGGATATCTCTCATATTTACTGGCTTGGCTTTGCCATATTATGTTCCAGTTGTTTGCTTTCTGCTTTTCCCCTTATTTAATTGCTTATTCTACCTGGTGGTTTCTTTCTGTTGTTGTTTTGGGGATTTTGGTCATTTTTATCTCTGTGTAGTATGTCTTTGAGTACTCTTTCTAGAGTTGGTTTGGTGGATGTGAATTTCTTCAGTTGTTGTCATTGAAGTATCTTGTTTCTCCATTAAATCTGCTGGGTACAACAGTCTAGGTTGAAAGTTGTTTTCTTGCAGGGCTTGAAATACCTCACTCCAAACTCTTCTTGACTTGAGGGTTTGTGCTGAAAAGTCCGCCATGATTCTAATGGGGTTTGCTTGATAGGTGAGTTGTGTCTTTTCTCTGACAGCTTTTAGTATTCTATTTTTATGTTATATTGTATTAGTCCTTAATTATTATGTGTCTGGGTGTGGATTTATGTTGATTGTGACTGTTTGGTGTTCCATATGCCTCACTTATCTGCATACCAGATTATTTTGCCATGTTTGGGAAATTTTCTGCTATTATTTCTGTAAATACTTTACACATGTCATTTGCCTGGACTCCTGTATCTTTGCCAATGCCCATTATTCTTATATTGTTGCTCTTGGCATCATCATGAAGCTTCTGGACTGTCATTTCATGCTGCTTTTGCATTTTTAAAAGTTCTATCCTTTTTTTATCACTAATTGTCCTCAAGGTCCGAAATGCTATTCTCAGCTTCCTTTAGGCAATTTTGCACACTTTCAATAGAATTTTTTGTTTCTTGGATGTCTCTTTGAGTTTGTTTCAATAATTCTGCTTGTTATCTGTATTGTTCATTCAAGGTTTCAATCAGTTTCTCATGCTCCTGTACTTTTTTCTCAATTTCTTCTTTAGCTGCATTCAACAACTCCTTTACTTAGGTTGTTATTTCTATCTTTACATGGGAGAGTATCTCTAAGTTGATTTCCTCCATAGCCTGATGGAGTTCTTTTTTTCTTTCACTTGCTATCTTTTCAGAGATTCCCAATGTGTTACTTTTGGTATCCTCTATTTCACTATCTCCTGTACTTGCTTCTGGTGGAATAGATGTTTGAGACTGCATTTTGCTTTTTTGTTTTGCCATTTTCACTCTGCCTGCTGTTTTCTTTGTGTAGGAGGGGGTCATCCACACTCTTTTCACACTCACCAAGGTCTTACAGTTAGTTGGATGGGACCCAGCAGAAGTAGTCCAGGGTAGTTTTTGGCCTGTGGTGCACTTCCATGATGCTCCCAGTGCCAAGGCAGGCCCACAGGGGGGAGGTTTCAGGCAACTTATCCCTGGGACAGACTTCTTCAATGTTCCAGGTTGCAGGGCAAGCCCACGTGGGAAGTTCCAGGCAGTTTACCCCTGACATAGGCCTCTGCTAAGTTCCTGTTGGCAGGGCGGGCCCATGGAGGTTCCAGGGAGCTTAAGCCTGATGAGGGCTTCTGCTAAGTTCCCAGCGGTAGGGTGGGCCCACAGGGGAGGCTCCAGGCCTCTTCTACTCTTTCCTATGCTAGGTACCTCAGACTCTCTCTCTCTCTCTCTCTCTCTCTCTCTCTCTCTCTCTCTCTTTCTTTGTACCAAGAGTCATACTCATGACTTCTTGCTTGCCAGGCAAGCTATGTGTCCTTGAGTTATATCCTTGGTCCCCAAACCTGATTTAGATGGTCTCTCTAGTGGATATGATTCTGGTTTAATACAGTAAATTAACTCCCAGGAGCACTCAGAAAAATAAAAACAATAAAATAAATTACAATCTGTCTTCTTCCAGTTAACTTCTGTGCTGCTCCCAGAGCTCTCTGTTGAGAGCCTAATCTGCTCATCAGACTGTTTGCATTCCAGCAGGCTCTGAGTGTAAAGTGTTTGCATATTTAGCATCAAAACAGTTTCTCTTCTTTCCTAAGGTGATTAATCTTTTCTATGATTTCTGATGAACTTTAAAAATTTGACAAATATATTGAGAATAAAATTGTCTTTGTTTGAGATCTTTCTATAAAATTTTGACACTCAAGACTGCAAAAGTTTTGCCACATTTTCTTGACATGTTTTGAAGGAGACATTTGCCTAACAAGTCTCTGCAATTTAAAAATTTGTACAGATCCAATGAAAACCTCACTGTACATAATTTACTCAGGTTTGTCAACTCATCATAAATTTATTCCCTGTAATCCTTTGGCATGTACTGAATGCCATTAGACTGAGAGCTTATAATTTGTCTAGATATTCTAGTTTTTCTCAGATAAAACACAATAAAAAGCAGTTATTTCAGCTAGCCTGGCAAAGGACTTACAAGCAAGAAGGAAATTTTTTTTTACATTTAATCTGTTTTATTCTGTGTACTTTCTCTTTCTTTCTTCTTTTAGATCTCCTTCCTAATTAATTTGATAATTTATTATTATGTTTCATCTTCATTTAAAATTGTTTTTAGTGGTATATGGTTGTAGTATATAATGATCATGTTCACTTTGGGAACTGGTACAAGTAAGTATCACATCTTAATTCTTTTTATGTACTCTTTCTCTTCCCTCCACACTCCTTCCATTCATCATTTGGTCTTCCTTCCATTTGTAAAATTAGTAAGACTAGGGATGTAGCTCAGTGGCACAGTGCCTGCCTGGGAAGCACAAGGGCCTGGATTTGATTTTCCCTATGATGAATGATTAAATAAATAGAGAGCAAAAGACATGTTCTTAAATCTAGTATTTAATGTGATTGCAATATGCATTTTTAGATTATTACATTATAATATAACTCATGGATAATGCTTCTTTTCTTTTTCTTTTGAACTGACTTTATTAAAAATATTTGTAAGACAGATGATTCTACCCAGGCTTTGTGGATGCTAATAAAATCTATTTTGAGCTACACTCATCCATTTTTTAAATCTGTATCAAGCTCTCATATTAACTTCATGAAATTTCTGGCATTGTTTTGTTGTTTTGAAGGAGCTCTAGTTTTGTTTTTCAAATTGTATGCTATATTATTTTTGGCAACATGTAACCTTTCACTCTTAGTTATTAAGATGTAGACTAATCTCGGCATCCTGACAATCTGTCATGTCCTTTTTAATTAATCATTGGTTTCCTTCTTTCTATCATGCAGCCCAATTAAAAATAGAATAAATTATTTATGTTTGTTCTAATTTAATCTAAAAACAACTATAAAATATATTATGGATGTAATTTCATTTTTTAAACATGTATAAATGATATTCAATATATGATATATTTTTAACATCAATTACCATTTGTTTATATGAAAATAAAATACTGAAAATGGAAATGGTTTTTAATGGACATTTGGTATTAAGTCCATTTTAAGCTATTAGAAAAAACTGACTATTTCTTTCAGTGTGATTACATGATATATGATTCATTTCTTTTCTTTAAATTCTCTGGAATACAATTACTGAGATGTTGGGTAAGTTTATGATTAATATTTGTTAAAATTATGCAAAACTGTTTTCCCAAATGTCCCAAATGTGACACTCCAACAAATAAGGCAAAGCAGTTTGCATTGTTTCATGTTATCATTAACATTAATAATGTGTGCCTGTTTCATTTTATTAATTCCAATGAAGGTACAATATATCTTGTAAAAAATTTCATTAACAAACACTGTATTGCGAAATTCATCTTTACCGTGTATATCTATATTGCTAAATTATTTCACACTATCATTTCATGGGCCAATTTTCAGTGAAATCCATTGTAATTATTTATTTTGTTTTATTGTTAGAAGTTAATTAATACTGGTAAAAAAAACCTTTGTCTACCTACATTTTTTATAACTACTCTTTTATATATATGCTTCAACAATGCTTACACCTTAGCACACAGCTTTTTATAGATAATTTATTTCTCTGTATTATTTTAGGTAAAGATTAAGGTTGTTTCTCCATGAGTTCTACTTATTATAAATTTTATTTATTGACTTTTTATAACAATTTAAACAACTGATGAAAAAGTTGAATTACTTACTGCTATCTCTTTTGTTTAATATACATTACTTTCCTCACAAAAATTTTGCCAGTATCTTGATTATAATAACTTTCAAACTCATCTTGAAATAAGTAACATTACATTACAAAATTAGCTTTCTATTTGAGTATTTTTTCCTTGTTTGAAGTAGTTTTAATTTTAATATATATTTGAGCTGTCTGAAAATTTTAACTACATTTGAGATTGTTTTACATCCATTAAATTCATAAGAAAAATGAATATATTAACAATATTAATTCAGAAATCTTGTATCGCTCTTCAGATTTTTTCAGGTAATGTTTAATTCTTCTCAAATTTTTTCTACCTCTCTATACAAACAAACCTCATGAGATTTCTTATATTTATTTATTGTTTATGTAAGGTCAAACCACAAAAATTCATTTCTGATTTTAATTTATCCATATTCTTATAACTAAAAACTATTTCTATAATGTTGTTGGATTGAATTATTATTTGTTTCAGTTTTTGCTTGGTTTACCCTTGTTTATGAATCATTAAGATAATCTATGTACTTAAATATTTCACCTATAATTTTGTTTATTTTTTCTACTGTTTTAATTATAATTTAAATTTTTAAAAAATATTTTCTTCAATATAATCATAAAAGCAGAAAGAGTAAGCATTCATGCTCTTTTTCTGATATTAAGATACTAATCTTCAAACTCTAAATTTTATCATGTTGAATATAAGTTTTCTGTAAATTTATAATATCAAGTTGAGAAAATTTTTGCATTTTTCTAATTTGTTAGAATCCTTACCTATTAGCAGATTGTTAACTTTGTATATGCAAAATCTGCATCTGTTAAAGTAAATAATCTTATCTTTTGCTATGTTATCATGGTAAAGTACATTTCAATGAATTTTTCATTTTATCTAACTTATCAAATTTATACACACAGAGACTTGTGAAATATTGTCTTGCTGTCCACTGACCATTGGGAGGATTTGTGACCTTCCTGTATAACGTGAAGTTACTATTCATGCGGTTTAATACTTTTATTTCATTTTTGTATAACATTATACTTCTCTTTTCAGAGTTTTCACTGTTGTCCTCTAGAGAAAGTCAAGGACGGCCTATTTAATTTGGTAGAAAGTGAGCTAAGGAAGACAAGGTGCCGTCCACTCACATCTCATTTTTTTTCTTAAGATGTAACACTTAGAAGACACTACTTGTGAAACTCAAGTGTTTACTGTCCCCTTTAGGCTGTATACTTTGTATCATTAGGACAGGGAGCGTTCTAAAATATGAATTCTTTTTTAAAAGGGTTTGTATTAATTTGTCTTGTTTTATAATATCTGTTTTGAAAGTTGACTAAGTGATTGAACCTCTCCCCGTTGCCGTTCACAGCAAGACTCGCCTCTTTGTTGTCCCTCATATTCCCATAAACCCCTCGCTGTCAGCCCTTTGTCTACATTTTCATATTGACCCTCCCCTAAAGGCACAATATCCCTTGGTATAACATACCCAATTGACAAATGTTCTGGAAAAAATGTTATAAAACAATTAGTCTCACTTCCATTTTCATCTGATTGATTATTCTGTCTTTTCAAATCTTAGTCTAATCCCTATGTAGATTCACAGGGTACAAAACTATTAAGATTAATGTACGTGGAAGTGTCAGGTATTTTCGTGATCTGACTTATTTTAGAAGCAAATGTTTGAGTTCATATTTTAACTAATCAGCACTCGTGTTAATTTTAGTACTTTGTTTTTTTTTTTTTTTTTTTTTTGTATACCAGGAATCAAACTCAGGACCTTGTGCTTGCCTGGCAGGCACTGTGCCATGGAGCTATATCCCTGGCCCTCTTGTTCATTTTAATTTGCAATACTTTGTTATACAGTATCAACATCATAAGTGATCTTATTAAAGAATTCTGAATCTTTTATTAAAGATAAAATAATCAATTCTCATCAGAATTCTGAAAATACCCTTTGCTGCCTCTGAAAATAATTTATAAGTCATTTATCAGAAGTAGCATTACATAATTCACTGATTCCATTTTTACACACTGGTAGATGTGTTAATTTTAGATTGAACAGTTGATCCTTAGGGCAATCAGTGATGTCAATAAATTTAACTAAATCTTTAAAATGTGTGCTTCGTACTTTAGTCTTTATTTTCTGTTTGATGCATCTGCTAGTATAATGACCATGATTATATTGCCACCTAATCTATTAGTCATATAAGCCATAGTAAAGCAGGATTTATGTATGATAAATTTAATTAACCAAATCAAATTTCTACAATGTGTTGAAAATAATATGGAAAAATTTAGCCAAATACCTTTGCAATGTTTGTTGGTCACCAAATGTGATATGTTGCAAAATTTCAAAATACATGGTCATTTTTAATTCAAGTCAGATTATTTCAGTGTCTTACTAGGATTTGGAAAATATTTCAGTTTTTACTAATTTAGAAGCAAAGAATATGCCTTTGAAATTGTCTAACTAAGTATGAGCAAACACATTTAAAGTTTCCTTTGTTTTTTCACAAATTAATCTCAAAAATAATCAATATGAGCATGAATAGAAAAGAGAAAAACTAGGTTTTTTAAATTTTTACATTAATCTGAGCTTGAAAAAATTTTTTTTAGAAACTTAAGGAAATATATTCACCAATTTTTATTTTTAAAGAATGTATAAATGTATACTTAAAAATGAGTACATTTGGCTGTTACAGTAATTTCACAAAGCTAATAGTGAATGATAATCCTTTAATAAAACTCTTCTTTTTGATAAATATAGCAAGATGTCAAATTTGGCTGTAGAAATAGATTGCTTTCTTTGCCCCTGGATAGTTATAATAGGTAACTTTCTTATTACTGTTTTTTTTTTCTTTGTTATTCTCAAATACCTCTAAACACCAATTAACATGACCGTAAATGTAAATTTTCTTATTCTTTCCAAAATTAAGCTCCTTGTGTGTCTTGGGGCAATTTCTTATTATAAGAAGCAAAAAATGATTATCTATTTTCACATGAAATGTTATAATAAAATTAATAGTCCTTGCTTTTCTGTATTAGATAATGCCTGCAAGCGACACATGGATATTTAAGTTGAAATTAATTAATTATAGGGGGAAGTAAAATTAGAAATTCAATCTTTCCATGACATGAGCTAAATCTAAGTACTCATAGTAATATAGGATGAGTTTCTGTTATATGAAGGCATATAAATGATACATTTCCAATATTGATTACGTACCTATGTCACGTAATCAATATTGAAGTACTATGTATAAAATTATGATGTTAAATGGTATCATTTTTTAAAGAATTAGTAATGTATTAAAAGTATTGAAAGAATTAGAAATGCTTTTCCATTTTATTTAACTTAAAATTTATTAGATTTTTAGGTATATATTTATACCTTCTTTAAAATTAAAAAGCAACAATTTCTCACTTGCTAATACCTCCTCTAAAATATGCAAATTAAATTATTAATTTCTAACACAATAGAAATATTTTATTTTCTCTAAAAGACTATATTTTTGCTTTGTAATTATCACAGTCTTAGATGTACAGATATATTCTATAGATATTATCTTCCTGAAAATATTTCAGTGTTTACTAATTTAGAAGCAAGGAGTATGCCTAAATAGAGAAAATACAGTCTGCCCAAAAAATATATACTCACTTCACCAGTTGGCCATACTAATAAATATCTCGAAGCATCTACTTCCAATACCTCTTGTAATTGTAGTGGCCAAAGGTAACATGTTAATCTCATGATGTGTCAATTAATTTAGTACTATAATATTTATACAGGTTTTTTTTGTCCAGATGTATACATTTTTGGGGATGGACTCTGTATTTTTAACATTACTTGTGAAAAGGAATTATGTTAGATAACTTACTAGAGGATAATTTTGTAGCCTCTACAGAATCACATAAATATGTTACACTGGAACAAAATCACACGTGTTGAAGGATATTCTGTTCAAAATTCTCTATTCAAATATCTATTGAATATTACACATAATATTCTTTTTTCTTATTTTTATATTCACTGGAGAGATGTGAGGCTCATTATTATTTAGTCAGATATTTATTCAACCAAAATTATATTGAAAAACTATTTAGAAAGCATTGTGCTATGAGCAAGAACTATGCTTTGGAAATTTTATAATCATATGTGAAACTTAAAAAGAGTAAACATATTGCATTTTAATCTTAAGCTTCCTAAGAATTTACCAGACCCTCTGTCTCTTCTTTCTCTGTCTCTGTGTGTCCCCATACATAACAAAACATATTAAATACAGTACATTATCTAACACAAAGAAAATTCTAAATTAATTTTGCTATATTATTTTAGGTTACAGATTGAAAATTTCAAGATGAAGAATTTCTTAGCAACATGGCAGCATTATAAGTTGAGGAATGACTGATTTGAGCTAGATGATTAGCTAATTTATCAAACTTTTCCAATATTTTATTAACAGTGAGACATTAACAATGAGGTAAGATAATCCATTAGTCTACAAAATATTAAATAGTATCTTCTTATTCCTTCCAGAAAAGACTTCTGATGGAAAACAAAGTGTGAGATAAAACAAGAATATTTATATATCTAAGGCATCACAGCACTGGTATGATAGATGGAGGCTCAGTTTGTATTTATATTTGTAAACTAAAAATGTTGATTCTAACATATACTTTTTGGGGCCTTCCTTGTTCTTTTCTAGTTCCTTGAAGTTTAAAAATGTTGTAGCTGTTCCTCCTCCTTGAGATAGGGCATGACTACGTTATCCATCCTGACCTGGAACACGAATTCAGAGGGGGCTACTGCCCAAAACTCCTGACAGCCTCTCTGACCTTGCAGCATGGGAAGCCCTGAAAGAAACTCTCAGCACAGATCTTAACGAGGATCCAACTCTCAGAATAGATATTAACAAAATTGTTTTCCATACAACTTTGATAATGAGTACCTTTGAAAATGAGGCTCAATTTTTGGAGAGACATAAATAATTTCTTCTAATGTTATCTTGATTGATCACACAAAATTCTTACATGATTACATTTTTGTCCATTAGGTTTTTGTACATTTGACTCATTTTAGAACAACCAGTCACTCCACTGAAGTTCAAAATGTACTGTTCTTTTCTGTACCCAAACAAATTCTGTACTTTTATAACTTTTTTTCTTTGTTCATCATGAACAAATCAGAATTTTCCATTTCTCTTATATCTGTAATTTTAATTTCTATTTGCATATGTTAATTAGAATTTTTGACTCCTAGATATTGTAATGTCCAAGTAAATATAGCAAACAATATATTTTTCATCTAAGCATTTTGTTTCTGAATACTATCTCATAATACAATTTAGACTATCTTTCATTAAAAGACTAAATTAGTTTTAGCTTCTCTATATCATGTATTGTAGTTCAATAAATTGACTGAGATAGGCTACCAGTGAGGAAAATAATGTTTATTTAATTCAGTTTGATAGTTAAGGAGCCTTGAACCTGCAGTGAGGATGGTTAGCCCATAGTAACCAGTAGCATGCATCTGAGTATGTACTTTTATATCAAGCTAAAAAATAACAAGTAAAGAAAGAAGAAATCTAGGCTACATATTTATATCTGGGGCCACACTCTCAAAAAGCAAAGGACTGTCCAGAAAGTCCCACCACCTACAAAGTCCACAATCTCCTAATAGTGCCACATTCATGAGCACTAAATCTTTACAGAGAGAACTTCAAAATATTCTCATGCAAATCATAGTCATATATCAAAATAAGATTCTAGTGTATCTATATAGACACATTTTATTTTCAGAAATTAATATTTCAAAATTTAGCATAGATACCATTCATATTTTATAATGTCTATCGTTTAGTTCAAAGCAAAAGAATTTGAAACTTTTAAATTACTTGAAACATAAGTTTAAAGTATTCCTTTCTTATTTACTTAAATGAATCATTTTGATAATTGTATTTGAATGGTGGCGGGAAACAAATCTAAGTACCATCTTATTTTTTGACAAATAAAATAGCTATGTTTTATTTTATCAACAATTTTAAAACTAGTATTATATATCATAGTTCATATGTTCCAAAATTATTGTTTTATTTGAAAGATACCTAATTGAATCCCCTTATTTTTCTCTTTCCCCCATGAGAATTTTCACAGGTTCTTTAACTTCAAGTTGGAAAAATGTAACAAAATCACAATACCTATATATGTACAGATATTAGCAAACAAAGATTGAAAGAGATTTGGTAAGTTTCATTAAGATTTTTCTTTTGGTAGTTTTCAAAAAATATACCTTTCCCCAGTACATTGCTTGCTAAATTTTCAGTTTATTTTTCTTAAGCTGATTAAATTTATTGGTAAATATTAAGTATACATAATGATCACATTCATCATAGAGTATTTGTGCCTGTACAAGATATATATTGAGTCTTTTTCCCTCTATTCCTTAACCACTCTTCCCCTCCCTATTTACAAGGCTTTGTTTCCTTTTTTTCCATCTTTTCTTGTTTTGTTTATTTTCCCTTTCTTTTTTCCTATTCCCTTACTCTAGCTCTCATTCAAATATTTTCTTCATATTTCATAATATCTATTATACATTTTGGATCTTATTTACATTTTCAGTTTCTCAAACCAGAGAAGCAGCTTGGCATTTACAACGACTAAGATGATCATATGCTTTTTGTCTTTGGATCTGAGAATATGGCATATTACTTTTTTTAATTTGTATATGTTGCACCACCTCTGCCTTCCTGGGATGAATCCTATTTTGTTTGTAGTATACAATCCTCAGATGAGTTGCTGCATTCTGTTTTCCTGTATCTTATTCAGGATTTTTGCATCTATGTTCACTAGGCCAAAGTTTTACAAGCTTTGGTCTATTACTTGTTCTTCATTTTCTGGAAGCTTCTGGGTCAACTTTAAGTCATTTACTTGAGCTCACTTTATTTTCCTTACATGGGAATTCAGTGCTGTAAAAAGTCCACATCAAAGTTTGTCTCTGCTGTCACTGTTATTCACATATTTGGGAAACTGGTTAACAAGACAGGAAGGTAGAGAAAAGGTAGAAATTAAAATAAGAACAAAACAGAACAACTAGAAATCATGTTAACATTCATACAAAACAAAAACAAGCAAGTTAAGAATATAAAACAATATAAAAAAAAGAGCAAAAAAAAAAGAAAAAAAATAAGAAAGATAAATGTCCACTTCAAGGCAATTCTAAGCAGCAAAGCCAAGGCAGGAGGCATCACAATCCCTGACTTGAAGTTATACTACAAAGCTACTGTAATAAAATCAACATGGTACTGGAATAAAAACAGACCTGAAGATCAATGGAATAGACTAGAAGATACAACTAAGAACACACTCAACCACTTTATCTTTGATAAAGGGGCCAAGCATGTTCACTGGAAGAACGATAGTCTCTTTAATAAATGGTGCTGGAAAAACTGGCTATCTATATGCTGAAAACTAAAATTAGACCCATACCTGTCACTAAAATCTAAATGGATCAAAGATCTAAATATTAAAACAGAAACAGTAAATCTGTTGGAAGATAAAGTAGGTAAAAATCTTGAAGACATAGGGGTTGGTAGAGAATTCATGAAAAAGAACCAAAATGCATGGGAAATACTTCCCAGAATCAATAACTGGAATCACATCTTATTAAAGAGTTTCAGCATGTCCAAAGAAATCTCCAGCAGAGTGAAAAGAAAACCCAAAAGCTGGAAAAAAAATCTTAGTGAACTGTCCCTCAGACAGAGCACTTCTGTCTGGAACTTATAAGGAATTAAAAAAATCAGACTCCCAAAATTCAAAGACCCAATGCAAAAATGGGCATCTGAGATGAACACACAGTTCTCAGATGAAGAAATACGAATGGCAAATAAATACATTAAAAAATGTTCACCATTGCTCATTAGAGAAACTCAAATTAAAATCACACTGAGATTTCATCTCACTCTAGAAAGAATGGCCAGGATCAACAAAACTGGCAACAACAAATGCTGGAGAAGCTGTGGGGAAAAAGGAACTCTTCTGCACTTCTGGGGGGAGTGAAGACTGGTGCAACTATTGTGAAGGTCAGTCTGGAGATTCCTCAAAAAGCTGAGATTAGAAGTCCCATTCGACCCAGCTATTCCACTCTTAGGCATATTCCCAGAAGAACTGAAAACTTACCACAGCGACACATGTGCACCCGTGTTTATAGCAGCACAATTTGTTATAACCAGATCTTGGAAACAACCTAAGTGCCCATCAACAGAGGAATGGATAAAAAAAATTGTGGTACTTTTATACAATGGAGTACTACCCAGCTATAAAGAATGATCACATTGAGATATTTATAAATAAATGGATGCAACTTGAATTCATACTCATAAGTGAGATACATCAAACTCACATGTATAAATACTGTATAGTCTCCCTAGTGTAAGAAATGGTAAGAGTACATGAGATTTTATGGTGATCATGGTTCACCATTGTATTACTTTGAAGTCTTATGTTTTCATTCATTGGTTGGAATGGTTTTATTCTGTTTTGTTTGATTTTATTATATGTCATGGTATGAATAGTTACTTTGAAGAAAAGACAATATGGCAGCCATTGTTGATTTGATATCATCTTGCTCTGAAGTCCTACCATACTTTTGTTTTCTATTACCATTGGTTCTGTCATGTTGTGTCTTACTGGTTTTTAATATGTATGATAGTATAAACAAATTTTTTATGGAAAATGAGATAATATAGTAGCCATTGTTCATCTTCTATTACTTGGTTCAGAATGCCTTGTAATACTTTTATTCTCTTGAGTGGTTTTATTCTATTTTGTTATGTTTGACATTATTGTGTGTAAAGCCAAGCTCAACTATTTCAAACAAAGAGACATTATGATAGCTACTGTTAATATCCAATTGTCTTGTTGTGAAGTGCTGTGTTGCTTACATTGTTCTGTTCTGATCTTCTTAGATCTGTCCTCTTTTATTTTATTCTCTTTAAAATAAAAAAAAAGAAAAATGTTTACTTCAAGGTGTGTCTCTGCAATCACTGGTAGACAGTGTGGGCAGACCGAGTTCAGATCCAAGTTGGTTGATTATAGCAAGGCTGCTGTTCTACTATGGTGGGGTATTGGATAATGCCTGCACTTTCAGTTTCACTGAATACAGGCTGGTTTCTGGACATGAGTCTGAAACTAGACCTGTCCAGTTTGCAGAAGTCTCTGTACTCACTCTGGGTTAAACTTAGACCTTGTGAACTGGGACTCGACTCCCTGACTCCTGCAAATTTGTATTCTGCTTCCTTACCTTTACACTGGGAGGCAATAGATGGAGCCAGCAGCTTCTCTGAGTGCTGAACTCAGTCAGCCCCTCTCCAGGTGGCTCCTGGCCAATTGCCCTCTCCCAAGGGATGTCTGAACCCGAATAACTCACCAGCTACTGCAATTTGCTGCATCCAGTGCTGTGCTCCACCAGTGTAATTCTCTGAGGAGGCCACTGGGTCACCAGTAGTCACTATGTCTACAGGTTCCAACTGCCTCTCCTACTTAATGAGTCTGGGCTGGGGAAGAAAGTGCCACTTATATCTCATTGAAAGCTCTGTCCTCATTTTCCTTGTGGGCTCCAGTTCTTGTTTCAGATCTTCCTGGTTCTGCAGGACACATCATTTTCCTTCTTCTCCTCCTCATTCTGCTATATTCCAGGGTCTGTTCAAGAAATTGCAGAGAGGCTCTTTCTCTGCTGCTTACTGCTTCACCATTTTTCTGGCAGTCTCTTTTCAATTTCTTAATCCATTACCTAAAGGACTTTTAGCCATGCTTCCTAAAGGTGAGTTTAAAAACCTTGACTCAAGTAAAATAACATAAAAATTTTAATCTCAATGACAGAGAAATGAGTGCCAAATTCATCAATAGAAGTGAAAAAGTCCAAAATGCAAAGAAAGTTTAAAATCAGTATATCAAATCAAAAAAGATGCTAAGACAGTACTCATCAAATACAGCATGATGTACTTTACTAAAGCAGTTTTCAAAATGCTGCACCAGAAGGAGGGTGTTTATGTCTAAAAGGCAATTTGCAATGAAGCAGAAAGATTAACAGGAAAGCAGCTCAATAGTACAGAGGGTTAGAGAGGTTATTGCAAATGGGTTTAAGGTTTAATTGTCAGAAAAGGACTGGTCTGTTTATATCTCACTTCTGCTACCAAGTTTTGTCCACCTTCATCCTAAATTGAAAAACCAAACAGAGGAGAGAAAAGAGAGAAAGACAGAGAGAGAGAGAGAGACAGAGAGGCAGAACAGAGAGAACAAACATTTGTTTCATAACTGCAAATGATTTGTCTGTTTTATTTCTATTTTTCTTCTCTTTAAAAAAAAAGAGTGCAAGAAGTTGTCCACACACTAGACTCAAAGAATAAAACTGAGGGCCTGGATTCCACGGCAATGTCCTTCACAAGTCCAGCTGAAGACCTAGAGCCCATGGCAATATCCTCCACAAGGCCGGCTGAAGACCTAGAGCCCATGGCAATATCCTCCACAAGGCCGGCTGAAGACCTAGAGCCCATGGCAATATCCTCCACAAGGCCGGCTGTGGACCTAGAACTCATAGCAGTGTCTCATGCAAGTTTGTATCAATGATCTGCACTGAGAAGGTCCAAAGGCCAGGGGTGGAAGTTACAAAGTCTGTGCCAGTGGGGTGAAAGATTTGTGCCACAAGTGACACTTAAGGTAAGGACCACAGCTCTCCTGAACAGAATTGCAGCCATCCTTAGTGACAGTGAGGACTCAAGGTCCTCTAATGATGGTATCTGCTGAGTTTGTATCAGGAGAATCAGCTCAGCAAGCTCCTCCAGGATAATCAACAGCACAGCATCTTCCTCTCCAGTTCTCCTTTTATGCAGTGGGCAACAATAAGCTCGGAGGGCCTTCCACACCCAGCACGTGCTGCTTCAGTTTAGATGGGTATTGTAAGGTGACCCTTAGTTAAATCACCACATGTTAATGTACCACATGTCTGAAAGGAAGCTTATATAACTGAAATATATACAAATACACAACATGATGGAAAATGTCTCAGTGGGAAAATAAGAAAATAATGTAATTTTTCTGAGACTGCTTTCATGGTACCACAAGGCTCTTTTGCACAGTATGTATGAAATTTCTTCCTTTCACTTTTCATTTCTCTTCCACCTTTATTTGTGCTTTCTATACCTTATGAGAAAATGTTATGTTAAAACATATAATTTAGTAAATAATAATAAAGAAATATTTACAGTCAGTGGGTTATAAATAGTGCTTCAGAAAGCTATATCTGTTAAAATAGAATTACTTATAGAGATTATATATATATATTTTTTACTCTCTAAAACAAATGTCTTATATAATACATACAAATTTTTATTATAGCATGTTTGTCTATCTTACGATTAATTACATATATAATAAGAGTAAAAATAAACTAACTTGAAATTTTCTGTTTCAATATTAACCATATGCCATTCAAAATGTGGCATATATTAAAAAATGACAGAAGGTGTGAAAAAAGACTATGAAATTCTACAATGGCCTGAGAGTTTTGAGATATCTGAAATAATTTATAATTTGATTCATATACTTATTACTCCATTTTAAATTTTTTAGTAAAGTTTTATGAAAAAATTAATTATTAACTTTTCTTTACATATTGATCATTTTAATGTAATGATTAAAAAATTGCTGCTCAGAAGGATCATTATGAAGATTCTAGCACATAAGCATTTTTAGTGTGGGCCTCAAGTCAGCTCTCCAAACAGTGTTAAAACACTTTCATTTCTTTTACTTCTATAATGAAACCTAAAAATATATTTTGATTTGATATTTTAGGCATTATTCTTCTATGTTCTATTGGGAAAACTCTTACTATTAAATTTCTTAATCAAAAACTTCTTATTATAATAAATATTTTCTCTTTTTGTATAATATATTCAGTATTGTTCCATGAACATTGTGGAAAAACCATTGAATAAAGCTCACTGTTTTACATATATTTCTTCAATGTGGTGTCAAACTTCTTCACATCCAAGAGAAATTATGCAACAAAGTGGATTAAAAACAGTCTATCTTTTAATCTACTTATAAAAGTCATTACTCAGTGGTTGTACAAATTTGCTTAAATTTCTTGTAGTTAACTTTCCCTACCCATAAAATGAGTTTAATTTTGCAGAGTACATAAATTAGTATGGTTAAATGCCTTCTAAATTCTTACAACTTGAATGCTTTTATTACTGGAACAATTAACATAATGTGTAATTAAGCGATTACAATTAAAATTTTGAGTGAGAGTTTATGCTAGGGCAGCAATTTTTGTTAGGTTATCTAAGGCTGACCTCACTGATAATGTGTCATTTAAACAAATAATTGATGGAAGTTATTTGTTTGCATATTTAGAGTAAGATCACTCCAGACTAAAGGAA
The DNA here is from genome assembly GCA_004027455.1 of Hydrochoerus hydrochaeris. Taxonomy (NCBI): domain Eukaryota; kingdom Metazoa; phylum Chordata; class Mammalia; order Rodentia; family Hydrochaeridae; genus Hydrochoerus; species Hydrochoerus hydrochaeris. The sequence continues at coordinate 112,397 of PVLA01003327.1, forward strand.
TAGTCATTGCAATTTTTCAAGCAGTATTTGTGGAATAATAGAGTCCCAAAGTGAGCAGAGTGACCGAGAGACAAATAATAGAAGGTGAGGTCATGCCATACAGTTCCCCAAGTATTTTAAGTTATTGTGGATCACTTAAACATTATTGGTTTTCCCTCTGATAAGTAGGGACTTGTTGGAGGAGTTTTACTAAGAAAACACCACAATATGACATATTTGAAACACATAGCTGTGGTGTAAAATACACTGACAGAGAAAATGACAGATCATTTTGGAGTCATAAAAGTAGACTTCAAGAACATGTATGGTGATCAGAAGAAAGAGCTCACAACTGCAATGCTGAGGAGTTGTGTTTTACAACAAGTAATTATCTTGGAAGTTTTAGATGAACACTTAATAATAACTGTAATTAGTGAGTTCTGGGAATAAAACTGTATATTGGAGAATTATTGTAAAAGTAAGAACCATATAAAAAGAAAGAAATGTTGAACAGATGGGGTATTTGTACAATTGAGAAAAGAAAACTTTATGAATGTCATAACGTATAAATGCAAAATGAATAGAATAATAAATAATATGACAAGAATACATGCAGAATGAATCCTGAAAAACCATAACATATAAAGAAATAACATGAAAATTCATTTGATATATTGTGGAAATTTTGAACAAATTTGCAAATTAAGTTCCAGAAACAGAGAGGGGAACTCAGTATAAAGTTTTCTACTGCTAGTGTTAATTTAGTATATATAGTTGTAAAGTTGTATAGTTGAAAAGTTGTAAGCAAAAATATGTTCTATGTTTGAGAAACTCTTAAAAAAAGACAGAATGCTAAAACTGTAAGAAAATGTTATAAGGAAAGGAGTTTGATATCTGAAGCCTAATTTAAACATTACATGCTGTAAGTAGTTATTAAATCATCACATGGAATCTCATATATTTATAATTTTTCATAATTATAAAAATCTATTGATTTTATTTTATTTTATTTTTGTACTGGGGATCGAACTCATGACCTCACGCTTGTCAGGCAGGCACTTTTGCTGCTGAGCTAAATCCTCAGCCCCTACTGATTTTAAATTTAAAAAGATATGATGACTAATAATTTTTCAAAACTTTTGAAAGTAAAATATAACACTTTTACAAAAAAATATACAATTGATTCAAATTTAATTCACATTTAGTAATATTTTACTAAAAGTGATTAAATAATAATCAGTGGTAAAGTAAATGTTCTTTAGAAGAGCAATGTTTGAAAATTTATTTTTCAGTAGGAAATTAACAACTAAAAATTGGATTACCATAAGAATATAAAAAATGATAATAAATGCTAATTTATAGTCAACTCTGATATACGGTATCTGTTTAGTGGAAATTAGTCTACTAAAATGCTTTGGAGTAAAAACATTTTTATATTTTGGAAAGAAAATTTTCACTTCATCAAGCTTTTCAAAAATGTTTTAAATGTACTGTGAAAAATAACTTAGGTTAAAATTTTGTTTCTTGGATTGTGTCTGCCCGCCGGGAGCCGCCACCGGAAAGCCCTTTCTTCTGCGAGCCCAGTGAAGGCCAAGAGAACCAGGAGATTGGCCTCTACCCAAAAGACGCCGCCACCAGAAGGTCCTCTGTGTGCCCAGCATGGGCAGAGATGAACCAGGAGCTCTGCCTCTGCGTACCAGACATTGTCACCTGAAGGTCCCTTCTTATGTGCGCCCCGTTCTGGTTGAGGAAGACAGACAGATCCACCTCTGCCTGCTGTGCACCACCACCTAAAGGCCATGTCCTGCAGGTGGCCAGCATGCGCAGAGAGAACCAGCAGATCTGCCTTCACCCTCAGGGAGCTGCCACCAGGAGGCTCCTTCCTGCAGGCAGCCAGCAGGAGCAGGGACACACAGCCAGGAAAGCCCTGTGCATCTGTAGGGCACCATTGGAGGCCCTTGGTTCTCTCAGGCAGCCATCAACCACCAGCAGAATCAGACAAACACACTCCTATGTGTCTCCACCATCATGGGAGTCCCAGTGTAGACACACAGCCTGAAAGAAGCAGCCCCACTTCCATGCACCCCTGATCATCAGCAAAGCCACAGTGTGGCTGCATAGGTCTGGAGAAGCCTGCTCCACATCCTGCTATCTCCCTGTAAATCTGGAATTAGAGAAACCCAGGTGCCTGTCTCACCCCCCTACACTGCCTAGGGGCAGCCAACATGGGAAGTTCCTGAGGCCCCAGAACGAGCCTGTTGAGAGGAACCCAGGAGAATGTCAAGACGAAGGAGCACAAGGCAAACTGAGACCTCTAGCCCACACAGAATAAGTCTGGGAGATACAGTCATGGAAGAAAATGGAAGTCATACATCTGAAATCTCTGAGAGGATAGCAACTGAAGGAAACAACCTCATGAGATTGTAAAAGCAGTCCGATCAGAAATAATGTCTCAGGTAAGAGAAGAAATCACAAACATACTGAAAGAATTGTTCAGCAGGTCTAAAGAAGATAGACACAATAAAAAGGAACACAGGAAAATGATGTGGAAACCCTAAATGAATGTAGAAAGGAATTACAATGCATGAAACAGATTTAAAGAGAGATGCGGGAAATTAAAAATTCAGTTGAAAGCTGGCAAAACCTCTTGAAAGAGACTGAAAATAAGCTTTCAAACCTTGAAGATAGGATTGCAGCTAGTGATCCTGGAAAGAAAGATCTCTTAAAAATAAAGTGGAAACAGGAAATAACAACCAAATGGTGAAAGATGATGCAAGGAAGCATAACTTAAGAATGATAGGTGTAGGTGAACAAGCAGGGGTCAACATAAATGAAATTAAAAGAATATTCACAGAAGTAATAATAGAAAACTTCCCAAACATGGGAAATGGATCTGGCATGCAGAGAAGTGAGGCATATAGGACTCTAACTAGCCATAACCAAAGTAAATCTACACCCAGACATATAATAATCAAGATCTGAGAAATTCAGCACAAGAATAGACTGTTAAAAGCTGTTAGAGAAAAGAGACAGATCATTTATAAAGGAAAACCAAACAGAATCACAGCAGACTTATCAACACAAACTATCAAGTCAAGAAGAGTTTGGAGTGAAGTGTTTCAAACCCTGAAAGAAAACAACTTGCAACCCAGATTGACCTACCCTGCAAAACTATCTTTCAAAATTGACGGAAAAATAAGATACCTCCATGATAAAGAACAACTGAAAGAATTTATGACTACCAAACCAACCCTACAGAGAGTGCTAAAGGATATTCTAGGGAGAGATAAAGCTGACCATGATTCCAGGAAGAGCAGCAGACTAGAATCACCAAACAGGACAAGCAATTGAATGAAGGGGAACTGTGGAGGGTCAACAACAGGAGGACAGCAGGGCAGACACAAACCAATGTATGCTGGTTGTAGCCATCAATGTAGATGGCCTCAGTCAGCAACAACAACAACAACCACAACAAATTTCAAAATCTCAAATCTTTCTGCTGTTTTCAATTATGCAAGGAGTTTTATGTTTTTCTGTGGAAATCTTGTCTATTTTTTATCTACTCTTCTGGAACATTTCTTTTTTATAAATAATGTATTTGAAAATTTTTGTCCCATTCCTTTTATATGCTTGGCTTTTCGGATCTGCAGATTGTTGGTTTTTATTTCTATAACTAGGAGGAAATTTTAAAATTAAGTTCTAATTTGTCACATACTAGTAGTGGTAATATAAGGCTACATGCACTTGTTCTTTTAATGTATATGATTTTGAAACATGAATAGAGATAATTTGGTTCAGGTAGTTAATATGAGTTTGTGAAGGTAGGGAAAAAGCAAAGCTATTTTTAACATAAATAAACAATATAATAGATTAATAAATGATGAGAATGATAATGAGTCCATTTATGATAAAAATAAATTTTAAAAATTTCACAGAAATGAATATTATAAATAAAAAATAAAAATAAATAGTTGTTTAAAGAATTACAGGACTATAAATTTAACATGTGGAAAAAGAAAAAGAATCTAAAATATTACATATCATTTCTAAGTAAATATGAAAGAAAAAGAAACATGCCAAATTCTATAATAAATAGTTTAAAATTATATTTAAATAACATAAAATACACTAGCTTTGATTTTTGGATTTCACTAACTCTGAGGAAGAAATTATAGTAATTCCTTTTCTTTCAGAGAATATTAAGAGAAGAAACATTCTCATCTCATTACACAAAACCAGAAAATACTGATGCTAAATCTTTACAAAATTTGTATAAAAAGAAAATAGATGAAAGACAGTAGAAAGAAGATGTAATTTTTTGGGGGGTAATATAAATTTGTGAATCTTAAACCAACAGAAGGAAACTGCATCTAGTAGCATATCATAAATGGAATTTTAGATAATAATGGGTTTAATTTTTATAGGAATAGCTACTTTGAACCCCATGTAAGGTATCAAAATATCAGAATGGAAGTTCTAAATCACATAGTTTCATTGGGAAGTTAAAGGAAAGGCATTTAATTAAAATCATTCAATTATCTCTTCAAAAAGTGCAAACCAAAATATGGAGCGGTGGCACATGCTTGTATTTGTTGAAGTCTGGGACCCTGGAGCAGGAGGATCACAAGTTTGTACCAGCTTAGGCTACTAAGTGACTTGATTCAGACTAAATGTGAAAACAAACAAGCAAAGGGCTAGACACACAGTGCAGTATAAAGACCCTGGATCCGATTCCATATACTGGTAAAAAATAGCAAACAAGAATTAGAAAATAACTTCATTAACCTGATTAAGGATATTTACACAAAGATTTTTTTTAATATGTTAAATGTCACTATCAATATAACAATACCAAACATGTAGCTCCCCTTAGGTCAGGAGAAAACAAATTTTTATTATTGCACAATTGAACTGCATTCCATTTTTCTTAGAGCAACAAGATATGAAATACAAATATAATCACAAATATATAACTAGAAGGAAATATTTTCATTTGAATTTTATATGTTATTTTAGGGAATTTGATACAAAATCAACATAAAAATATTGTACTTCTGTAGCTAAATGAGTTTGACCATTGAATTTACTGATTGCTTCCATGTAGCATCTAAATATTAATTACTAACATGAAAAAACAAAAACTGTATGATCAGCATGTAGACAGCTTCAATATTTCATAGAAATTAATTCTAGAGTATCTTAATGATTGGTATATCTCACTATTTGTGTCAGAAAATTATTTTAACTCTATTATTTATATTCCTAATTTGATCTTTAAATTCAGTTTGATATCCATCAAAATCAGTTAGCATATTAAGCTAAAAATGACAAAACAGTTCTAAAATTTACGTGGGGAACAAAGATAGCATGACTATAACAATAATACAATAAGAAAATGACAAAAAGATTACCTTTTTAAGTTCAGTGATGCTTGAAATCCTCAATTAGGATTCTTACTGAATCAGTTATAGAATACTAGAACAAAATAGAAATTTGAGAAATACTCATGAATACATATTTTATGTATTTCTATACCAGTGTGATGTAGGCAAATAACAGTCTTTTAATAGAGGAAATCTGGTAATTAACTGTGTATCAGCTTTCTAGCACTTTGACAAAATAACTGAGTACAAGATATTGGTGGAGATAAGGTTTATTTTGGGCCATGGTTTCAGTCTACAGTCATCTGGTGCCACAGCTTTCAGTGTGATGGCAGGCAAAATATGATGGTAGATAGTGGTGGCAGAACAAAACTTAGCTATATTTTTGAAGCAATAGGAGAAAGGCAGAAATTCAAGCGGGAGGTGTGAAGGGAAATGACAGGGTCTTCAAAGTCCTGCCCCTCATGACCTACTTCCTCCAATTAGGCCCCTCCTCCTTATAAGCCATCCAGCTGCGGACTTGTTAGGAGACTGATGAGTGGTTGATGTCAGTGCCCTTCTCCAGACCCTGAAGAAGAGTGCATTTCGAGCAAGTCCTCAATTTGAGTGTTAGGTAATTCTTCATCTTTAAAACGTGCTAGACAGCAGTATTTTTTAAAAGAAAACAAAATTCCTTTTTCATTCTATTCACAAAAATTAATTACAGATAAATTGTTGATTTGTATAGGGGGACAATTAATGAAGCCTTTAGAAAATAATTCAGGAAAATACCTTCAATCATTTGAAGTAGGAATTTCCTTAAGCAAAGCAGTTCTAAGTAAAGGATGCAGTTAAAAGGTGATTTGGGGTGAAATAAAGATAGGAGAGGAAATGAGAATCTTAATTTGAATAGATGCATACACTATAAACTACTATTTTTTGAATGATAATAAAGAAATGAGATAATAGCCAAGATGTAAAAAGCATATTACTAAAGTTTAAGAAACTAATGTGTGTGAACCAATATAATTTATTCATTACATGAATATCATTATTCAAAAGAGATCTATCAAAAAAAAGTCACTATGTAAACTGAAACGTACAGAACAAAAAGGAACAGGCAATCTTTCAAAGAAACAGAGAAGATTGTAACTGCAAAATCAAACATTCAGAAAAGGAACTCTGCCATGAGAATCACCAAGGGAGAGGTTGACAGACGCATGGACTCAGATTTTCTTCATTTACACATGGATTCATTACGTTTCTAAGTTACCATGCCTAACTCCTTAATTGCTCCGTCTTCAAATGTTACATTTCCCAACACTAGACATACAGTTAGAAATAAAATGACAGGAAACAAAAGTGATAAATGGTTACACAAACATATAGTATTGTAATTCCACAGAAAGGCATGGCCTAATAAAAATGAAAATCATTTTCCCTTCTCGTGGAAAGAAAGCATATTTTTTTTTCTGGGCATCTGATCCTGAAGTTTAACAGAATGATTGTCAGCATGTAGGATGTCTTTAAATGTCATGTACTGTGTATATTTCTATTTGGAAAGTTTGCCACGAGGTATTTTGAAAAACAGTGTTAAAAAAAAAAAAAAAGAAAAACAGCGTTGAAGGTTAGTATTAAACTCAACTAATCATCTTAATGAAAGTGTTAATACCGGAACAGATAAACATCCATCTTCAGTTCTTTCCAGTAATCTTTTTCCATCAGTATAATTAATAATTTGGAAGTGCATGCTTAACATTTGAATTCAGTTATTAGGAATATGTTAAACTTAATGGGGGGCCTCATTACAACCAGGTATTAATATCCATTTTTCTCTCTTATTACTAATTTGAAGATCTTCATTTTGCTTTAATAGTATTGTGAATATTATTAGCCAAATAAAGTCATATACATTTAAGTCATACTGGTGTATCTATACACTGGTTGTCTTCTCTGTATCGTTCCAATTTTAGTATAGGTGCTGCCGAAGCAAGCACTATACACTGGTTATATATTACTAAATATTAAAAATAATTTATTATATATATAAAATTTCATAACAATTTCAACTAAACACAAGTCAACAAGTAAATCATGGTATCTGTGGAAAGTCTTGTCAAGACAACCTATAAAATAAAATAACCTCCCCCTCTTTTTTTTTTTTTTTTCTGAGACAGAGTCTCACTGTGCAGCTTTTGCTGGCATTCAACTCATTATGTAACCCAGACTGGCCTCAAACTCATGGCGATTCTCTTACTCAGTGTCCTGAGTACTAGGATTACAGGCATATGCCACCATACCTGGCTCAGATAATACTTATGTAGGATCATCATTTTTAATACAGAATTTGCTAATAATCACTAAATATATAAATGTTTTCTAAACACATTCTTCTAAAGTAATTTCATTGCTTACTTTCAAATGATTAAGTCAACAAAAATTATTTTCTAAAAAAAAATTACTGGAGGCAACAAACCCATGAAAATGTAGACCTCATAATTAAGAAAAAGGTAGATGAAGAAATTGATGAAGGGTAAAGTAAGTGTAGGTCAACGTAGAACCAAGACTAAGGATACAATGAGAAATCCAAGGAATTGCAGAAATCATGATACCGAGAAGAATGAATGCCATTTTTTCCTTGGCGAAAATTTATTTTCTTAACAAATTTTAAGATAAAGTTGTCCAAGTGTTCAGATAATATACATCTAATATTGAGTAAGTTGAAAAATTCACATGTGTGAAACGCCCTCTGGGTTCTCTGCGCACTCCTGTGTGTCCTTCAAGCCTTCGGATCCAGGAGACTCACATTACATTTTCAGTGCAAGGAGAGTTTTTAAGGCTGCTTTCTTGTTTAACTTTCCCCTCTACCGTATTCCTCATATCCAGTCAGTAGATTTCAGTTCCTACTAAAATCTGACATTGTAAGTCAAACCTACATCTTCCTATAATTTGATCATCTTTCTGAAGAGAGTTGTGTGTTAATTTACAACTGTTCATTGACATAGATTTGCTTAAGAAAAATTTCCAACTGACCCCATATATTTCTTGCTTTTGCCTCAATTCATTCAAAAATCTTACTCCATTATTTGTCAGTTTATATAATTACTTGAAATTTCAAAGACTAATTGTTTCAAACACTAACATACTTCTTCATCTTGAGTCATCTACTCTGTTTAATTATTTTATTTGATTATTTACCTGCAACAATTTAAAATACTTTTAAATTGTAAGAACTCCCCAGTGCCTTCTAGGAATACTATACTTCTATTCACTCTCTGATCATTTGTTCATACTTTCTGAAACTAAACCTTCATTTTTATTAATTTCTGTTATGGTTGATCCATTGTGTCAGCTTGAGAAGTCTAGAAGCTTAACTAAGTAATTCAGCAGCTCTCCATGCTGGGGCGTAAATGACATGCCATTGCCTCTTTAGGATATTGTCCTTTGGGTCAACTTGAGAAGGTCAGAAATTTAACTGATTCAGCAGAGGGCCAGGGTCCTTACTTCGTAAACATCCTCAGCCTGTGTAAGAGGAAGACACAGGTGATATGAGTGCTACCCCCACCTGAGGGGTGCAGCCTGCTTTTAAGGGAGAAAAGAAGAGGTTTGCTCCCTTCTTTTCACCCTTTTGTTAGTTGCATTTTGTATCAACCACAGCCTCCATGAATGGCTGCCCCTCCGCCATGCCATCCTGCCTTAGAGACAGCAGAGCATGGACTGAAACCTCCAAAAACTGTAAGCTAAATAAACTTTTCCTTCCTTCAGTTTGGATCAGGTATTTTGTCTCAACAACAAGAGAAAAGTAACCAGTATAATTATAGCTACTTCTGGACACATCAAAATATAATTCAAGACAAATTTTAATTGAATTACATGCACCAGAGAAAAATATCTCAGTGAAAACTAAACATGACACTTTGCTCTCATTTATATTCCAGGATCTGTAATTAACTGTTCACTTCTTGGTTCCATTGAAAGATAATCAAAATAAACCTCGGTGAGTACAAAATACTCTTTTGTGAGCTTCGGAGCCACTCTGATGTCCCAGCTCAGCACATCCACCTTGCTTAATGCTGGCCTTGTCTTTTTTTCTATAGCATTTATACAAGTATGCTTGTCACATACTTTAAAAATAATCAGTATTTCTAATATTTAAGCTTCTGGTTAAGATAATGCTTGTTGTTCTTTGTAAAAAAGTGACAATAAAGTAGACATTATGTGGAGCTGTTTGCTCTTTTTGATCATCGAGAAAAATCCCATTTTGTACAATAATCTTCCACTGTCTTACATCGAGTCAGAAACTAACACAAAAGGAATTCTTTTTTTTTTGTCTTTGTTTTTTAGGTTTGCTCATTTCTCCTAGGAGATCATGTGAGCAACAGTACCCTAACTATGCTATCTCTAAAAGTTCTTCAAACTGCTTCCTGAATTGTGCTTGATTCTCCTTTCTTCACACTCATGGATTCACTTTCTGCTTGTGAAACGATTGTTTCAGACTTCTAAGGAAGAAAAACTTCCTACCATTTTATATCTGGTTAAAGTTGATTGTTCATATCAATGATAGGGCAAGTAGCTCTTCTGCATGTATAGAGCAGAAAACATACAATTTTACACAACTAGTAGGTTTTGAAATCCGACTTTTTAGATACCTTTGAGAATTAGATACAAGAAATAGGGAATTCTTCTCAACCACAGGTTCAGTGGCACATAAGGTGTGTTCTTCCCTGTAAACAGTAGACACTTTACTCTGCAAGAACCAAGGAAAACCACCTACATAAATCTAAAGTTTTCAAATTCTTCTCATTTTGCCACTTCTCAAACTTAACTTATTACTATTTCACCAAAGGAGTGGATTTAAATTGCCATTGTGCATATAATTCAAGAGAAACTCTGTAGTTCTTTTCTTGATTAGATTCTCAGAATAGTATTTGAGTTTTTCTTTTCGCTTAAAAAAATGGCTTCTTTGAGTTTAGCTAAATGGTTTGTTTCATTCGAGATTCACAAATTATAAACCCTGTCTTCAAGAGAACAGTCTGATCATAGCTGTGCTGCTCTGCAGTTTAAATTAGAATTTTGGAAATCTGGGAATTTAAATTAAAACTCATGCCAAAGGTAACAGAAAAACCTCCACTCTATTCTCATAGAGGGAGTAATTATATATGAGAACCTGGAATTAGGAGCTGAAATTAGAGCTATATTCACTCAGTGCCACGGAACAGCTAGTTTTTTAGATCTTATAATGAAATGATTCCAGGTAAGATAATATACATGTCAGAGCCATTCCGCACCATAATTCTTGGCTTTTATTTTCTTTTTTCAGATATATCAAGTCCCTTTGACTCCTTTTGTTGGTAAAAACTGTTTTAAACTATTTATAGAAATGCAATATTTGACAAAAGTTTTTTGCTTACATTTAGAAAAAGAGGCAAAAAGTTGTATAAATCTTTTGAGTTCACTTAATATTTAAAATAATAAATATAAAAAGAAAAGTGATTTGTATGATTTTTCATCATAATAATGAATATATTTATGACAAAATAAAATATGTAAAAATGTGTTTTGCAACTTATACATTGTTTTACAATAAGTAATGTGAAAGTATTCATGAATATAACTAGTGTTTACTAAGATCTTGTCTTATGTGAGGCATTGTGCTATATACATCTTAAATATTGTCTCAAATTTTGAGAAATGTTTGCAGTTATCATTTTTCATATACACACATTCATATATATATCTATACCTATCTATATATCTATATCTATATCTATATATACCTTGCATTATCAAAGGGGGTGGGTTAACCAGTTTCCCTTAACCACAAAGCCATATTTCCATAACATAGGTACTCAATTGTCATAGTATGGTAATGTATCACTTTTAACTAGTGATCTTAATGTAGAAAAATCATTCATTAAAACAAAGTAGTTGTTCTACTTCTAACAGATTGTCATTTTTATTGTATTGCAGTTGTCCATTAGAATGTAGATACACGAACTATAGTTTATGTAGAAATATATATCAAAGAAATACAAATTGCCAATGTGTTTGTAAAATCAATTTGAATAAACAAATTAAAACTAGAAATGGAAAATAAAAAATAACTAAAAAAATTCTCAGTCATAAAGAAATAATATTTTTGATGTTATTAGTATCATAAAACCTATGTAATTTATTTTTCCTCAATGAATCTATTTATCTAGTGCCTCTAGGAATCCAGTAGGTTTCCAAGGACAATGTACTCAAAGATTCATACACACACATACATGTATACTATGTAAAATACACAAAACACATATACACATATATGTCAGTGGCATTAATATCCAAATAAAAACTTCATTGAATGTTCCCATGAGCTTTATAGAACAAAAAAAAGGTAGGTTATATGACTTCTGTGTCATCTTTCCATTGCTATAAAAATACATAAGATCATCACCTTCGAAGAGTAAAGGTTTATTTTGCCTCACAGGTCTAAAGTCATCAGTTCTTTATTCCCTCTGCCCATGTTTTTGGGCCTGTGGTGGTTCATCCTGGTGGGAGCACATTCCAATGCCAGGAAATAAAAGATAAAGAGGAAGAGGACATCCTACAAGCCCGGTGGAGTGCACACTCCACGTGATCTGAAGAACTCAAACTCGGTCCTGATTCCTATGTTTCTGCCACTCACATAGCATTAAGTGAGGATCAAGTTTTTAACAAATGCTCTTTAGAGGACATTAATTCAATTATTGAATATCAAATTAGATAATAAGTAGCAACCTTTATATTCCTATCTGCTACTTAATATTACAAACTGTTATAAAATGTTTCATATCCTAGAGTCACTATTTAATATACCAAGAAATACAGAGGAAGGGTGGGTTGGGGTTAATATCTGACCTCTGCATCCAGATTTATAGGAAGAAGATCCTACCCTGTTTTAGTGTGTATCAAAAATGTTCTCTAATATCTTGTTGCAGATGGTTGGTTCATAGGAGCATTATACTCAACAGTGGATTCATCCATCAATGAGTTCAGTACTTGAATGTGTTATTGAGGGGGATGCTGATTGGAAGAGGCTGATCACTGGGGACCTAGATTATGTTCCTCTCCCTGACTCTTTTTTGTTTTGTTTCCTGGCTGCCCTCAGGTAAGAAAGCCCTCCACTATCATTCCCTTCCACCATGATACTTTCCTATGTTGGAGCCAGAGTGATGGACTGAATGTTCCCAAAGTGCAAACCAAATTTAAAACCTCTCCTTTAAATTGTATGTATTTGGTATTTTGTTCTACCCAGAGGAAAGTGACTACATAGTAATCAGATGTAAATTATTGTAGCGCAGACTTGTAGAATTTTGTAAAGTTAAAATTATAGCCTATGTTGTTCTTTGAAACTATAGAAAAAATTTGTCAATTCCTACGATTAAAAATAAAAAAGGGTCTCCAAATATTATTCATATGAAAAAAATGTATATATTGATATGGCCTCTGTAGAAAGAAATGTCAAAATAAGTAAGAAAAGGTTTAAAAATAAGTCAGAAATAGCACTTCAGAAATCTGTTGTAGAAGAATACTTTTGCGAATAAAGAATAACAAGAAACTTATTATACGACATGAGTCACACTAATAATTTTAGAATTTTCTTAATGGACCAATATAAGATTTCAGTAAACCTGACAGAGTATAATTAAGGCAAAATTCAGTAGGATTGAAAATTGATGAAAGTATACCCTCATATTGATGAAAGATAATTAAAAATTTGCCTATATTTTCACACATACTCATATATTAATCATCATAGTAGTTTTAATGATGAAATTCACAATAAAAAAGAAATCTTACATGAATCTATTTCCATTAATTTAGAAATTAAATTTTCAAATGAAAATATACGTTTTATGCTAAAATGTTTATTTAATGAAGGCAAAAAATAACTTTATTTTTCATGGCATTTATAAACTTAAAATCATTATTTTTTTTACTCAAAGAATTATTATTATAGTTATTTTAGGGGGAAAAGGAAGATAGCTTGCTTTTTTATTTTTATCTTGGCAAATAATCACTTAGTATTATATGTATATTAAAATGATAGTTATTCAAACTGCACTCTGGTTGGCAGATGGCCACATAAACTAAACTCTCTATCTGGCTCTATTCTTAGAAATATTTATCAACATGTTTACTTGAAGCATCTAACCAATGTACAATATTTGAAGCCTTCCCAAAATGTTTGGCAAGTGAAACACAATAAAGAAATATAGAAGTCAGTTGACATACTCATTAGAAGATCAATATATGAAAAGTTTGTTGATTTTGTTAATAACTATCTACACACATGTTATGCATTAATGAAGCATTTATGTCTTTCTCCTAGGATGCTCTTTTCAATTTTTATTTCTCATCACAGTATGCAGAAGACTGTGCAGATATTTTAGTACATTTTACTATTATTTATTTTGCATGTATAAATGAGACTGAATATTCTTTATTAAAGTTTCTCACAGCTTCCTCCATATACAATTTTGATTTGGAGTGAAAGGTGTTGTGTTACCACTTCTCCAGATATTTTTATAAGCTCTAAGATTTGAGATGTCTGGATCCTTACCAAAACATTCATACGCATTCAAATAATACAATTTCTTTTGCCATAGAAAGCTTTACATACCATTATTTCTGTAACCCTTAATCTGATGTGCTAGAAAAAAATATTCAAATACTGATTTCTGTTATAATTACATAAACATCTCTACTGAGACTTGTATTAATGAGAAATGAGATAGAACTTGTAGAAAATATCTGGATTAAAAAACACATGATAGTCACATATCCAAAGTCTATAAATAACTTAAAATTCAATCATTTCAAAAATAAAAAATGTGCTAAAATTCTGACTAGTTGTTTCATAGGTCAATTAAATATATGAAAAACATTCCACAAACTATTATGTGCAATATAAACATCATGTAACTAAACTATCAATAAAATATTGTAATTCATCTATGAAGCAGTCAGTATGTAGTTCACTGACAACTCTACTGGCAAAGAAAGGGTAAACTGGAATCTTTTCATTGTTGGTAAGAACACATATGTCTTTTAAAATTAAATATTAAGAAATTAAGACCTAGTCATTATACTCACTGGCATTTCTCAAAAATAGTTTAAATTTGTGTCTACTTAAAAACATACAAGTGAAAGTTTATAACAATTTTATTCAAAATTGCTAAAACTGGAAATAACTAAGATGGCATTCAGTAGGTAAATTTATGAAAAATGTGCTGTGTCTAGACAATGGGATGTTATTTACACCAAAAAAAAATAATAAGCTGCCAAGCAATGAAGAAACAGAAAATATCAAATGAATACTGTTTATTGAAAGAAATCAGCCTGAGAAAAATATATATACTTTAGGACACTCTGAAAAAGACAGAATTATAGAAACGAAAAGTCAGAAGTTTCTAGGACTTAGTATAAAGAGACAAGGTATGCATAGAGGATTTTTAGAGAAAGAAAGCTATTTTTTATACTATACCAGCTGTTACATTTGTCAAAACCCAAAGAGTATACAATACCAAATTGAAGCCTAATGGACTTGGATGATGATATTGTGTGAATATCATGGGTTATGCCAAACCTACCACTTTCTGTATATGATATTGATAGTAGAGGAGGTTGTGATGGTGTGAGGGAAATGCAGTGTACTTTTCTGTGATTTTTAACTGTTCTACAAATTAAAGGTTATTCAAACATGCGCACACACACACAAACACACACACACACACACCTAGAGGAAACAACAGAAGATACAATTATTAAAAATTATAAAACATATTAAGAAAAAATGTATTAAGATATCTTTCTCCTACTCTCCCAATTCAGACAGCCAGAGACTTCATTCCAGGTTAAGGCTGTTTTTACATAATGTAATGTTTTAAGTACTATGAAAATGTATATTCCAATAAATTTAAATGTCTATAAAAAAGTGAATAGAATCTTGATGCATGAATTTCCAAAACTGAACAAAGAAAATATAAAAACTCTGAGTAGTCCAGTAAGAGGCAATAAAGTCAAGGCACTAATAAAAACACTACCAAAAAAACCAAACCACAACAAAATCCTGGATTATGATGGATTCACTATTGAATTTTATAAAAATATCAGGGAAAACTTAATGTCCATTCCTTCAAACATTTCTATGAAACTGAGCAATGACAGACTCACTACTTGAGGCTAGAATTTCTTAAACATCCAGACAAGAGAACTTAATAAAAAAGAAAACACACACTGATTTCTTCTATGAACACAGATGAAAAATCATGAAAAAAATCCTAAAACTCCACCAGAAGACCCATAAAACTAATAAAGGGCTGGTGATTTAGCTCAGTGGTTTAAGTGCCTGCCTTGCAAGCAAAAGGTCATGAGTTTGATCTCTGGTGCAAAAAAAAAAGAGAAAAAAAACAAAACAAAAAAACTAATACATTCACCAAAAAACAGGATATGAAGGGAACCTATTTTAAAATTAATAGTGTTCCTATATTCTGAAAAACCCAGTCAGAAAGAAATCAAGAAAATATTTTTATTCAAAATAGCTTCAAAAATGTTAAAATTCTAGAAATTAATGTAATCAAGGAACTGAAAGACTGTATTTCTCTGAAAAAAGAAATTGAAGAGTATGTTAGAAAATGGATAGACATCTTCTGCTCTGGGATAGATGGAACTAATATCAAAATGGCCACAGCAGCAAAAAAATATTGTGTAGTTTCATGTAATGCCCATAAAAATAGCATCATTTTTTCACCAAACTAGAAAAACATAATGCTAAAGTTATATGGCATAAAACAAAGTGCAAATGGACAAAGCAAGACAAGAGGCATCAATTCATAGATTTTCAGTTACGCAATGAAGCTACAATTATAAAAACAGCATGTTCCTTGCACAAAAATATTGATCAACAGAATGCAATACTTTTATAGGCATTCCCAAGCAATAAAGGGCCTAACAATATCTGCTGGAGAAAAGACAGCCTCTTTAACAAAGGCTCATGAAAACTCACAATCCACATGCAGAAGAATGAAACTTTATTCATATCTCTCTTTTATAACAAAATAAAACCCAATAAAGATTAGACATACACACACAATAAATTTACTGTGAAAAAAAATGGAAAAAACTCTTGAAAACATAATCATAAGGGTAGGTTTCCTGACACCAGTCCCAATTGTATGAGAAATAATATCAGGTGGAGAAAAAGGATGGCCAATTGATAGGTAGCACGATAGAGAGCCTCTCTGAGAAAAGCCACTCAGATGCTAGAATTTAACACCATGGAGAAGACTTAGCAAAAGAAGAGGAATTCTCATGACCCAGGAAGAAACTGAGCAATAAGAAAAATAAAAAAAAAAGAAAAAAAGAAGCATGGACAGAGGGCTGGAGTTGGGCATGCTCCTGTCGCTGTACTGGGTGCGTCTTAGAGTCGGGCCACTCACGATTGAGCTGAGGTTGCATCCCTGCAGAAAGTGGAGGTTAGTGAGCCTGAGACAGTTGGTGGGAGGAGGCACTGCAACAGGGAGTTGAGAACTGAGCTGCACAGACTTTGGTGAGCACTGAGAGCTGGGTTCCCCAGAACAGGATGACTGTCATCAGGATTTCGGCAGGACAGGCTTGAAACTACACCTGAAGCAGCATCATTTGGTGGATTCTGGTCCAAAGCAGATCAGTGGGATCTGCTTGGACTGGGCCATGCCCCTGTTTGGGACCCAATAGCCAGGGACAAGGCTGTCCTGAACCTGTGACATCCTCAGGGCACACACTACCATGCTGAAGACACTCACTGGTTACTCTCTTAGAGGGGAGGGGCCAGCCCACATCACTCCTGCATACACCTCACAGATCAACAGCAAACTGGAGAGATCAGCAATCCTCTAACCAGTATGCTTCAGGAAAACTGTAAGAAATATGAAAAGGTCCTGAGACCTCCACCCTTCACCTGTCTGAAAGAAACCAGAAACATGACAAGACAGAGAAACAACAAAATGCCACCATCTGCTGACCCAGGGAAAATAAGTCTAGGAGAGGTAAATACAGAGAATATTGAGGGCAGCAAACATGCAGTATCAGACACAGCCTCATCAGAAATAAATACTTCCGTGACATCATCGATGAATTTAAATCTGAAATTCTAACCCAGGTGAAGCAAGATATAAGAAGATTAATAAAAGAAATGCCAGGTACTCCTCAGGAAGACACAACTGGAAGAATGGAGGAACCCAGAGAAAGGAGAGAAGCCTTTGGTGAAGAATATAAATAAAATCTAGAATACGTGAAACAAATCCAAAGAGAATATCAAGAAATTATAAACTCCACTGAAACCTGGCAAAATTTCTTAATAGAAACTAAAGATACACTTTCAAAACTTGAAGACACATTTGCAATGTATGATGATGAAAGGAAGGCTCTCTTAAAAATAAGAAGGAATCAGGAAGTAATGATACAAAGGCTAGAAGATGAGAAGAGGATTTATAACTTAAGAATAAAAAACATGAATGAAGAAGCAGGGACAGATACAAATGAAATAAAAAGGCTATTCACAGAAATAATTAAGGAAAACTTCCCAAGCATGGGAAACAGAAGTGATGTTCAGATATATGAGGCATACAGAACTCTAGCCAGCTACAACCAAAACAGATCTACACTCAAACATATAATAATCAGGATCCCAGAAATCTATCAAAAGGACAGAATATTAAAAGCAGTCAGAGAAAAGAAACAGATTACCTATAAAGGAAAACTCATCAAAATCACAGCGGACATCTCAATACAAACTATCAAGTCAAGAAGAGCTTGGAGCAAAATATTCCAAGCCCTGAAAGAAAATAATCTCCAACCCAGATTGATGTACCCTGCAAAACTGTCTCTCAAAATTAGAGGAGAGGCAAGATATTTTCACGACAAAGAGGAACTGGGCGAGTTCATGACCAACAATCCAAGCCGGCAAAGAATATTGAAGGACATTCTAGAGAGAGAGAAGAAAATCACCAGGATTCCAGGAACAATGGCAGAAAGGCCTCAATGAAACAGGCAGACAGTGGAATGAAGGAGAAAAGTAAAAACAATGACAGAAAAATAGCATAGCAGAGATGAGGCAGAGAAGATTGGCTATATCGCTGTTTTGTCTTGACTAATTTTATTCAAATCTGGTATGCTTGATAGCATCAAGTCTGAGAGTAGAGACAACTACTCTGAAGATGACAAGATTCAATAGGACACCCATTCTGGTTTGATTATTAACTGCTTTTGAAGTCCTATAATGTCTCCAATGTTTGGTTTTTACTAATAGTGCTATGTACTGCTATATTTAACTATACTATGCCTGATGATATAGACAATTTTATTGAAAATAACAAGAGACATCATAGCAACTACCATAGATCACCTAGTATTGTGGTTTTATATGCCCTTTTCATTTTGTGTTTTTCTAGGAATTTTTTTTGCTGACTTGTTTTGATTTGTTTTTCCCTCTAATACAGAAAGCCTAGGTATACATGTAGAGACTTATACAAATGTGGAACTTCTAAACAGTTTACAAGAATTGATTATAGTTATTGTAAAAAAAGAGAGGAAAAGAAAATATTCTAAAGGATATAACTGTATGTATGTTCAAGTATGTAAGATTGATAACCATATTATTAAGGTTTTGTTGGATAAATGAACAGAACTGATTGCAGTCTCACTGTTTAAATGTCCATTTTGTATGCTTTACTTTTGTAACTTGAACAACTACTTCTAAGAGGAAAATATACAATTGTCAACTAATGATTTCTTACTGTTTTTATGAAATTATGTCTTATTTCTAACCTCTTTTGGTTTCATTTTTTTCTTTAAATAAAAAAAATAATATCAAGAATCAACAAGGATTATGTGCAATTTAAAAAGCCTCTGCACATAAAGTAAACTAACAACAGAATTAGGAAACCGCTATGTGGTAGGAAAAGCTTTATTAGTTTCTCGTCAGACATGACTGGTATCTAAAATATTTAAAGAACTCAAAGGATTTAAACCCCAAATTAGAAGATCCAGTTTAAAATGTTGCAGTAAAATGAAAAGATATCTCCCAGAAGAATAAATACCCCTGGCCAAATACCACTGCCCAGTAAAAATATTTGGCATCTTTAGATATTCCAGAAATGCAAATTAAAACACTGCTAATATTCTACCTTACTCTAATGAGAACAACCATCTTTTGGACTCACAAAAATGGCAATGAAGTGAAGAAAATATTTCTCTTTTTTGTGGTATTGTAAGCTGGGATAACTTATTCGGTTATCAATATAGAAAGTCTTCAAGACATTAAAAATAAAAATCTATTTGAATCAGGAAAACCCCTCATGGATATCTTCCTGAAAGAGCTAAAGTCTTCCCACAACAATGATATGTACACAGTCACATATATAGGAGACAAGTCACATCACCTAAATCATGGAAAAGGAACATATGCCCACCAGTGGATGAATGGATAAAGAAAATGTGGTGTATACACACAACAAGGTAAACTCCAATCATACATAAGAATAAATCTGAGTCATTTTATAGAAGATTGAAACTTGAGACCATAATACTAAGTGAAGCAATTCATTCACAGAATGTTAAATATCATATGGTTTCTCTTACACAACAGACCCACAATATACGTGATATAAAGAGCAACATCTGAAAGTCATGTGAAGGAACTGGTAGACAGACACTGTAGAGATGGGGACAGGACTTGGGAGGGAGGGAGAGAAAAGGGCTGGGGTTGGAAGTAATCAAGATTTAATATGTTTATTTATCAAACTCTCAAGCTAAATGCAGTCACTATGTATCACAAACATAGACTAACAAGAATTTTTAAGAATGCATAGTAATCAATCAATCAATAAATATTCTCCATAAAACCTATATCTGACATATAAAATTTCTTGCACTGTTGAACATTAAAGTTGATTAAATATATAATACAAAATACATGTAATTTTACATTAATTGGCACATGAAAAATCAGATAAATATAAACAATATATTTCATTTTTTGCAACATGCTCCTAAATTAAATTTCAACATGGAATGAATACTAAAATGTTACTAACAACATTTATGAGATAGTGTATATACATTATCTCATTAAAAGTTTCAAATTTCACAGTTATAGCACATGTCAATTTGAATGCACCATACAAAAGTTTGTAACAGTCAAGTATCACTAGTGGCTATTGTCATGAATAGTTGCTGTGGAATCTATGACTTTATAAAAATAGTTCAATATAATGGCTTAAAAACATAAATATACAAATGTATATTTGTATATAAAAGAATGTTTCATAATGAGTAAAGAAATGGTTCTGTAATTTATGAGTGAATTGCTTTGCTTTGAAATGCAGTTTTCTACTTTCTTTTAATAATTGAGTCCTATCTTGATGTTCAAATGAGTCTTCTGTCTGGAATGAACACTTGTCTTCCAGGAAGGTTGATATTGTAGGCAAAGGAATACATCATGTATGTAAAACTACAAAAGAGAACATGATATTAATAATTTTCAGAACATCATTGTTGAATTATAGCTGTATAAGCTATATACATTCAATTTATTTAGAATGAAGTTTATATGAGATCAAAAATTGAATACTTAAAGGTTAGTAAATGGAATGAACAGTAAAAGATAACTTAGTATGAGAACATACTCGATCTTTGCTGTTTTAATACTTTCTGAGATTGGTAGCCAGTTAATGCATTCAACAATGTCATCAAATTAGAAAAAGTGTGTGTGTGTGTGTGTGTGTGTGTGTGTGCGTGTGAGTGTGTTAAGCTCCAAAGCACCATTCTTTACATTCATAGATTGTTAACTTGAGTTTTATTGTTGGTCTAACTTCTCTATTAATCAATTTCTTTATATGCTTTATAAAAGTCACTGAAGACGAGCAATATCAGTTTCAAAGTCAAAGTCATTTAATTATTCTTAATATGTCTAATTAAGTCAAGATTTCTTGCCATCTGCCAATGTAGTCATTAACAAACCAAATCAATGTACCCAAGATAGATCAATGGTGACTCTCAAATTAATTTCAAAAAAAGACAGTATGTCATATTTCTAGACTGCCACCCCAAATTAGTACTATAGATGAACACAGATTTGATTAATTTTAAAATAAAGCTATTTTATCATATGTGAACAGAAAAGAAATCAAAAACAAGGTTACTCTAAATTAATTGACATCAGCAACACTGTCCCCAGAGAACCACAGCAGGGCAGGCCCACTGTGACCTGCATTTTCACTCGTGAAAATGAAACCAAAAGGGAAACAGAGATGGAGCTAAAACAAATGCAGCCTCATCTGAATACCTCAGTCCTCCACCTGCATTCTTTTCATTCATTATTGTCTTCGTCAGTCTGAGTTTTTTGCCTCTCTATATAAACTTCAAAAATCATGCATCAGTGTTTACAAAAATATTAACTGGATTTTGATTGAGATTGCATTAAATCAGTAGGTTGGTGTGGCATGTAATGATACCTTCACATAATGCTGAGTTTCTCAACCAATGAACCCTGAGTATCAGTTCTTTTATTTATTTGACTTTATTCGTTAGGATTTTGTTGTTTAACTAATACAGATATTGTAGATGCTTTGTAGGATTTCTATCCAAGAATGTTTCATGCTGACATAATGGTATTTTGAATTTGAAGCTCACCCTTTATTGTGTGTGTATATATATATATATATATATATATATATATATATATATCCTTCAAGAGAATAAGACTCAATAGGCATTCACAGAAATGCCAGTTATTTTTGACCCCACTTATATGCGGCATATGAAATAGTTAAATTCGTAGATCAGAGAAAATGGAAGAGTTACTAGTTAACAGGCATATAGTTGCAGAGATCTGCACATCATTATAACTAAAGTCAACAATAATGCACTGCACATTAAAATTTTGTCAATACATTGCTGTTTTTTTTTACTAAAACAAAATAATTATTATAAGAATAGATTAGATTGAGTCAAACACAATAATGAATAGGTATGACATGCAAATTCGATTTTAAGGGAATTATTTTAGGGAAAATTTAACTCATTAATTTTGAACACAAAAAATACCAAAAATGTACACTAGAGTTGAAGACAAAAGGTTTTTTAAAAACTGAAAGTAGGAACTACAAATATGTGGGTAAACTACAAAGGAAAATTCTTAATTGATATTTCAGTGAAAACACTTTTTTAATATTTTACTCTGATTTTAGATAAAAAGTTGGATGTTATATACATGGAAATCTCTGGATAATTGATTGTATAAATTATTAAATCACAATTTAATTACTCCTTGAGTTTACCTGCAAAGTCCTTTTCCAAAGTATAATCTTCTATAATATTATGATCATTCTCTTTGTTCTTTTTCTCCTAAAAGACTTTTCACTTTTGACTAAGAACAGATGCCTACCCTTTTGCCTTGGGATGTATTACATACTAGTGTCTATTTTAAAGATAGCATAATCATTGTTGAAACCTAGACCTATAATTTGTCAACTATAGTACTTTCATGAATATGTTAAAACTATTCTCTACTGCTACTTTCCACAGAACTCTATTGTATATTATTTTGAGTTATATCTTGGCATGAACACTTTTCAAAACTGTATTGAATGAATGAATGTAGAACTTTCCATATATGTATGTGTGTTTTTGACACACATATGACATACAAATATGTATATGTCTGCAGACATATATATGTATTCAAAAACTTGCATATAAAATAGATAAGTATATACCCTAAATGATGGTATATTTTTAAGAATAAATGACTGTAATCAAGCTCATAAAAAGATCTTGAAGTCATTAATTATATAAATACCTTGGAAATATGGGCTAGAAGAATAAAATGACAAGAGAATATTTTTGTTTTCTATTTTTGATATCTTAATTACATATTAATAAATATAATCTAAGATTCTGTGCAATTTTTATTATTATTTATGAGTGTACATTTAATTGTGTTATTTTTCACATTTTAATTAAGTTCAGGGGTACATTTTAGATAAACATAATAGTTGCAATCATAACAGGGAATTTGTGCCTGTGTATATCATGACACTGTTTTTTCCCAATTCCTTCCCTTCCTTCAATTCCTCTTCCTTTCTTTATTTACAAAAGCTTCATTTCCATTTTTCCTGCTTTTCTTGTTTTTTTTTCCTTTCTTCCTTGCATTCTACCTCCTCCCTCATTTCCCTTCGTATTTGAACATTTTCTCCTTATTTCACAATATCTATTATATATTTTGTTCTTCTTTACACTTTCAGTTTCTCACAACAGAAAAACAGTGATATTTGCACATTTGTATCCAATTCATTTCACTTAAAATTATGGGCCCAAGGTGCATCCATTTACCTAGAATGTCTTGAGTTTATCCAAACTAGTTGTGAGGTTTGTATATATTATTCTTGTTTTCAGAACTTGTATTTAGTGCAAAGTAAGCTATCGAGTCTATGCATTTCTAAATTGCTCATTCAGTTCTTAATTGTTTTTTCTTACAGCCCCAAAATATCACTTTTTTATAGTTTTTGATCAGAATCTTTGAAAACTTCAGGAAATACAAAGTGAATAGTTGATCAATTATTTGCCAAGACATTCATCTTCATTAACAGATATCAAGCCTAAAGTACCTCTCCAAATGGAATAGTAAACAACTTTTTGATTTTTCAACATGTTCAATTTAATTTGGAAGTAATGAAACTATATATGCATGCATACATGTATGGATATATGTATGGATATATGTATGTAAAATTGATTGAACAGTATTATGAAAAATTCTGAAGAAAGCCTGCTCAGTTAAATTTTATAGTTTCAATATAGATTTGGTAATTTTATTTCCAGGATTTTAAGCTAAGTAAATCAATGAATCTATTGTTCAGAATTGAAGATGTTCTTATGCATGCAATAGAATTAAGTTTAAGAGCATAAAAAAATGATTGACTATATTTATTTTAATAAAAAAGATATTGATATAACAAATTTCCTCGATTGGAAATTTAAGAGCAAACAACATTTTTCTTACTTATTCCTCACATAACAAATTCTTAAGTATTATTTTAACTAAAGTTATGCAGCATATAATGACATTTTAGATAATGATGGCTTTATATACGATAATGGCTCATAAAACTGTCATGATGTTGAAAAATTTCCATTACCTGATGATTTTATAGATGTGATAACATTGCAGTACATTATTCAGACATTTGTGGTGGTTCTAATGTAAACAAACCTACTGCCAAATGTATACAAGCCTAGCAATACAGTTATGTATAGTAACTATTGTTAATATAGTAACTGTTAGTAACCTAGCAGCTGAAAATGAAAATAAACAAATATGTTGCTTTTTGTTTTTATTACACTATAGTTTTTTTATTTTTTTAATTTAATCACATTTTGAGAAAACAACTGTAAAACTTGCTGGATGTAATATCTTTGACCTTACACATCTTGTGTTTACAGTCTCTTTTGATTATATCACTCTCTTGTGTTTCACTTAATCTTATTTATTTATTAGCACTGAGAACTGAATCCAGGGCTTCTCCACTGAGCTATATCCCTTAGCTTTTTCTAAAAAAATGAGACATATTTTCGCTGACTTGCTAAATTGCCCCGGCTGGCTAGACTGGGTATACACTGGAGTGTACCACCGAATATAGGTTTTTATACTTTATTTTTCATAATTATTCTATTTTTGATCAATGTAATTCTAAATATTAGTAGATTTCAGTGTTGTATTTTCACTAATGTATATAGATATCAAAACCAAATTTCCTTTATAACCCCTTCCTTCCACATTTAAAATTTTAAACCTCAGTGTTTTGTTTTGATCAACTACATTGTTTAGTCTTTACCTATGAAAAAGAACATAAAGTATTTATAGACTTAGTTTATTTTATCCTCAAAATTTTTTTTCATTGTTATCTATTTTGTTACATATAAAAAGACAATATTCAGTCATTATGGAGAAGAACACAGAGGATACTCTGAAAATCATATAGAGCTATACTATGTGATCTAGCTATATCACTTCTCACTGTATAGCCAAAGGAAATGAAACCTACATAGTGAAGAAATACCAGCTTACCGGTGCTTGTCACAGTATTATTCACAAAATCTAAATCATGGAATCATCCCAGATGCCTATGAACACATGAGTAGATAAGGAAAATGTAGTATGCGTACAGAGTGAAACTAAGTATTCCATTCTGATTTTGTGCACCATGACACAGGAACAACAGGCTATGTAAAATATGTATAAGTCAGATAGCCTGTAGTAAGCTATCCAGGTCTGTGTAAGTAGACTGTATGATGCTTAAACAATGATAAAAATTCCTAAATAATATACCTGTTAAACTCTATCACTGTTTTAAGTGATATAATGTTTCACTTCCAAAATACCTTATCAATTTATCTAAATATTCTCTATCATCACTTACAAGGCATATAACTATTCTGTGATATGTATAGTTTTATTTTATTTATTTTATTTTATTTTTGTACTGGGGATCAAACTAACGACCTTGCACTTGGCTGGCAGGCACTTATGCTGCTGAGCTAAATCCCTGGCTATAGTAGTATTTTATTTGTAAGACATATAGCTCAACCTAAAATATGTTAACAAAAGTATAGTTGAAAAAATTGCAGAATAATAGGCTGTATGAAGTTTATGAATATATGTTAGTTTCAAATGCAAAATAAAAGCAGTAAAAAGCTCTTTTTTCTGTTGCATATGCCTTTATTTTTCCCACTTTTCATAACAGGCCCATTTATACTGAGAACAGAGTATCTTACAACTCAGATTTTACAGTTTCAGCCATGCAGGTTGGATTGAGCTGCAAAGGAAAATGTACATGAAGAGTTCTCATCTTACCTCTTGTTAGTTTTTTATTGGTAAAGAAATAAGAAGGAAAATATGGTTATTTATTTGTTCATGTCCCTTCCTGTTAGTTTCTTACTTATAAAGAAAGAACAGAAAGACCCCACCACACACCAGTCCACAGGAGTGTCAGTGATCTCTTGCACCATCTGCAGTACTTCAGTGGGCTGGCGGGAGCCACAGTAACCTGCACCCCAACCCAGAGGAATATAGTGAGCTGGCTAGAGTGTGGGTAAGTCCTTCTTCCATATAGAGAACCCTGGATGGGATGACAAGAGTGCCATGAGGTCTCCTCCCATTTGGAGAAAACTGTGCCAGTAAGATCCCCCAATGACACAATCACCCTAGTTTTGGCACACACTATAGACAGGTGGGTCTGGCAGCCTGGAACAGCCTGAAGCCACAGTAACAATATGAGGTAAGTGTTGGCTCACATCAATACTCCTAGGTTAGTCAGGCTAGGAAAAATCAAGGTTTCACATAACTGGACCACAGAAGGGGTTTGGGTAACTGGTTCTTTTGATACAATGTAGGACCCAGAAACTAGATGAATATTAGCCAGACAGTAGGACCCTAAGACACATGTGATGACAGTTGGGACTAACAAGATTGAAAAAACCAAAATATTAACCCTAGAGGTGAAAATGACAAAACAAAAAAACAAAATGCAATCTCAGATGCTCAGCCCATTCAGAAAAATGATAGGAGACATCAAAATAAAGGTTACTGGAAGTCACACATCTGAAATTTCTAACAGATAGCAAATGAATTTAGGAAAAAATCCAGGAGGAAATCAGATTATAAATAATCTCTCAGGTGAGAAAGCAAATGACAACCTTAATGAGTTGCTCAGCATAGACATAGATAAAAAAAATATAAGAGCATAAGAAAATGAGGGAAACCTTGAATGGACAATATAGAAAAGAAATAGAATCCATAAAACAAATTGAAAGAGATATCCAAGAAATTAAAAATTCCACTGAAACATTTCAAAACCACTTGAACAAAACTGAAGATAGACTTTCAGACCTTGAAGACAAGATCACAGCTAATGATCATGAAAGGAAATAACTCTTAAAAATAATGAGGGACTATGAAATAACAATTCAACAGCTCCAAGGTGACACAAAAAATATATATAAGCTGAGAGATATCAATGACAATGTAGGAGTCAATGTAAATGACATAAAAAGACTATTTACAAAAGTAAGAGCAATTCCCAACCATTGTAAAAGAATATGATATATAGATTAGTGAAGGATGTATAACACCAAACGTAAATAAGAAAAGTGAATCTAAACACAGACATACAATAATTAAGATCCCAGAAATTCAGCACAAGAACAAAATATTAAAAGCTGTTACAGAAGAGAAACTGTTCAAATATCAAGGAAAAAGCATTTGAATAATGGCAGATTTCTCAACAAAACTATGAAGTCAGTGTGAGATTGGAGTGAAATATTTGAAGCCCTGAAAGAAAAAAATATCTTTCAACCCAGATTGATGTACCCTGCAAAACTTTCTTTCAACATAAATGGAGAAATAAGATGCTTCCATAACAATGAACTGAAAAAATTTAGAGCAACAAATCTACTGTTGTAGAGTACTAACAGACATATCAGATGGAGATAAATTCTCAGAACAATAACAGAAAGAAACCACCAGGCAGGGCAAACAATTAAAGAAGAGGAGAATGGGGAACTGTTATGGATTAAAAACTGGTGGTCAACTTAATGCCAGATGTATTACATCAGCATGGTGCTGAGCATAGATTTCCCACCTGAGAAAAGTTGCCTGCATAGAGACGTGGAGAAGGAGATGCTGTGCATTGCATTAGTGCATTGAGGTGTTGAGGCATTGTGGATTCTCCTACATGTTGCTGTTTGAGCAGTTGGTTCTCCTGGAGAAGCTCTGGTCCTCACATGGAGCATTGTTTCCTGGCTCTGGAGGGAAAGACGTGTGTCGTTTGGTCTCCAGGATGAACTTGTCACACCAGTTTCCTGGCATGTACTCAAATGTGCTTGCTGTTGGAAGCACAGGGCCTCCCTGTCACTAGGATGGCTGTGGTGCTTTTCAGGACAGCCCTGGTCTTTGTTGTGAGTGTGACTTCTCAGCTCCAGCATAGAACCCTCAACCTACCAGCACAGCTCCTTCACCCTGCTGACATAGACTTTCTAGCTTACACCACTGACCTTTGGGCCTTCCCAGGATGGATCCATAAAAGAGACTGGTGTGAGTGAGTCCTTCTTGTGGGCTTTAGACCTCCAGTTGGGCTCGTGGGAGACATTGTCATGAGCTCTGGGTCTTCATCTGGACTCATGTGGGACATTGCTATGAGATTCAGGCCCTTGGATGAATATTCTATGTCTTTGGTGTTGTGAATAGATTCCCTGCATTTTCTTGTATTAACCATGGGTTACCATCATAAAAATAATTTTATAAACTCCATGTCCTGATTCTAATTGTTCTCACAACCCCTGACTACATCAGAAATGAACAAAAGGAGAATCACATGACAAAGCTAGGCCACCGGGCTAAGATTTAGCTCAGTGGTATAAGTGCTTGCCTGGCAAGTGCAAGGTCATGAATTTGATCCCTGGTATGAAAAAAAAAAAAAAAAGCCAAGCCACTGCATGTCTGTTATAACCACCAATATAAATGGCTTCGATTCACCAATTAAAAGAAATAGATTGGATCAACCAACAGAATCCAACAATATGCTATATATAAGAAACACATCTAACTCAAAAATAAACTCATAGACTGAAAGTCAAAGGATGGAAAACAGTATTGCATGCAAAAGGAATCAAGGAAAAAGCAGGGGTAGCTGTTCTGTTTGCAGACAATGTAAATTTCAAACCAAAAAATGATTAAAAGACATAAAAGAGGCCACTACATACTTATTAGGGGAAAAATTCAAGAGGAAGAGATAACAAGCATAAATATATACACACCAAATACAAGAGCATCAAACTATGAAAGACAAATAAAAATAAAAATGAAAAGCCAAATATGCAATAACATAATTGTCACAGGGGACCTTAATATCTCATTGTCAAAAAGAGATAGCTCAACTAGATAAAACATAAACAAAGATATAACAGAACTAAATCAAACCTGTGAACAAATGAACTCACTGAGTGTTTACAGAGTGTTCCCCCAAATAACATCAGAATACACATTCTTCTCAGCTGCTCATGGGACAGTCTCTAAAATATGTCATATATTAGCCCATCAAGCATGATTAAGTAAATGCCAAGAGACTGAAATAATACCATGTATATTATATGATCGTGTTGCATTCACATTGGAAAATAATGGCAAAAGAAACAGCAAAAGCTACATAAACACATGGAAATTAAATAACACCCTCCTGAACAGCTAATGGGTTACCTATGAAATTAAAGAAGAAATTCAACAACATCTACAATTCAGCGAAAATGTAGATACAACATACCAGAACCTGTGGGATGCAAAGATAGTGATCCTAAGAGGGAAATAGATAGCAGTGAATTCTCACATGAGGAATCTAGAACCAGCAGAAACAACCTACTGCTTCACATTAAGCTTCCAGAAAAAGGAGCAGCTCAAACCCAAAGCCAATATAAAGGATGAAATTATAAAGATCAGAGCAGAAATTAGCACAATTGAGACTAAGAAAAACAATACAAATAATTAGTGAATTAAAAACTGATTCTTTGAAAGACTAAACAAAGTTGATAAACCTCTATGCCACCTTACCAAGAAAAGGAAAAAAAAATGCAAATTCATGAACCAAGAAATAAACAGGTTGAAATTACTACAGATCCTGTGGAAATTCAGATCATCAACTCTTACTTTGAAAACTTTACTCAGATAGGCTGGAAAACAAAGGGGAAATGGACAGATTACTAGAAATGTATGAGTTAGCAACGCTGAATCAAGAAGATATAAACATTTTGTATAATCCAATATCAGTTACTGAAATTGAAAACATAACTAAAACTTAACAACAGCAAAAGCCCAGGTACTGATGCATTCACATTTGAATTCTACAAGATATTTACAAAAGACTTAATGCCAATACTCCTCAAACTCTTTAAGTAAACAGAAAGGGAAGCAGTTCTCCCTAACTCATTCCTGGAGGCAAGTATTATTCTGGTACCGAATAATTGGTCTTGAGAAAGACCCAACCAAAAAAAGGAGAACTATAGGCCAATCTCCCTAAAGAACACTGATGTAAAATTTTTCAATAAAACACTAGGAAACAGAATGTACCAAATCAGGATGAAGAATTTACACCATAACCAAGTGGGATTCCTCCCAGGAATTCAGGGATGGCTCAGTACATGCAAAACAATAAACACCACACCAACAGAGCTACATCAAAGACAAAAATCACATGGTTATTTGAATATTATGATAAAGTCCAACACTCATTCATGATAAAATCCCTGCAGAATGTTGGAATAGATGGCTTCTATCTCAATCTGATAAAAGCCACCTAACAGCACTCAAAAAACTATAGCATTCCTGTACACAAACAACAAGCTGATTGAGAGACAAATTATGGAAATAACATCTTTCATAGTAGCACCCAAAAAACAAAATATTTAAGAATCAATTCAACAAAGGATGTAAAAGAGCTATACATTCAAACCTACAATACCTTTTTAAAAAGGAGATTGAAGAGAATATTAGAAAACAGAAAGATGTCCCTTTCTTTTCAATAGGAAAAACCTACATAGTGAAAATGGCCATGCTCTCAAAAATGCTATACTTATGTAATGCAATTTTGATCAAACTACCATTAACATATGTCACACACCTAGAGAAACATTCCTAAAATTCACTCAGAAACAGAAGTGACCTAGAATAGCAATGTCAATTCATGGTAACAAAAGCAAGCTTGGCAGGAGGCATCGCAATCCCTGACTTGAAATTGTACTACCAACTACTGTGATAAACTCACTGTAGCACTGGCAAAAAACAAAACAAAACAAAACAAAACAAAACAAAACAAAACCTGAGGATCAATGGAACAGATTAGAACATACAGACACAACTATAATGAGACTCATCTATTTTATCTTTGAAGAAGGGATCAAATATATTCACTGGAAGAAAAATAGCCTCTTTAATAGATGGTGCTGGAAAAATTGGCTTTACACATGCTGAAGACTAAAACCAGACCTGCATCTATTGCTATGCACTAAACTAAATTAAAAATGGATCAAATAAGATAAAATATTAAAAATTAAAAAAGATAAGAACAAATATTTAATATTAAACATTAAAAAAGATATAAATATTAAAATAGAAATACTAAATCTATCAGAAGACAAAGTAGACAGCAATCTACAAGACATAGGGGTAGGCAAAGAGTTCATGAACAAAATGCAAAGCACACAGGAAGTACTTCAAAAAATCACCTATGATCTCATTCAATTAAAATTTTTTGCACTTCAAAAGAAATAAACTACAGAGTAAAAGTGAAATCCACAGAATGGGAAAACATTTTAGCTAATTGTCCCTCAGATAAATGATTTACATGCAGAACATAGAAGTAATTGAAAAACATTAGGTCTCCCAAATTCAAAGACTCAATCCAAAAATGTGCATCTGAGATAAACACACTTTTCAGATGAAGAAATACAAATGGCAAATCAATATATGAAAAAAAAAATGTTTAGCATCACTGGCCATTCAAGAAATTAAATTAAAACAACACTGAGATTCCACCTCACTACAGAAAGAATGGCTGTCGGCAAGAAATAAACCAATAACAAATGATTGTGGCTGTGGAGAAAAAGGAACACTTCTCTACTCCTGGTGTAAGTGTAGACCGGTACAACCACTGTAAAAATCCATTTAGAGATTCCTCAAAAAGCTAGACTTAAGGATCACATTCAATCCTGTTACTTCCTTTCTGGGTATTTTCCCAGAAGATTAAAGACATCATACCACAAATATGTATATGCACTCATGTTTATAACAGCACAGTTTATAATAGCTAGATCTTGGAAACAGTGTAAATGTCCATCCACAATGAAATGGATAAAAAAAAGACATGGTATTTTTATACTCAGCGTGGTATTGCTCAGCTACAATGAAAGATAAACTTGAGACTTTATAAGCAAATGGATGTAACTTTAAGTGAAATAAGCCAAACTCACATGTGTAAATATTGCAGTCTTCCTAGTGTAAAAATAAAATTTGAAAGAATAATACGATACAAAATACACAGTAGATATTATGAAGATGAAAGGGGAAAAAATTATTCAAAAGCAAAGAACAACTGGGATAGGGGAAAGGAGAACAGGAAGAAGAGAAAATATTATATGTATATGGGTTTATATGTTTCTGTGTGTATGTATATATGTACTCAAGATACATAACTAATCTCTATCAGTTCATCAAAAAGAAGAGTTTATACTTCCTTTTATTACTAATTCTTGAAACCTGAACAATGTACTTCTAAGATAATAATATGCAATTTATTAACTAATGTTAATATCCTATTTTTTGAAATGCTATAACATTTTTATCTCCTTTTTAAATAAATTTTTAAAATGAAAAACAGAAATAAAGCATGCTTGTTTGTTCTAAATGTATTGGTAGAGTAGATGAGGAAAGCAGGAAGGAGAAAGAATTATTGATGATAGATGCACAGTCACAGTGCTGCTTAGGCTGTAGTGTGTGCTGTACTGTGTTTGAAAAATGTGTGATAATATGTATTCTGTCATACCATAAATAGACCTCTGATTTATGGTCCCCTATTTGCATAACTAGTATCCCATTTTCTATTCCATTCCAGTTCATTTGAAAGCAAAATAATTTTATTCTCCTTTAGGATATAAGGAATTAACATTTTGTCCCATGAAGTTGTTATTAAATGAGTTGTAAAGCCTTGTGCTATATTCCCAATACTGTACTCTCTGTTCCCCCTTCTGAATATTTAGAACAACACTGGAACAGAAGATGAAGTGGCAGTTTGTTAATTTCCGATATTTCAGATATTTGCATGTACAATGCCTTATGCAAAAGGTACCAGGAGGGCATGAATTCCAATCTAACTCTGCCTATTATAAAAGTCTTTTCACACAAACATCTTATTTTAAATGCTAGGTTCAGACAATTCTGATAAATTTTGGATGATAATATTTTTCTACCTAATTCATGAATAGTTTGTAAATACTTAACCTATTTATTTTCATTTTTAGCTAAACTAAGGAAAATTTCTCAGAAGTTTTTTATATTTATTATAAAAATCTTTTTTAGGAAAAACAGTCTGCTATTTGATGAATTTTAGAATTTGGGCAAGAAAAATCTTGTTCAACTATGCATCTTTTTCAGGACTCTTAATAATCCTAATATGAATTTAAATTTCCAAACATGAAAGTCATTATTTTCTTTAGAGAAATAAGGTCATTTAACCTACAAAATATATGGTTTACAAAATAAAATGTATTAAATATGAATAGCTATGCTCAGGGTTAGTGTTTTGGAAAGTTATAAAAATTAACAACTTATAATAATTTTTGAATTATTTGCATTTTATTATTATATATGAAATATATTCCATATTGGGGATATATTAGTATATTAACATATCTAGTACATGCTAACTGGGATTAAAAATTTAGCATCTTGGAATATTATAATGACCACTTTCTAAACAAAAAAATATGAAAATCAAGTTGTACTAGGAAGTATTTAACAGTCTGGATACAATAGCTTTAAAACATTTGCATTAATTCTGTGATTTTACAGGGGAGATTGCAATGCCAATCAAATTATTCAATTTATTATGTTGATGGTATACTCACATATAATAATGATAAATTTTTACCCTTGGACATATATTAAACATTTTAAAGATTTAGATTAATAATTATAATGCTATAGTATGACCAGCCTATAGCTAAATTTTATTAGTTTTGAGGAACTAATGCAATCTGAGCCCATTCCACTTTTTGCAGTGCATTTGCTGTCCTATTTCCATCACAACAGACAATTCATTTTGTTAGAAGTCATTCCAATTTTTTTGTAGCAAGGACTCAATTGTCCTCCAAATTTACTCTCAATCCTCACAAAGGAAAATCAGTTTTTGTCTTGCTTCTTTTATGATAGTCATCTAAAAATACATTTTTTTCTTTAGCTGTATTCTTGCTTGTTCTACTTAAATGTATTAATTTACTCTACACATCTTCAATGGAATAAGTAAAGTCTTATCCAGTTGTCTAAGCTATTTTCTTATTTCTGGGACAAAAATATCTTATACCTACAACTTAAAAGAGGAAAGATTTGTTTCAATTAAGTTTGTAGACTTTGCAGGCCATAGTTGACTCACTCCAAGTCAAGTGGGATGGTAGAGGGACATGGCAGAGAACAATCAGTTCTTGCATAGCAGCAGAAAGCAGGTGTAATGAAGGGAAAAGGTTAACTGTATGACCCTATAACGATGTCCACAGTGATTCACCTCCTTCCACTGAGCTTCACCTTCCCATAGCTCATCCAGCTATAAACCAAACAGTGGACAAATCCAGTATCATGCACCCATAACACAATATCATCCATGATCCAGTTGCTTCCCTACAACCCCCGCTATGAGTGCATTCATTAGGCTTTGGGGAAACATTGAGATACAAACCATAATTCAACCAATATTTCTGTTGTGGCATGATTCAAACAGATCAGTGACATCACATTAAATCTGAACACATACATGTTATTTAATAGTTGATTAAACTTTAAGAATTACTATAGTAATTTCATTTCATTTTTTCTGAGAAATTACTAAATTTTCATAAGTAATCACCTTTTCTCTAATATTCAGGAAAGAAAATATCAACATTTTGATGATATTATTATGTCTTTTAAGTTTTAAATTTAGTCCAGAAAATGTTTACACTCCATTGCCTGATAGAATATTCTGAATCTCAGTATGTCCTACTGTAGGGTCAGATTGCAATTGTATTGAATATTATGTGTATATATGTATTTACTTATATGTATTATGTGTGTATATATAATTTCAGAAATCAATATTTGTTCATCTTTTTGAGTTTTTATCTATAGTAGAGCATATTGAACTAGACTCATTCATGCTTTCTCTTAGAAGGAAATGTTTATGAATCACCATATGATAAATTATGACAGGTTCATCTTACTTTTATAGGTGAGATTTCAGGTAAGGAGCAGTCTTCTCTAGTGAAAGGCAGATCACAGGGACATATATCACACAGGTCAAAACTTCTTGGTTCAGTGAAGGTTCCTGGCAAACCCATTTAATGTCTAGTTTTAAAAGTATTGTAGAAAAAATGTTTTTTTCTCTGCCATATTTAAAAACCTTGATATAATAATATATTATATATTGTTTGATTGATTTCTTTTAAAATTAGCAATATAAAAAGGCTGAAAATGGAGAGTGAATAGAAGTGTTAGCATAATTTATATAGGCTGCAAATGTTAAGTAGTTTTATTCATTATAAGAATAAATCTTTCCTTCTGCTAAAAACTATCAATTAAGTTGATGACTAAAATTCATTAAAATAGATGTATAACATTCTTTTCAAGACAAGCGAATGGTTCATCTATCACTACTAAGTAAATTATTGTAAGAAAAAATGATATGGAAAAGATGGCACTTTAACTTTCAATCTATACCAAATTAGAAACAAAGTGTAAGGTTAATATAAACTTGTAAGTATAAAGACTCTATAAAACTTTGTAGAGATTTAAACAAAGATATTTTAACCTACTTGGCTATTTTCATTAAAAAATCTACACAAACTTAAATTATATCATACATTTAAAACATAAACTTAAAACAGAGATAAAAGTTCTAATTAACTTTACTTTCATTAACAATAATAATGAAAAATTCCATGCATTTATTTGTGTATTTATTCTTCTAAGTTTAAATTATTTATAAGGTTAAAGAAAACCTCAGTGGATAGAAGTTGTAACAAAATAAGTGTTAACAATGTATGCATAATTAAGTTTAATCTAACTGTTGTCACTATTTTTATAGAGGAAACTGAGATTCAGAGATAGTAACTATTAATCTATTATCTAGCTACTTTTCTGAGTCAAGATTTTTACTCAAATCTGTGCTATCTCAGATCACGTGTATATTTCTAAATGTTCCATTGGCTCCTGTAAAACTATTTTAGAGTAAAATGCATTGATAAGATTAGCAGTTGTGTTAAAGACAGCAGGGAAATATTTTAGCACTAAATAGGAAAAAATGTAAATATGTATTTCAAAAAGTTTTATTAACTATTGTTTTCATGTTCTTTTCTTTTTGTTGTGGTGGTGGTTTTTAGGTACTTGGGATGAAACTCACAACCTCGCACTTGCCAGGTAGGCGCTTATGCCGCTGAGCTAAACCCCCGGCTTCACTATCGTTTTAAATAAGTAGATTCACAATATAATTTCATTATAAAATAAAAGATATTCTCTTCCATATTTGTGAAGTAAGGAGACTTGATTGTAGTGCTACATAAATTTTCTATTTTCCTACCCACTTTTGTTTTCTTTAACTTACTATGTTTTTGCGACAAACAAAATTATTACTAGTCAGAAGTTTGAAATCCGAATCCCGAAATCTATTTTCCTCATCTTTTGTTTTCCTCTTCTACTCTTTTTCAATTTTTTAATCTCCATCTCTATACTCTTTCAATACACCTCAAAAACAAAGCAATATTTTAAAAATAGCATAGATTCAATTGCTATGAGAATCTGAGTTTCAATTCCAGCAGACTTTGATAGACCATTGTTTGAGATAAGGTTACTATGTGCATATTTGAATTTTCAAAAGACAAATTCTTAATTTTCACCTGAAAATTTTATACTTGTACTTAGGTCTTGTTTTTTGAAGATAGTTTTGTTTAATTTTTTCTAATAAGCCCAAATAACACATTTTCCTAACTTCTATCCATTTATAATAAGTGCAGTCCTGTTTCTTGTATAGATATCAAGTATGGGTTATTATATACTATTATTGAAGTATTTGTTTCTGTTCCTAAAGTAAGATTATAATAGCACAGAGTTATTCCTGTGGTTTACAATGAATCTTTTGTGTAAGCATCATAGTTCCAAGCCTAATTACCAGACTTGATTACTGGCGACTTGATATCTAGAAATGTGGAGGTTCATGGAAACAGAAAATTGTGCATCCCTGACATAAAAAATATTCATATAAGTTAATTAAACAGTAAATTTTGTGTGGAAACTGTTTTTGGCATTCTTTAAACATAGTTAAATATCTTTCTTTTTCTTGTATTGACAAAAGATGCACCCCAGCCACTTGGCTTCCTTGGATTATATATGAATGGAAGGACACATGGAACAGAGAAACATTTGCCCTCCAATGGACTTTCAGCACAAGATAATATATATTGCATTTTCATAGACCTTTATTATTATTTTTCCTTACTTATTAACACAGCATAGCATATTGTATCCAGACTAATACTTGTTTTAACTGAATATTCTTAAATACAAATTTATAATTAAATATTTTAAGTATATATATATATATATATATATATATATATATATATAAATATATATTTGTTTGCTACAAAAATTGTATAATGTAGCAGTGATGAGTTATGACTTTTGCTGAAGGTTTTTATGACTATATCGCTATGAGAAGTAAATTTTAAATAAAAATTTTTAGATGATCGTCTATGTAACTGTTATTGAATTTTTAAATTATACATCCTACCCAAGAGCAGTTAAGGAATATTTTCTTACATTGTTGAGAAAATATAATTCTTTCTTCACACTTCTGAGTAAACATTTCCTAATGATTCTGAATCAACCAGATTTAATTCACCCTCTATTTTAATTTATATTCAGAAAAGAACACTAATTTTTCCATTGCTTTTAAAAGTTAATTGTAGTAAATTTCCTTGAAATATATTCTATAACTATATTTAGAGCTTAATGACTAATGTCCTATATCTAGTTTTCATCCTAAAAACAAAGAAATGAGTTTTATGCAACACTTGTAGAAGCAAATAATATTATCTTTCTCCAAGTGATAACTTGATATGCTATTTGTGTTAGGTCAATTTATAATGTGAAATAATGTTAGTGCACTACATTAGTGTGCATTTAAACTTTCTTAAAATCAATTTTATTTCTTAAAATCAATTTTCTTTCGTAGAATCAAGTTATATATTAGTTATTTTTACAATGAATTGATAAATATTCTGTGATAATTTTTACAATGTTTTCTTCAAACAGTATTTAACTTCTCTGTTTTAACACTGACTCTGTAGTTAGATAATCAAATACTTATTTATTCACCTTTTGCCATGATTTAAAAGAAGTGGCCTCATTGATGCAAGTAAGCTAGGTTTGAAGCATGTCCCATATTCCTTTATTCTTTTATTCTGTATTCATTGATTACAAAAAGGTTAGCCAGTTTAGCCTCCATACTTTTGTACATCTGAAAGTGACATCAGTCTTCTCAGTAGAGCAGGTTTTAAAATAGGTATCAATGTGCAGTGTGCTTGAAAACAGGACATAAGCCCAATTACTCTATAACAAACTTGAGGATAGGTGGCATTTTATTCAACATGATGTCTTCAAGAATCAGACCAGCACAAAAAAGTACTTCACAATACAGGTTAAAATAAATAAATGACAAATAATCATGTATTATAATCAAGTCTTTATTATAAACATCATTTGTGGCATCTATAATTCTTACTCTTAATTCTGATGACATTTCATTAAATGATTGATATGCTTTTTTTAGGTCAATTTATAATGTGAAATACTTTTAGTGCACTATATTAGTGTGCATTTAAAATTTCTTAAAATCAATTTAGTAGATCAAACTACATATTCACACAAACATCCAACTATTAATGTTAACTCACTGATGAAAGTGGAACAATGTTGTTTTTCTCACTTATTTTTAAACTTTGGAGTCAGCAATCAGAGAATATATAAAGATGTTTCTACCATAATGGGAGATATCAAGAAAACTATGAATATCACATACAATCATGTGTAAAGCACAAAAATCAAAATGGAATATACAAACTTGTTAGTTCAATTTCCAAATAAGGACTATAGTTATAAAATTCTAGTAAAAGAGTTTTCAAAAGTAAAACCTCAAAATGCTTTTTTTAAAAAGTATATAATTTCATAATTAAGAAAATTAGGTCATGTGATATGTGAGCTCATGGGTATTAAAAAGTACAATTTCCTCCTTCAGTTTATATCAAAATAATGTCTATTTCTACTCATCTGAGCAAAATATATTACAAAACATAATTATTTTGTATAACATGCTAATAGGACAATAGTATTAAACCTAATTAAAAAAGAAATTCAACAAAGATTTATTCTGTTAAAAATATTTTAAAATAGAATATCAATTTATTATTGAAATTGCATAGCAAACAAAGGAAACGATGCTGTGAATTTCTATTTTACTCTAAACATCTATTTAGATAGTCATCTAATTATTCATTGAAATAATTTCAACAATAAAATTTATCAAACAGAACAAACAAGAATTTCTAAAATTGTATTCAACATAACCATTGGCATTATATAACAGTATTTTTTATTTTTTAAATTTTATTTAAAGAGAGAAAAGCAAAACAAAAAACAGGGTAAAAATAATATAGAATTTCAGAAGAAATAAACAGTATGAAATCACTAGTTGATAAATTGCATATTGTCATCTTAGAAATACTTGTTCAAGTTACAAAATTAAAGTATACAAAGTGGATATACAAATAGACTGCAAACAGTTTTGTTCAACAATCTAAAAAAACCCTTACTAATATGGTTACCTATCTTACACACTTAAACATACATGTAGCTATATTCTTTAAAGCACTTTCTTTTCCTCTCTTTTTTACAATAGCAATTACACATTTTGGGTTTTATTACTCCTACAGTTCTTATTACTTTTTACACTAGGGACACAATGTGATACTTATTAATATGATACTTATTTATCTCACTTATGAGGATAGACTCAAGTTGCCTCCATTTACCTATGAAGGGCTCAAGATCATCCTTTTTTATAGCTGAGTAATAATCCATTGTATAAATATACCACGTCTTTTTCATCCACTCTGTGGTTGATGGGCATCTTGGTTGTTTCCAAGATTTGGCTTTTACAAATTGTGCTACTATGAACATGGGTGAACATATACCACTGTGATATGACCTTTTCAGGTTTTCTGGGAAAATACCCAGGAGGGGAATAGCTGGATTGAATGGAACTTCCAATCCTACTCTTCTGAGAAATCTCCATAGTGATTTCCATAGAGGCTGCACTAGTCTTCACTCCCACCAACAATGAAGCAGTGTTCCCTGCAGCCTCGCCAACATTTGTTATCAGTTGATTTCTTGATAGCAGCTATTCCTTCCAGAGTGAGATGAAATCTAAGTGTTGTTTTAATTTGCATTTCTCGAATGATCAGTGATGGTGGAACATTTCTTCATGTATATTTGTCATTTGTATATATTCATCTGAGAAATGTGTGTTCATCACAGATGAACATTTTTGGAGAGGGTCTTTGAATTTCGGGAAATGGATGTCTTTCAATTCTTTATATGTTCTGGATATAAGTCCTTTGTCTGAGGGGTTGCTGGCTAAAATTCTTTCCCACTCTGTGGGTTTTCTTTTCTCTCTGTTGATGATTTCTTTTGAAGTGCAAAAACTATTCAATACTATGAGATCCCAGTTGTTGATTCTTTGAAATGTTTCCCGTGCAGTTTGTGTTTTTTTCATGAATTCTCTGCTTACCCCTATGTCTCCAAGATTTCTACCTACCTTGTCCTCCAATAGATTTAGTGTTTCTGTTTTAATATTTAGATCATTGATCCACTTAGACTTTAATTTTGTGCATGGTGATAGGCTGGGTCTGGTTTCAGTCTTCAGCATGTGGAGAACCAATTTTTCCAACACCATTTATTAAAGAGGCTATCCTTCTTCCAGTGAACATGTTTAGTCCCTTTGTCAAATATCAGGTGGCAGAGAGCCTGTAGTTGTGCTTGCATCTTCTAATCTGTTCCATTGATCCTCAGGTTTATTTCTTTGCCAGTACCATGTTGATTTTTACCACTGTGACTTTGTACTGTAAATTCAAGTCAGGAATTGAGATGCCTCCTGCCTTGTCTTTGTTGCCCAGAATTGCCTTTGCTATTCTAGGTTTCTTCTATTTCCAAATGAATTTTAGGATTGTTTTCTCTAGATCTGTGACGTATGTCAATGGTATTTTGAAAGGGATTGCATTAAATCTGTATAACAGCTTTGGAAGCATGGCCAGTTTCATAATGTTGGTTCTTCTTAGCCAAGAGAAAGGAAATCCTACCATTTTCTAATATTCTCTTCAATCTCCTTTTTAAACATAGCATAATTCTCAGCATAATAGTCTTTTACATTCTTAGTTACATTGATTCCTAAATATTTCATTTTTGGATGCCATTGTGAACGGCAATATTTCCATAATTTTTCTCTCAGTGAGCATTTTGTTTGTGTACAGGA
Source organism: Hydrochoerus hydrochaeris (assembly GCA_004027455.1). Taxonomy (NCBI): domain Eukaryota; kingdom Metazoa; phylum Chordata; class Mammalia; order Rodentia; family Hydrochaeridae; genus Hydrochoerus; species Hydrochoerus hydrochaeris. The sequence goes on from PVLA01003327.1 coordinate 154,176, forward strand.
ATGCTATTGATTTTTGACTTTGTATCGAGATACACTGCTGAATTTGTTTACTACCTCTAGTAGTCTTTTAATGAAGTTTTTGGGTCTTCTATATAGAGTATCATGTCATCTGCAAATAGTGATAATTTAACTTCTTCCTTTCCTCTATTTTTTCCTTTTATTTCTCTCTCTTGTTTGGTTGCCATAGCTAGTGCTTCCAGAACTATATTGAAAAGGAGTGGTGATAGTGGGCATCCTTGTCTTGTTCCTGATTTTAAGGTGAAAGCTTTCAGTTTTTGTCCATTTAGTATAATTTTGGCTGTTGGTTTGTCATAGATAGCCTTTATAAGGTTGAGGTAGACACCATGTATTCCGAGTTTCTGAAGAGTTTTTATCATGAACATGTGTTGGACTTTGTCAAAAGATTTTTCTGCATCTATTGAGATGACCATGTGATTTTTGTTTTTGGCTCTGTTGATGTGGTGTATTACATTTATTGATTTGCATATGTTAAACTATCCCTGCATTCCTTGAATGAACCCCACTTGGTCATGATGTATAATCTTGATGATTTCCTGCATTCTATTTGCCAGTGTTTTATTGAGAATCTTTTCATCAATGTTCATTAGTGAGATTGGCCTATAGTTCTCCTTTTTGGTTGGTCTTTCTCTGGTTTTGGTATCAGAGTAATACTTGCCTCTAGGAATGATTTAGGGAGGATTGCTTTCTTCTCAATTTCACAGAAGAGTTTAAGGAGTATTGGCATCAAATTGTCTCTAAATTTGTTGTAGAATCCAGCTGTGAATCTATCAGGACATTGGGCTTTTCTTTGTTGGTAAGTTTTTAATTACATTTTCAATTTCAATAGCTGATATTGGGTTATCCAAAATTGCTATAGCTTCTTGGTTGAGCTTTGGTAGCTCATATGATTCTAGAAATCTATCCATTTCCTCTGTGTTTTCCACCCTATGTGAGTAGATATTTTCGAAGTAGGTATTCATGATCTTTGGATTTTCATGGGGTCTGTCGTAATTTCCCCCTTTTCTGTTCTTATTGTGTGAATTTGGGTTTTTTTTCTTTTTTTTCTTGGTAAGGTTAGATAGAGGTGTGTCAATTTTGTTTATTCTCTCAGAAAAGCCAGCTTTTTTATTCATTTATTCTTTGTATTTTTTTTAGTTTCAATTGCATTGATTTCTGCTCTAATCTTTACAATTTCCTCTCTTCTATGAGCTTTGGCTTTAACTTGCTCTTCTTTTTCTAGAAGCTAGATATATAGCATTAGGTTGTTTCTTTGTGCTCATTCTGTTTTCTTGATATGACTGATTCAATTTATTGCTATTTATTTCCTTCTTAAGACCACTTTCATTGCATCCCACAGATTACAGTATGTTATTTCTGTATTTTCATTGAATTCTAGGTATTGCTTTATTTCATCTTTTATTTCATCCATAGCCCACTGGTTGTTCAAAAATTGTTATTTAACTTCCATATATTTATGCAGGTTTTGCAATTTCTTTTGCCATTAATTTCCAATTTCAGTGTGTTATGGTCAAATAGTATACATGGGATGATTTCAATACCTTTGCATTTACTTAATAATGTTTTATGGGTCATATATGGTCTATTTTGGAGAATGTCCCATGTGTAACTGAGGAGAATGTGTGTTGTGATGTGGTTTGGTGGAACACTCTGTTAACATCTATTAAGTCTACTTATTGCTCACAGGCATGATTCAGTGCTGTTATTTCTTTACTGACTTTTTGTCTAGGTGATCTATCTCTTTGTGACAATGGGCTGTTAAAATCCCCTGTTATAATTGTGTTCTTATGTATTTGGTTTTTCAAGTCCATTAATATCTGTCTTATATAGTTGTGTAGTCCTGTATTTGGTGCATATATATTTATAATTGTTAGTTCTTCCTCTTGTATTTTTCCATTAAAGGGTATGTAGTGGCCTTCTTTACCTATTTTAATCATTTTACATTTGAAGTTCACTTTGTCTGCAAATACAATAGTATCACTGCTGTTTTCTGGCTTCCTGTTGCATGGAATACTGTTTCTCATCCTCTTTGACTTTTCATCTATGAGTTTTCTTTTGGGTCATATATGTTTCTTGTATACTGCATACTGTGTGATCATGTTTCTTGATCCATTCTGTCAATTTATTTCTTTTTATAGGTAAATTGAGGGTATTTATATATATATATATATATATATATATATATATATATATATATAACTGATATGTACTGTCTCGACTTTGCCATGTTATGTTCCCATTGTTTGCTTTCTGCTTTTCCTCCTTGTTTAATTGCCTGCCCTACATGGTGGTTTCTTTCTGCTGTTATCCTGGAGATTGTGGTCATTTTTATCCTTATCTATTATGTCTTTCAATACTCTTTCTAAGGTTGGTTTGGTGGACATGATTTTCTTCAGTTGTTCTTTGTCATGGAAGTATCTTGTTTCTCCATTAAATTTGAATGAATGTTTTGCTGCTTACATCAGTCTAGGTTGAAATATTTTTCTTTTAGGGATTGAAATACCTCACACTAAGCTTGTCTTGACTTGAGGGTTTGTGCTAAAAAGTCTGCCATGAATCTAATGGGCTTTCCTTGATAGGTGAATTGTGTCTTTTCTCTAACAGCTTTTAGTATTCTGTTTTTATGCTGCATGTCTGGGATTTGAATTATTATATGTCTGGTTGTAGATTTATATTGATGGTCATTGTTTGGCATTCTATATGCCTCACTTATCTGCATATCAAATTTTTCCCCATGTTTGGGAAATTTTCTGCTATTACTTCTGTGAAATATTTATGTCATTTGCATTGACTCCTGAATCTTCACTGATGCCTATTATTTTTATATTGTTTCTCTTGGCATATCTTGAAGCTGCTCTATTGTCATTTCATGCTGGTTTGTATACTTAAAAGTTCTATCCTTTCATGACCACAAATTGCGATCCTGTCCTCAAGGTCTGAAATTCTATCCTCAGCTTCATTTAAATGGTTTTACCAGTTTTCAATAGAATTTTTTGTGTCTTGGATGTCTCTTTGAGTTTGTTTCATAAATTCTGCTTGTTTTTATATTGTTCATTCAAGGTTTCAAACAGTTTCCCTTGCTCCTGTTCTTTTTAATCTATTTCCTCTCTCACTGCAATGAGCAACTCCTTTACTAAGGTTGTTATTTCTGTCTTTACATGAGAGATTACTTCTATTTTGATTTCCTCTATAGTGTCATGGAGTTGTTTTTTTTATTTCACTTGCTATCTTTTAAGAGATTTTCTGGTGTGTTATTTTTGAAGTCCTCCATTTCAATATCGCCTCTACTTGTTCCTGATGGGCTAGATGTTTGAGATTTTATTTTACTTTTTTGTTTTGCCGTTTTCCCCTTTTGGGATAATATTTGACCCTTCAATCCCACTAGTGTTAACTGTTGGTAGTGTGCATCTTGGTGTCCTACTGTAAGGCTGATGTTTGTCCAGTTGTTGGGTCCCACAATGAAAAGGTGGGCCATTCACCTGAATTCCCCCTGCAGGGCCTGTTTGGTGAGTCCTAAATTTTTCCTTGGCTGACAAGCCTAGGATTACCGATAGAAATCCATGCCTAGTTCCTGCTGTTATTATGTCTTCAGGTTGTTCAGAGTCACCAGATCTCCCTGTTTATAGTGTTTGTCTGGGCTGATACCCTACTGTATCTCTGGATGTCCCACAGGCCCCTTTAATTTTCTGAAGGTTGGGGGAGGCCTTACTGGCACCCTCCTTAACCTACTTTATATTCTCTTTGTGGAGGAAAGACTGTCCCACACTCTTGCCAAGCTCACCAATGACCTACTTCAGGAGGGCGCTTCACTATTTCTCCTGTTTATCCAACTGAAGGTGACAAAATCTATTCCTATTTTTGGGACAAACTCACCTCACTGATGGAAGCCTACTGAGTTTTTCTATTTGAGTGAGAGGTTCCTGAAACAGCATGGTTAATCCACTGCAATGTTCTGGTGGGGGGGGGGTTGTTGGAGCAGAATATCAGCAGCAATACTAAGTCCATGAGGTGGGGTGAGGGTGTCCCCTATGGCAACAGTATGACTGGGGGGTGCACATTGCATGCTGGAGTTTCCAGGTCCTGAGGTGGGTGGCCAGGACTTCAGGGACCAGGAGAGGCCTAGTTCTAGCCCAGTCACACCTACACTGCTATATAGAGTTCCTGATTCCTGTAAGGTGGTCTTCCAGGACAGTGGGGGTCATGGCAGGGGCCCGGGTCTAGCCCAGTCCCTGTGCATGATGCTTGCTGGACTTCCCAGGTCCTGAAGGTGATGTGCTGGGAAGAGGGGTGTTGTGGGAGGGGCCTGGGTCTATCCTGGCCTCACTTGCACCACTAGCTGGAGTTCCTGGGTCCTTTGAGGTGGTTTTCCAGGATGGAGGGAATCACAGGAGAGGTCCAGGTCTAGCCCAGCCCTGTGCATGCTGCTTCCTGGGTCCTGCGAGGTGGTCTGCTGTGATTGCAGGGGCTGCGGGAGGGGCCTGGGTATAGCCTGGCTCAGTGTGTGCCTCTGGCTGTAGTTCCCAGGTCCCACGAGGTCATAACATTATTTTTAAAATCATGCTTTTTTTTTGTTTGGAGCTAGTTTATGACCATTTTAATCATGAAAATATACATTGCCATTTTGATAAACATTGCTGTAATAAAACAGTATGCTTAACTTCTCAGTAAACTATGAACTAGACTTTGGCACATCATTGTCCTCAAATGTTGTTTTTAAGAACTGAAGAAGGCAACCCTGCAGGCTGGTAGGAAAATAAAAAAGCCATCCCATACTTTCCCCTGAGCTGGAGGTTGGCATATAGGCCAGGAGAAAAACCAAGAAACTAAACTATGCCCTCTTATGAGCCAGGGGCAGCCATACAGGATGCGAAGAAAACCAAGAAGCCTACTTTTGCCTTCCCATGAGCTACAGGCAGCCAAGTGAGCCAAGAAGAGAACCAAGAATCCAATATGTGCTCTCCTATAAGCCAGTGGCAGTCATAGTCTGGGAAAAGAACCAAGATGTCAAGCCATACCATCATGTGAGCCAACAGAGAGACAACAAGAATGTCCACCTCCAAACCAGTAAGCAAGTGATTCAGAAGAACCCAGGCTGACATTATAGCAGCTGAACTAAAAAAAAAAAATACCTTAATGTTTGTATTGTTTGATTGACTTTTCAAACCTAAAGCTGGTAGTCTGATCATCTATTTAGAGGATAACAATATGCAATATAGCAACTCTGGAGGATTTCTTTCCATCTTGATTTTGAAATTCAATATTGTTTTCACTATTTTGTTTTATTATACTGCTTTGTTTTATTCCTTTTTAAAAAAATAGTTGGGGCAAATTATGGAAAAGGTAACATTTTAAGCATTGTTTTCCAGCATTACAGTACTAATGCTAAAATCAGTGATCTGATTTGCATGTAAAATTCGTGTATTAAAACAGGTTTGAATAAAGGAAAACATTTGGGGTTTTTTGTATTTTATAATAATACCATAAATTTCTATTCAAAACTTCCAGCTTCCTGAACTGGGCCAGTAGTATATGATGTAAGTCAAAATTTGAATAGCCCATTATAATTATGTTATATCTGAAATTTTCAGTAAAGTAAATACAATTATTATACCTCATTCATTTACCAAGTTACCATTGCAATCCATGTCAGTCAATTGAAACACACACCTCATCCACATTTCATTTTTGTTTTTGTCTTGGCAGCATATTGCCAATCTAGCTTGAAGTCAAGAAGTTTTATTAGTGAAAGGTATATCTGTCTGTAGAAAACCTGATCTTGTATAATTTTCTGTGTGTGTAGGAACTTCACACATTTTTGAACCTCCCTTTTTACTCTCAGTGACAAAGTATCCATATTCATTGGATAAAAGCACTTCTCAGGTAAAGAAATACAAATGGCAAGTAAATATATGAAAAATATTCAACATCACTGGTCATTCTAGAAATTCAAATTAAAACACTGAGATTCCACCTTACTACAGAAAGAATGGCTATCATCAAGGAATCAACCAATAACAAATGCTGGCAGCTGTAGGGTAAAATAAAACCTTTTCCAGTGTTGGTGACAGTCTAGAATGGTGCAACCACTGTGGAAATCACTGTGGAGATTCCTCAAAAAACTAGATTTGAAAGTCTCATTCAATCCACCTATTCTGCTTCTGGATATTTTAAAAGAAGAACTAAAAACATCAGGCCATTTCTATATATGTTCACCTATGTTTACAGTGGCATAATTTTCAATAGCTAAATCTTAGAAACAATCCAAATGCCTATCAACAATGGAATGGATAAAAAGATGTATTTTTATACAATGGAGTACTGCTCATCTTTAAAAAAGGATAAATTTGAGGCTTTTATAGGTAAATGGATGCAACTTGAGATCATACTCATAAGTGAAATAAATCAGACTAATAAATATTGCATTGTAAATATTGTAATGTCTCCCTAGTGTAAAACCCTAAATGAGTGAATAGGATCCAAAATGTACAACAAATATTGTGAAAGTGAAAGGGGAAAAAACTGCTCAAAGGGGAAGAACTGGGTTTAAGGAAAGGTGAAAACAAAGAAGGGAAAAGGTACAAGATAGATAATTATACTTCTAATCTCTATTAGTCCATCAAAGAATAGCTTGTGTCTTCATTATTTGATCTTTTTTGCCTAAATCTTATAACCTGAGCAATTACTTTATAGATAACAATATATAATACATTAACCAGTGTTAATTACCTATTATTTTCTTTTGAAATTCTGTTTCATCATTTTTATTGTTTTTTGTAAAAAAAAAAATTCCTGTGTTCCTCTCTTCAATAACTTTAAAAAGGTTATAGGCCCTCAAAATTCCTATGAATATAATCAGTGGCTTATTGGAAATTATGGTATATTCACTTTTACCATGCAGATGGATTAAGGAGCTTGGAACATAGTTCCTTTCCACAGTTTGTGCTGTTGTTATTGTCATCTCTTATCAAGGTCATTGCTAAATAATCTGTGCAATAGTGAACATTCAATCAATGAAGATAGAGGAATGCAAGAATGCAAAGAAATATGTATAACATATCCTACAGTGAATGTAAGACTACATACACGAAGTAAGATGAACAGAGTACAGTGAGAGTAGTTTATAGAATATGCAAATTTAAGTAGAGTGTGCTAGAAATTAGATAAAATGATATTCTAATGTGGAAGGTATGTTCATGCTTCATTTCTACTTTTGAAATCCCTTCCATTACTAATTGTTGTAAGCTCATACAGATTTATTTTTCTCAGTAAGGATCCACAAAGAGCCAGTTGAGAATGCCACTCTGGAGCAGTACTGCAGAGTTCAGGTAATTTAACAATGCTAATATAGATAACCATCACAGAGGAAGAATTTAGTTCCTTTTTCTTAAAAGCTTGCCCCAAAAGTCTCATCGCTAAAATTATGATTTAATTTTTTAACATTATTTAAATCTGGTTGAAGAAGAATTTTATGTAATGAATTGCAAAAATATATACTATAATTGGGTTCCAACTTATTTTCCTAATTCACATACAATACAGTTTTGTGCATTCCATGAATTTGACAATATCCAATTGGGTATCAAATTATTTTACTAAACTAATAAGATTACTTTTTCTCAGTAATTCTGATTTGCAGCCATGATGATTTGGACTTTATGTTACTTGTTGTTTATCCTTGCTATTGCTTTTGCTTTGCTTTTCTGACTGATTTTATAATAATTTTGATTACTTTAGATTTCATGATAACAATGAAAATTAACATGAGAAACAGACTGAATCTTTCTGACTAAAATATTTTAGCTTTGCATATGACCTCATATGGGGATAAATTTTAACAAATATCTTTCAAATAATGATGATTTAAAGTGGTTCTTCAATACTTAGAGAAATGATTAAGATGTAATTTAATAATCTATTTGAAACATAATTTTTTAAAAAAAATACAGGTTTGAGAGTTGTCTGAGAGCAAGTAAACTTTGCTTACTCTTATCTTTATTAAAATGCACACATATTACTTATAGTCCTAAGACTTCTTAAGTACCCTGTATTCTTCCAAAGCCTCATTCATTTAGCAGGCTGGAAACTGAAAAAAGGAAATCAAGAAAGAGGAAAAACGTGTAGAACTGACAGTTGAGCTGGTTATCATTATGAGAGATTGATGGTTGACTGCATTGGCTCTTGTAAGCAACTACATAAAATGCATCTAAATTTGTCTGCTTAAAAAATAAACAAAAAATGTAAAGAAGAAACAGTCCCTATTCATGAGATTATTTTCTAGCTAATTGTTGTCTGCCTCCTTGTGTAAATGATGGATGTCACATTTCCATGTTGCACATTTGTGAGGTTTGAGGAATTGCTCTTCTCCTTATGAAGTGTAATGGGATACCAGAGAAGATTTTATTGTAATCATATACTTCATTCTAATAAGAAACTAATAAAAATTTGTTGAAAAAAGTATGCACCCCTATCTGTGGTTGCAATCAGAACTTAGATAAATAATATGAAATTATGAATAGCAAGTTTTGTCCAATCCATACTTTGAACAGTTCAGACGTGCTTTTTTCTGCCTCTAAAACAAATCAATCACAGCATACTCAAGGTGGTGGCAAACTGTAATCCTCATACAATGTTTAGCCCAAGATTGCAGCAAGTTACAGCCTCTTTTGTGACAACCAGTTCTAGAGATACTTAGGCTATTATGTTCCCATTTTTCTTTTATTTATCACAAATTTCCATTGCACTTCCTAAAAATTGTAATTAGTCTACATAACCTGGACTGAACCTTCTTCCAATGACAGTAAGCTACCGTGACTTTGTTGGGTTTTGGTTTCTGTAATTGTTTACTTACATTTTTCCCTAGACATGCAAGTTTCAAAATACTTCCTGGTAAGTTTCTTTCTCCATTGTTTAGCTTATTTATTGAAAATTGCCAACACTGGCCCTATGTGTGCTGTTATCCAATGCATGGCTGCTGGGGCAATGTTGGGGTGACTTGGGCCATGGACCACAGAGAAGGCTCTGTGTGCCCGCTGAGGTATGCATGTCATAGGATCATCACAACTGACCAAATCCATAACTTTGGAAGGCATAGGCCCCATATACTGTCTTTGAGGGTAATAAATAACTCACGTTATGAAGAATATCGTTTCCAGTCTGAAAGACATTTTCATGAACATAGTAACTTAGCCAAGCTTCTATTAGGTCTTTTAATCATCATGCATGTGCAAAACATTTTGTCCATGCAACATATTGTGAGACAAGTATATTCCATGGTCTGTTTTTTTTTTTTGGTGTGATTTCATAAACAGTCACAGAGAGAGTTGTGCCATAGCAGTTCTTCACAGTCTTGGTGTTAGCAGGAATACTGAGCAAAGGAAAGGAGAAAAAGTAAATTCCTTCTTTTAGTAAAGAAAAAGCAATCCATGGACAACAATGTTGGAACCATTCTTTATCCCATAATAAACAAATGATCAAGTATTTTTACTCACTCATCTCTACTATAGGATCATGATTCTTTTACATTTACTCTGAGTATCACTGAAGTGTGACTGCCATTCATTTTCAGCTCATACTACCATGAAAATCTGATTCATCTGCAACTGGTTCTGAGATTTTATCCTTATTAATCATTTGCTACAGTGGCTTTTCTTGAGGCTACAGGTTATCAGTGGAATAGTCTGATTTCATGGTGAAGTGGATCAATTATTTATGTTACAGGCATCTCTTTCATACACAAAGTTCTTACCTCAAATGCACCATTTATATTATAAGATGAATCTATTATGAATCTATTACTGGATAACACCTACTTTATGAGGGAAATTCCATGTACACACTCAGTTGAGGCTGTATTATTGGAAACTCTGTCTCATAGTATCCAAGAACTTGCAAATACTTGCACTTAATATTGCCAACTAGTTACTAAAGAAGACATGGTGTTTCTTCACAGTCTCTGATATCTGTAATATTAATTTTCTGTTGTGCTTTGCAATTAAAATCCATATAATATCCTTACATGTAGTCAAAATCTCGGAATGGCCTGCTTGCAAGGCAAAGGCCACTGTATAGTTTTCCTTATAAGTCTGAACCCCCACAAAGTATTCTCTTTTATTAAAATTCTGAAAATACAAACTTCTAATTTGCACAAAAAGGGTGCTAAATGTGTTTCCCAGTATCCACCAAAATGACACATCTCTAAATTTTCTGAAAGCTTGTAATCATCATTAAATGATCCAGGTTAACCACCACTGCCTGATGAACACATAATTAGCACAATGTCATCATTTTATTGATAGTGAGAAACAGTGAAATATTCTGTAAAATATTAAAATGATCAAAGTTCTTGTGTTCTGTATCACGATAAAGAGAACAAAAAATAAAATCTTTAGAAAAATAAAGATTGGAAGGTGCTTTTCCTCCTGCATAAAATACAAGTGCCTTGAACCTTCATATCAATGGGAGCTGAGAGGAGAATGCTCATTTTTTTCCTGTGTATTTGTTTCTATTTACTTTTTTTTAGATTGAGTAATTTATGCTATGTATCTTCAAATTCACTCTTTGCATGAAGATTTTTTTCTTTTATTGAGCTATAATATATTGTCAAATATTTCTGTTACTTTTGTATTTTGAAAGTATCCTTCCCATTAACAGTTGTTCTTTGTTCTGTTTTCTCTTTCAGGGGATGAAAGTCTTAACATACTTTGCAATATTTCCACAATTTCCCAATAACTCATATAGTTTAATTCCCTCTTCTCTCTTTGTGTTCTATTATATTATAGCGTGTTTTTCTCTTCTTATGGCTATTGTTCATTTGTAAATGTTCCACAGGCTCAATTTTTAGTTGACTGTTATTTGCATTTTCAACACTCCATCTACTTCATGCCATGGTTTTAGCCAGCATGTCCATGATGATTGTTTAAACTCTCTTGGGCTCTTGAATTACAGAAATTCTTGCAATTGGATATTTTCTTCTAGCTGTTCACAGTTTAAATAGAAATGTTCTAAAAGCATATGATGCCACAGTATTCTTTACCAATTAGCTCATAAATTCAGGACATGTCAGAAACAGTCACATATTTTTCTTCCAAGTTTGTTCATTTAATAAGTCACAAATTTTTCTTTTGCTTGGACTCCTCAATAATTCTTATTCTCCAAAGTATAAAATTATAATATGTAGTATGATATCTAAATATTTTATAAATCAAATTGTCATTATGTCATTTCTTAGCTGGATATAGTAGTATAAACCTATAATCTCAGCATTCTGAGAAGCTGAGGCAGGTTCAAGCACAGCTTGAGGAATTCAGCAATTTTTAAAGAACTTATCACAAATAGAAAATTAGAAGCCAGGACATAACTCAATATGAAGGGCCTGGGTTCAATCTTCAGTATCACCAAATAAATGCATAAATAAAAAAAATTCTCAGGAAAAAGTATCTTGACCATAAAAAGTATGACTCATTCTGTGGGCCCTTTGATTATTTGGTTTTAATTTTATCTTGATCCTTTAATTTGATCTTTTCCTTCTGAGTCCTAACTTTTCCTGTCTATGTGGGTGATAACACCTGACCCACCTCCCTTCATTCTCACAAAAAATAGGGGTTTTTAATCTTACTTCCTACTTTTTCTCATCTCAATATCTGCTCCACTGTTTAATTCCTAAGGCAATCAATAGTTCACCTATAATTTTATGCAAATATCATTTTTGAATTAAGTACATTTAAGTCAATATATCAATGTTTATATCTTATAAATGTAAAATTTAACATATATTTAAATACACTCACTTCATGCTGTGTTTTGATGCTAAATATACTTGCACAGTATATATGCAATATATATATAATTCTGAATAAATATATGCTCAGTTTTGTAAATATTATGATAAACGGGCATAGTAACATGTGAAAATATATAAAGGAATTAGATTTTTGTTCTTATACAGACCATGTATTCACAGGTTTCTGATAGTGATTGTTTCTATTTGCAAAGGTTATTTGTGAGTGCTTTAGATAGAGAACACAGAGATTAGCTCCATAATTCCATATGTGAAATATAGTCAGTTTAGCAGATTAAGTCACTTTTTATTTGCCACTTTCTGGTAATTGTATTTATTAATGGATTTTTAAGTGTTTGTTGAATATGTTCTAACCTTTTGGTATTTTTACATCTTCGTAATTCTGCCTTCCACTATGCTTGTCAAGCAGTTTGTAAACTGCAATCTTATATTGCTTGAGGTCATAAATGAAATGTATTTTCAGTACTTGCCCCTCACTCTTTGTGGATACTCCCATTTCCTTCTTGAAACCATTGTCATAGACCAATGCTCTAGGGGCTCTGTTTGTATTTATTCCTCATAAATCTTCAGCCTAGCAGGCAAAGTGAACTAATAAGTATCCCATGATTGTCTGCTGACTGGCTGAATTCCATTATTCTATTGTTGGAAACTGTGTTTATTATTCTGAATTTATTTGTTTAATAGTATAGTTTTTACTGCCTTCTGTACATTGCTGTTTATTATTATTGTTTTTCTTAAATCAGGTATTATATGTGTTTATAAAGGCATATTTTGAGAAGTCACAAATAAAAGCATGAAAACAAATGAACTAAAATAAAAGAGTATTGATCAAACAAATTTATATTCCTAATGGCACAAAATAATTTTACTGGTAGCTAAATAAATAAAGGTTGTATGATTCTTCTATTATTTAAGGAAATGTTTTCTGGATCCCCTCACATTTCTTAAATTCTGTTTATATCATACTTATGATTGCTTTTATTTATATTTTTGATTTTTCTCAGTTTCTTCAGGCTGCACATCATAAATATGTGCCATTTTATATATAAAAACTCACTTTGAAAAAAATTGAGTCAAAGTTATTAAGTATTTTACTGAAGGTAAAGTAATCTTATTCAACACATGAGAACATTTTATTTATACATTTTTACTCTAACTTATTATTTTATTTATTTTAATGTATTAATGTTTTATTTTATTAGCAACAATAAATATTTAAATGCTGAACAGAGCGTTCTTACCAGAATATTTTAAAATTTGAACACACTATCTCTCAATATATATATATGTACATATATGTATATGTATATGTATATATATATATATATATATTCTTTTCTGCTCTTTTGTTTAACATTTTCTAGGTTGATCAAATACTGATATTAAATATATTTGACATGTTGCTAGTTTCATCTCTGACTGATACAAGTGGGGCAGTTAGAGTTAGTTCAGTATTCAGTGAAGTACACATAATCATACTCTTTTTATGAGAATGAATTCTCGCATCCAGCAGACAAGCACTGCTGCTCTACTGACAGGGGCAACTCACCTGGATTAATATCAGTAACGCATTAATGACATGAAGTTAAGGAAAGGAAGATATTTTATCAGGAGCTTTACTGGAGAGGTGGGAAAAAGAGGAGGTAGACAGATATCCTGGTAAATCAGAACTTGGGAAAAGAATACACTTTTCTAAGACATAACCCCAGAGACCTGCTTCTTCTGACTAGGCCCTACCTTTAAATATGAGTCTTTTAGAGGATAATGTAGATAAAAGTCCATAATATTTTGTCTCTGGTAGCCCAAAGATTTATGTCTATATCATTACAGAAAATGCATTTAGTCCACCTCTAAGAGTTGCCTAAGTTTTAGCATTATTAAGACAAAAATCTCTGAACAAACTCTTAGTGTTTTACCCTTAATAAATATAAAAAAGAAAGTTAAATGCTTTTGACATCCTATCTTTTGACAAAGTAACCATTCTCATTCCAAAATGGAGACATAAGGGAGATAGAAGGGAATTGGAACAAAATAGGGACCCATGCCAGGTAGAGCAAATATTAAATCTTACAGCCACGAGTTCATCATCCAGGGAAGGTTTTGGTGAGATGTGAATTCCATGTGCCTTGAACAGCCTCTCCTCTACGGTTTTGCTGTTTGTAGCTCTCGTGGCCTTAGTTTCCAGCAGGGTGTCATCCCTTCTTGTGGAACTATTCAACATACATTCCATGTTCCTGACATCTCCAACTTCCTGGAATCTCCATTATACCCTGGATTATATATTCTTACCTTTTTATATACGTCTATCTCATGGATTCCTGGAAGGGACTGTGACTCATTATGCCTTTACCTGGTACTTTAGGCTCTTTTCCAAATCTGAATGAAAATTCCATGATCCAATAACATTTTCATTCTGTTTGTCTGAAAAACCAGCTGGCTGTGGATGATTCTAATGTAAGCTATCAACTTGGGAAGTACCCAGATCCATTTGGACTCTAGCTGCCACAGACTCTATGTACCAAGATAGTTAAATATCAGGGTATACTTTTGTAGGCAGCCCTGAGAGAGCACATTTCTCAGGAAATTTCTTTTCAACAGAAAGTTTTAAAGCTTCATACCCTTGAACATTTGATGAATGGAATCCTCTTGGTTTCTGAAATCCCCTCAAAGTGTCTGTTTCTTATCTCTGTACAAGTTACTTGTTTTCTTTTAGTGCTAATCTTTTCAGCAACTATGCCCTACTTTGCTCCAAATTTCTAGGTACTTCCTTTTTGCAAAAATTGTTTTCAAATCATTGAGTTCTTACATTTGTTTCTGATTGTCATTGTACATCCAATAAAAGTAGCCAGCAGTATCTATGACAAAACCTGGACATTGGGCTGACTTGAAATCTCCTTCATCAGATTAATTAATAAACCATCCTTATTCTCTTTTTCAGACAATATCTCAGAATATGGGCAAAATGGAGATGAATTTCTGCCAAAGTGTGACAGACCTGGCGTTTAGTCAAAGTATCAACGCGGTCCTTTTTTCCAGATGAAACCTCATCAGCCTGGCCTTATCAGTTACATTATTATCCTCATTTTGATCTTGAGTTCCAACAAGTAATGCATATCAGTCACTTCTCACAACACTTCAGGATTTCTCTCCTTTAGTTTTCAAGTTTTAAAAATTCATCCACAAACCAGTTCCAAAGGCTTGTGCACAAAATGAGCAGGTTTTGTCACAGAAATAATCCTATTTTCTATCGCAATGTGCTTTTTTAGTTAGCATTCACATTGCTAGGAAAAATACATAAAACCTATATTTTAAAGGAAAAGGGCTTTTTTTGGGCTTATAATTTCAATGGGTTTATTCCTGAGTCAGCTATCTCCAAAGAAGAAATAGCATGGCTGAATGTCACAGGACAGGAAATATGTTCGTTAAATGCTGGATAGAAGAGAGGATGAAGTGCAGCAGTGCTGGAGATGGCAGTACACCACTGTGATTCATCCCCTCAGTGACCCACCCTTTCAGTTCAGCCCCGAGCTCTGAGAACGTGAGTGTTGAGGTGGATTTCATGTCTAAATCACAAGGGTTTTATATTTTGTATCATGATAAAGTATTTTAATAATATTTAACACTGTATTTTGCTGCTTTTCATAAAATTTTTGCATATAAAAGATTCTAACACAGAAATCTTTGTATTTAATTGTAATTTCATTTCATTTAATAGTGAATATAACAGAAATTTTTTTAACTTTAAGTGATAGCTTTCAGATTCTTGTTCCCTATAAATGGTTGCATATTTCATTTAGCCCAAACTAATAAGGTGATCAATCACAAACTCCACAAACAATTATCTTTGTCTCCTTCTTAACCATTTCTGGTAACATGTCATGGAATTACATTTCTTAGTTTCATATGAAGAGCCTATTATGGTCCATGTAGGGTGAAAAGTATATTTTAAAAACTGTATTCATTAATTAAATGAATGCACAAAAAAACGAATTCTGAAAACCAGAGTCAGAATATCTGTGGTATGGAAGAAATCAAACAATCAGAGGCACAGATAAAATATATCACCTTTAGAGCAACCAGCAGGACCATTATGCCATAGAACCTTTCCAATGACAAGATTACTTGCTATTCTTTTCAGCAGGCCTCAGTGTTTATCTTCCTGGAAATGGGCATTTGGCAACATGATCTTGGTGTCAATGTTGCTCTTCAGGCTCTTGATTTCCTACCATAAATTCTGGAGGAAATGCATTCCAATAATCCAACAATTTGGCTGGATTAACTCAGTAGAAAATTGAGAGTGGCTGTTCTTAAGCAATGTCTGTACTAATGACACTTGGCAATCTATTCTCTTGAACAATCAGCAAACAGAACAGGATGAAATTCATTGGACTCATAAAATTTCATCAGATATAAAGAACTGGGGGACAAAGGTGACATGGTAATGAATCAAAAGATGTTGCCATGGTATTCTACTCACCAAGCTGCTCCCATCAGCATGCTGTAGTTTCACAAATCATGAGCACTCCCACTGGACACAAGAAGTCCATCTTCTCATATAGCTGTTTATAGCTAGTAATGAATTCCACACAGTATGTCTGTTAGAAAAGTTAACTTCTCTCCATTTCAGAATGCAGCCTTTCTTACTAAAATAAAACATCAATTCACATAAACCTTGCCTGAAGCTACAGATCAAACATGATATATTTTCCCAGACCATTGCAGTTCTTCTTCATCATGGTTATTATATTTATTAATAAAAAAAGTATTGCAACCATTCATTTAATGTATATTTATCTACTAGTATGTAAGTTATACTTTCTGATGATTTTATCCAAACATAGTTTCTAATATTAAGTGGTCATTTATGCACAACATTAGATTTATAAATGTTTATTAAATATTAAAATATAGTAAAACTAAGTATCTTAATGAGTAGAATTTAAAGATTTTGTGTAAATTTTGGATAATTTTATCAGTAATTTGCTTTAGAATATCCAGACTGATGGAGTCCATTTTCTACTTCCATAAGTGAAATTATTTTTAAACTGGGAGACTTGAGAATCCAGTATTCTAAATTTTGATCAAATAATAATTTTTAAAGTAGTAGGCAAGATATTCATGGTTCTACCAATAAGTCAGTATAAATAAATTAGGCTACCACTATAAAATGCTTAGATAAAATATTATAAAATTTATAGAGAAAAAATTACTCATATAATTTTTAGAAGAAAATATTTTATGAATTTGAATTTTAGACACATATTGGAATTGTCCTCCATAAAACTTTTGAGTGAAAAGCATTAAGAAAGACCCTAAAACAGGCTAGGTTAAAGTTGAGAACTAAAGTTTACCTGTTTCACTACATTCTCATACCCTTAAGAGAATCGTGCTGCAAGAATATTTATTTTAAAAATAAAACATTTCAAGGAACATCACAAAAATAAATCAGACGTGTCATATCACTAAGCTATCCACTTCCATATAAAAGACTGAAAAATAAAATAGCAGCATTTATCTGAATAGCTTCCTGTGAGTGAGGAGAGTTGTAAATTCTAGGTACTTTAACATTAGATCTGATTGCTAAATTATTAAACTCATTTCATTCATAATTTCTGTTTCTCTGAATCATTTGTAATGTTAATAGATTTGTTATTGCTCTTTTTTGAAATATTAAACTTAAACAAATGATAATATGAAAAACGTGACATAAAAATAATACACTTGGTTTTTGCTCTATTACTTCCCTTGATGCAATACACCATGAATCTTCTTTATAAAACAACACATGTGAAATAGTCTAAGAGCATACTGCAAAATACATAATGATAAAAGTGTGTAAAGAAGTGAGATACTAAAATGCTTAAATTTTTAATGAAGTTTTGTTATAAATCACTAGCAACAATATCTACAAAATAAAAGAGATCTAACATACAGTACTACTGGTCACAGATATCTAAAGCTTGATGTTTGTTAATTTATTTTCTTATGGTATAGTTTCATGGCAAAGTCACTCATAATTTCCTTCTAAATTCTCACACATATATGACACCATTTAAAATATTAGCAGGAGATCGTGGCTGGCTACATACAGTGGTGCTCAGAGAATGCTTGGAGAACATGGGCCAAAAAGCACAGGTACACAGGAAAGGGGGCAAAACATACCTAAGTATGGAACGGTAGCTACAAGGAGAAGATAAGAGGATGAATCCACTATCGAGAGTGTTTAAAGAACAAGCAGAACCATCCTGTGTTCCATCCCTAGATCCTGGCACCACTTACAATCCAGCTTCAATGAACATGTAATCTTGGAAAACAAAAATTGAATGGCTTGATGGAAGAAGCCACTTACTGCAGAGGTGGCTAAGCTGGTGCTATTGGTGCCTGGCTTAGCAAGCACCTTCTAATGTTCCTCTGTCCTGAATCTCTTCTTATTATGAGAGGAACCTGATGGGCAAGATATTCACAGACCAGGGCACTAGAGAAACCAAATTCTAGTGAATCATTAGAACAGTAGTGACAGAAATATAACTGCAGGACCCTCAGGGAAGAAAGAGACAAGGTCAGGGTCTGAGTTAAGGACTTGGAAACAGACATGGAGAAATCTATATCTCAGTGGGAATCAGGGTAGATGGTGGCTGTGAGTAGTGTGATATGAGAAGGGGAAAGAGCACTGAACATGATATGCACTCCCCCACATCATTTCTTCGATGTTTGCATGGTTTGTTTGTGAAATATCCTGCCTCCTGCCTGAGCTCCAGACGCTGCAAAGCTTGGTGCTCACACTAGCCAAAAAACTGCTGAGTTCTGAGAGTCCTAAAGTCCATAAAGATTCTCTACACAATCCATGACTTGTGGCCATGAGGCTATAAAACAAGTCAAAAAATAAAAAGTGAAATAATATCATGCACCTTATTAGATCACAACAGAATGAAACTAGAAGTCAACAGCAAAAATAAAACAAAATAAATTAAGTAAAATAAAATAAAATAAAAAATAGTTTATAAACTCATGGGCATTGAACAACATACCTTTCGATGATGAAGAAATCTGGGGATACACTTAGATATTCTCAATATTAAAAGAATGTGAGAACATAAAATATTATAATCTGTGATATATTGCAAAGGTAATTTAAAAGAAAAATTTATAGATAGGAGTGGCTATATTTTAAAAACAAAAAATATCAAATATGCAACCCAACAATATATTTCAAGTTATTAGAAATCACACACATACCACATACAAAATTAGTAAAATAAAATTAAAAATAAAGATCAAGTTAAATTAATGAATGAGAATATAATCACAATACAAAAAATCAATGAAACAAAGAATTGGTTCTTTAAAAGCATAAATACTGTTGGAGAGAGAATGAGAAATAGAATGAGAGAGACATAGAAAAAATTCATAATCTAGAGGTGAAATTATATGATATTACAACAGAAGTCATGAAAGAGAGGGAATCATAAAGGATTTTTCTGAAAATTTTTGTTCCTTTACATTGGAAAATCTAGAAGAATGGCTAAATTTCTAGACACCTATGAATTACCAACATTAAATGCAAAGAATATAAATACATAAACATATCCACAACCAACAATAGAATGGAGATACTTACAAAGTCTCCAACAAAGGAAAGCCCGGAACTACATGGATTCATTACTGAATCTTAGGAGATTGTTAGTGAAGATTTACCAACGGTGTTCTTCACAAAATTCTCTGAAATTGAAGAGGAAAAACCCTTCAAAATGCATTCCATTAAGCCAATATCACATTGTTATCAAAACTTGAGAGGAAATAACAAAAAATAAAAGCAAAACTAAAAACTACAGGGCCCTAAATTCCTTATGTATTTGTTTAAATATTTTCCCAAGTTCTATAACTAGAATTGAAAATATTTTTTCTAATATCACTGACAAAACCTTTAATCAGTTTCCAAATTTTTATTGTTTTATAAATTGTCTTGGGACATATATGTAATTACTATCCTTATGTTGTCAGTTTTAGACTTATATTTTGACCTGATCTCGTGTCTACAAAGGTCAAAATACAAACCTTTCTACAATCATGCTATGCACATTTTTATATGCAGCCAACATAAATAAATTGTGTAGACTTTTTTAGCAAAATAAATATGAGGTAATATATTTTAATAGTTTAACCTTGCTTTTATAATTTATATGACTAATTTCAATGATACTTGAGTGGAACTAACAAAATGTTATATTAAATATAAAGATAATGATAAGGATTTTATTACTCCAGATTCTATGCTAGATAGTTATTATAATATTAAAGTTAAAGAGTGAACTATGAACACATTATCAAATTTAACAGAAAACAAAAATAATTGTAGTGAAGATACCTAAATACACATTTATATAATTTTATCATCTGTATATTTCAATACAGCTATATATTCACTAATTCATTATAATTGATGAATATCTCTAATTTGCTAATCACACATCAAAGTGTAGAATTGAATTATTATCATGGTCATGTTGACATTTTTCTTGTATGTCTTAAAATACTGCAGTTTAATTCTATAGGAAATATTTATGAGAAATAAATTCAATTACTTTGCTTATTAGAACATGTTGACCAATCTACTCAGACAAACCCAAACATAGTAACAATATGTAAAATGAGAAAGCACAGGAAAAGGGCACTTTGGACAGCTAAATACATAATTGAATAATGGAATCTTATAAATCTTGAGCTCTAAACACATAATACTCAAAGTATTACTCCTTGAAAATAACTAAAAAGTTCATGAAGAGTTGATTTGATAATAGTTGAACTTAGAAGAAATACATGAATGTGCAGAGTGTCTTCAGACACACTGAGAGGAAGATAAAACAAGGTGAAGAAAAGACATTTGCTATACACTGTGCAAAATTTCTAAAACAACAGCTTTGGAAAGTTTATATCTGCAGAGAATCCTGTGAGTATAAATGCAATCTGAAGCTGTCAAAGATACTGCTGAAAAATTGTGTCTTTATATTTAAAAGAAACATCAGTTTAGAAATCTGCTTCTCAGTGCATTATTTTCAATGATAAAGTTAAATTTATTCTCGTTTGACTGTTTAGGCATGAGCATTTAATTAAAGCACTGATTCCAACAAAATCACTTTCTCACTGAGACACTAAAATAACTATTGACAAATAACAAGTGCATTGAGGATCGTAGTAACGTTTCTGAGAATTTCTTATGTACCTCTGTTCAATAAAAAATCAGTTTCAATAAATTTTTCAACAGACATTGTGAATATTCAAACCATAGTCTACTTTTTTAAAAAGGATCTGAATATGCATTAATTCTTAATCAACTCTCCTATATTACCTCCCTGATTTACTTTAGTTCAGGTAGCCAAATCATGACTAAAATTAGGTATACTGATACATTTGTGTATAAAACAGAATAAAAATATGATTTTCTCATTCCTAGTAAATCCATGTCTAAATCTGATGAATAGATATATAGGCATCCAACACATTTTAGAGCGATCTCAAGGCAAACTGGCCAGCTGATTTCTGGAGTTTCTTCAAGAGACCTTGCTTGATTGTCAAAGTATATTTTATCATTTTAAATTTTTTTATTATTACTACATGTTTGTCATACATAATTTTTCATTCTTTATGGGGAATTGTTACTTAAATCCTAATTCCTTTCTTTCATTCCATTTCCCTTCCCTCCCGCATCTCTTAATCCTCTCCCATTTTTCTTTGTACATGATTGCAGTACAAAATGTTTACATCTCTTGCATGGAGTTTGTATATGTAGATAACAGTTCTTAATTTTATCACCTCTTTTCTCTCCATCCCTCCATCTGCCTCCAACTTTTGATCTCTTTCCCCTTTAAGAAAAATCTATCTCCTGACATCCTATTATCTATCTTTTATTTTGTTCTTGATATATATTTTGGCTTCTCATATATGGAAAATCACGTGTATTTAAGTTTGTGTGTCTACTTTATTTTATCTTGAGTGTTAAGCATGCAATGTGAAATTAGTAATGACTTTTACTTCCTTGCTTTGAAAATTGAACATTCTTAACATAAAGTTAGTTGAAGAAACTCCAGAATACAATTAGCTCTGGCCTATATTGTCTCAAAACACACAGTGTAATTCATGAAATGCATTTAGTCATATTTTCATTTAGAAAATTCTATGAAATTATAGAGCATAGTGTCACAATCAATGAAGAGAAGCACTTAATTATGTTAAATCTGAATTCCTTAGTCTGGGAGTATTCGCAAGGACGGGTATAATTTCAGTTACTTTAATCTCTCCTGAAAGTAGTCTTCTTCAAAGGAACTGTTTCAAAGATACCTAAGAGGATTAGATTTTGCAGAACACTCTTCAAGATTTTAACAGATAACATACAACTGTGTAATGATAATATCTGAGATGAAGATTAATTGAGAATTGTTCAAATAAGTAGAAAGAAAAGGAGGCAAAGGAAACAGTCTTTTCTTCTATTAAACATTCTATTAAATGACACTCGCTAGTATATTTCAAAATAACAATGTCTTGTGATTCAACACATTTTTCTGTGAAAGAATTTTGATTTGTCTAGTTTGGCTTAAGATAAGGAAAGGACATTTGTTTATTTATATGCCTTTTTATTGAATGTTATTAGGGAAACATAAAATGTATAAGGAAGAATATTTTCCCCTAGGAAATAATTTAAAAATATTATAAATAAAGATCAGAGGAATACACAAATTACTATATTTTTATCAGGCAATTGTAATTTTGAATAGACCGAAAAAACAAACTGGTGATACACTAAAAATGGGAAGGGAAATACTACAAAGAAAAAAACCTACTGTTAGACATTCTTAAAGAAAAATCAGCAAATAATGTATTCTTAGAGCAGCGTATTCTCTTTCTGAAGCAGGTTGCCATACCTCATGAAAAGATAAAATTAGAGAACAGAATATGTACTGTGGACTCCTTATGCCCCCGTCAATACAAAAGAAACAATATACCAAGTTTGATAAAGTATATGCTCTGTATCCAATCCATGATCATATTATTTTCCTTTCATGGGCCAGTACCTAATGCCAGGTTTTGTTTTTGATAATTCCCAGAAAGACCCAAACAAAGCCATTCCTTTTTTTTTCTATTTTATGGAAAAAAGCATACAACAGAATTTCATAACAAAATAATAAGAGAATAATAATAGGTACTACATCATATATTGTCTTTTTCAAAGCAGTTGCTCAGAATCCAAGATGGCGCATATGAAATTTTCCAATTGGTACTAGCACAAACCTTCCTTTTCAATCAGCTGAGTCACTAATACTATAACTAACTTGCATTTTTTCTCTCTTTTCCCTTCTTTCCTTCTTTCCTTTTTCCCCCATCCTAGTTCCTTTTTCTTTTTAAACAATTTCTTCCCATTTCACAGTATGTGTTGTACATTTTAGATCTCATTTATTCTTTCAATTTCTTACATCAGAGATATAATCTGGTGTTTACACACGTGAGTCTGATTTATTTCACTTATGAATATGGTCTCAAGTTGCATCCATTTACCTATAAAAGTCTCAAATTTATCCTTCTTCTATGGTTGAGAGATTCTCTTAACCAAGTTACAATGAAGTATGTGTCTTCTGCTTTGTTGTTACCTCTACTCACAGTTTAGATCGCCAGTTTTAGATTCAGAATGGAGAATAAAATATTTGTTAATATTCTTGAATTTACTATGACTCAGTCTTGTGAATGCTTAGGTCTTTGAGAAGCTTATAAGAGCAATTGTTAAATCTTTCTAGTCAATATAATTTAAAGATATTATCGACACTAACTGCAAAATCAGGCTAATAATGCTTGCATATTTTGTTCTCAAGTAATGACTTTTTTAAGTAATCAGTAACAGTTACGTTACTAAAGATACAGTTTTTGTAATACATGGTGTTACAGTGGCCTGTCATCCTTTGGAGTTTCTCTGTTTCTTTTCCTTAAAAATTATTTAAAATTCTATATTAAAATAAAAATCACTTTACTTAAGAAATTGACATTTCATTGCTATTATGAGAACATGGTTTTGAGCTCTTTGTTTTATCTTTGTTCTTTCCAAAAGTCTGTGATTATATATTAACACCAATTTCAAAATGTTTTCTAAAGTAAATAGCTGATTGATTAAATTTACAGCAAAAAATTTTGATAATGAACTTACTGCCAGGTGTGGTGGTATGTATCTATAAGCTTAGCAGCTTGGGACGCTAAGGCAGGAGAGTCACAGATTTAGCCTATGAAAAAAGATAATTAACACGACCCTGTGGAGCACGTGGAATGGATCTCAGTGTGCAAGCCTTCCACTGCATTTAAATCCATATAAATAGATGATTTAAATTTTCTGTCAGCTTTTCAAGTTGATATTTGCTTAGAAACTCATTCTTTTGCCTATTTTTTTCAAAATCATTGGTTCTTTTTCATATTAAAATTGTTTTTGAACAAAGGCAGCTAAATTGTCTGCTTTTCTGTAACTAGTATTGTGTGTAATTACTTTCCCTGTATTGTTTAGAAATAAGTTTTCACAGTTCATAAGCCCTTCTAAAGCAACATCTCCTATGTCATGTTCTCTTTAGTAATTTTTATTTCATGAATTTATTCTCTTATATTGTATCATATTTGAACTCTTGTTTATATTTATTCTCTTGTTCTTGGTGACTATAGTCTTTAACTCATAATTTCCATTTTTTCTTTTAAATAAAATGTACTATACAATATCATAAAATTAGGTATTAGTTGTATACATTAATTTTAACATTTGAGATTCGCATTTTTTCTGTTTTTATATTTTATGATTTTTAATAAATGTTTTTCACAAGTACAATTCAAAGAATAATTCGATGGTTATCTCTGTGCAAAATTCATGCATCTTACTTTAAACTTCATTTAATAATATTGTGACAAAACAATGTATTTTATAGTTTTAAACTCACAAAATTTCATTATGGTATCTGTTTTTTACTTTCTTTCTTTCTTTCTTTCTTTCTTTCTTTCTTTCTTTCTTTCTTCCTTCCCTTCTTTCTTCCTTCCTTTTTTCTTTCCTCTGCCTTTTCTTTATTTTTATGGTTTGCATTCTCAGTGTTCAGTCCTCATTTCTTTCCGTATGACAAATATGAATATTAAACGTGGTGTTAAATTTTTCTAGACTTTAATTTTTTATCTTCTTTAGCTGTAGAAATGTCTATTTCTTCTTTCACATACCAGTTTTTGCATTATGTGTATAGATACATCTAGATGGGTAGTAGACAGGCTAGAAGCACATATCTATAGATAGATGATATATGCCTAAAATCTTATTTTTGTTAGGATGTGTTAAGTGAATGCATATGTTCCTAGTGAATGCAATGAAGTAATCTCTTTGTATCATGGTAATATACTTATCACAACTTTATTTTGGTTGCAATTAATTATGTATTTGATAGTTTTATTTCACATCATTATATCTAGCATGGTTTAAGATCTTATTAATAAACAGCATAAAAGTAGATAATTTTTGGAAAGATGTTTTCCAATAAGCTTTATGTTTATTGTCTCAGAATTTCTCTGTATTTAATTATTTATTCACATACATTCACTCAATATTAGAGGATATATCTTAATTTTCTCAACTTTTCCACAAATTTTATTCTTTTTGCATTTATGATTGGCTATTTGTTTCCATTCCATTTTCTCTTTTATTCAATACATTTTATTTAGATTTGGTTTTCTCTGAAAAGTGTTATCTTTCATTAAAGTGAATTTATAACTTCATTATTCACAAAAAAATTTACAATGCATTACATATAACCAAACCTCTCAAATTTTCACAAATTGTCACCCACTTTTGTCATTCCATAGTTTTAATTTCCCCAAGAAATACTGAGTGTCCATCTATGCAGTTAGTCTATGCAGTTAGTGCTATTTTGGGTTTTGACCCAGGCGTGTTTCTGCTTTTGTTTCCCATTGTATCATAGGCGCCCTCATAGGATTCCTTCTCACTCTAACAAAATTACATTACAGGGAATTTCATATGAAAATAATCTATTTATTCTAATCACATTTTTTCTAAACATTTATTTTTACTTTATAAAATTATATTCCATGTGAATTACAGTTTTTTTCTCTGCAGATTCCTGATAGTAGTTCACAATATTCAGGATTTCACTTTTAATACATTTAAATAGTCACCTGAAACTACTTGCAAATGCTTTAAGCATAATATTTTTCCTCTCCTACCATTTAAGAGGTAATGTTTTACTTTATGGTTCTACAGCTTCAAGGTTATTCACCTAGTAGTAGCCGTCTCCATATTTTGTTTATCTCCTCACATAATTTGGTACTCTGTCAGTATCTATGACTGTGTATCTGTCACTGGTACTTGACACTCTTGTGTACCTGGAAATGTTTTCTCTTTCCATATTTGTGAATTTTGTAATTGTATTTTCAAATATTTCTGTGTTGTGCTTTCTTCTCTTTCTTCATATTCTGATAAAATGTATTTTACATTTTTCTCAGTCTAACCTATTTTAATCATATACTAATATTAGTTTTTACTGATTTATCATTTATGCTTCACTATGGATAATTACATTTAATATTCAAAAGCAATTATTGTAATGTCTGTTCTCTATGAATACAACTATTCTGTTTTTAATTTCAATTACATTATGCTTTACATGTTCAATTAAATCACAATTCTCATCAGTGTATTAACCTTTTCTGATGTAATAATTAATTTCTATGTTTCTAGACACAGTATCTGACATCTAAATTTAAAAAAGGAGAAGCTTAATTTGGCTCAAGTTTTAAGAGCGTTTAGTCCATGGTATGGTCACTCTCAGACAGAAACTTCGTGGCAAAAAGGCACGTTAAGAAAAGTTGCACAATGCATGGAGGCTGGCAAGTGGATCAGTGGGCAGTGTCAGAAAGAAAGGAGCATGGGCCATAAAAAACAACCAAGGGTATGTCTCCATGACCCAGCCAGAATACCCACAGACATGCTTCCTAATTGCAGGGTGTTTCTTAACCTAAGTAAGTTGATGCAGGTAAAATAAAGCATCACATTACACTTACTGTTAACTTGACACCCAAATAAGTGTTTTAAATCAATACTTAACCTCCAAGTAAAGACAATTCGAAGTTCATAATTCCAACCGAACATGACACAAGTATCATGTATTCACTGAAAATGCAGTAAATTCAAAGTTGCCCATCAGCCTAAGGTTTTTTGCTTTATTCGGGTAGAAATTATGAAGGGGTAAATGGCAACTCTACTAGCAGCCCTGATGTTACCAAATGATGCCAGGTAATTGTGGATGCCAACAGCTGACACAACTAGTCGTTAGTTGCTGCCACTGCCAGCCATCACCAACTGATGCAGGGTTGTGGTAGATACCATAAATCACCTCTACTAGTTTCTGTGTCTCTGCTGCCAGGACTCCTTGATTGCTAGCCTCTGGAGCTCTTTGGCATTAAACTTTCCAAATATTTCCTCACACTGTCCATGTTAAGGCTACGATTTTAAGAAGTACATCTAGGGGATATTTAGAACACACACTACATGAGAAATAAATTATGAACAGATTTATAGGAACACTGAGCCCCATTCCTATGGGATTTGTGCTGCAGCACAGGGGCACCAATATAAATCAGAAGGGACCTCTCCCAGACTGAGGCAGGAGGAATGCCTGGGAAGTGCTGCTCAGGGAGCAGGGCAGAGGCCCGTTTGACTGAGAGTAAGAGTTGAAACCTGGGAATCTTCTAGAAGAAGATTCTGCTGCAAATGTCCATTATACAAATAAGTGTGCCAGTTACTTCTCTGCTGAATATCATCTTCTTTGGGGTTCCCTCTCCGTTCTCAAAATTGCAACAGCCAGGGAAGAGGACCCTGAAGCAAATTGTCCCAATTCACAGGAGTGCAAAAGGAAATAAAGGGGAGGACAGGACAGCCACTGGCTGAGCAACAGCCTCTGAGAGGGTCATTGCTGAAATGTCCAAGTCAAAAATTCCTGTTACCATTAAGGAAATCTCTTATCCTTGAACCTCTGTAAAATTAATAAACAGATAAATAATCAACTTCCTCATGCTTAATCATACAGATATTTAACATTTCAAACACTAAAAAAAAAGGTTTTTACTTTACAATAGTTGTAAAATTTTCATTTCACTTATTTATATAATTTTTAGTTATATTAATTTTTTTGTTATTGTTTCTCCTTTTTTTTTTAACTTTTTGGTTTTTTTGGTTTTCTGTGCCAGAAATCAAACTGAGGGCCTCACACTTGCCAGGCAAGTGCTGTGCCAATGTTTTACATTATCTTATATTTTAGTTACTTATTTTTGTTCTGAAAATCTTACTTGAACTACATTTTATAGAAAAAAAATGTGCAAATTGAAAGACACAACAGGCATGTTGCCCTGGTTGGAATTAGAGCACATCACCTCCCTCTGTCAATTTTCTGTCCTGTCCAGTTGGTGGAACTGCTTGACTTGCCCAGCATCTGACTAAGTGTGAAACATTGGAAATTGAATCAGTAGAAATTGGTAGTAATGGCTGGTGAGCACAGAAAAGCACTTTAATAATTTATAAGAAATTTTATTTTGATGACCATAAAAAACACAAGCCATTCTATCCTGTGATAAGCCTGATATTTTGGACATTAGATTAAAACCAAATTTCCATTCAAAGATATGCTTCTCCTTTTCCCTTTACTAAGGAAATAACCTTTTATGTATGTATGTATGTATGTATGTATGTATGTATGTATGTATTTGGTTATTTATTTTTAGCTTAGATTTTTACAGTTGAATTACATGCATTATGCTTTTGGCTTTATTTCTGTCAATTTTAATAGATTTATAGCACAGTTTCAAAGAAATATATATGATACACAAGAAAATATGCACAATGGGAAATTTCTTTTTATAGTCCATAGCTATTTTTGTATTGGCATAAATTATACTTTGAGAAAATGCAAGCTCTGAATTATTCTTATGCTTTGTTTAACAGATGATTTCAAATAAATTTCATAATTACCTTGAGCTCTTACAGTAACAAACAATTATTTAAGAATACTTGGTGATAACCATATCACTGTCTAATATCTTATATGAAAACCTATAGAAAATACATTTGAGATCTTTTAGATGCACTGATATTGCTATATTTTAAAACTTTTACATTTATGGATAATAAGCCTCCCTATAGTAAATGTACTTATTATGGTTTTGCATCTAGATGTTAACTTAATATTCATAAGTGGGATTTTTTGGAGTTGGCTGGATCTACGATGTGCAATGCTGGTTTAAGATATGTGATACTACTTGCTTTATCACAGTACTATGTTTGGTAATGGGTGTGGGTTCATAGCTTGCAAGGAATAAAAGGGAGAGAAAGGCTTGCTTTACTGGTTACTGCTTGCTGTGTCCTGCCTGCCCTCCATGAACTCTTTCTCCTATGCCATGCCATTCAGCCTTGGAGCCAGTTGACAGTGGACAGAAACTTCTACAAACTGTAAGCTAAATAAACCTTTCCTCCTTTTAACTTAAGTGTATCAAATATTTTGTCTCAGCAATGAAAAATTATCTAAGATAATAATATAAATGTTAATTTTGAAATATTTTATTAAAAATCTTGCATTTCTATGCACAAGTTTAGTTTCAGGAAATTTGAGCTTGCTTATGATTTTGTGATTATTTAACATATAAGAACAACTTTTCAAAGTACATAATATACATTTATAAAATCAAAACAAAAGAAAAAATGAAAATATTTACAGAAGAACTACAAAATATAGCACTTTATTATGATTCAACAAAATGAAAAGTAGATCACATAACTTCACCTTGTAAGTTGGTAGAAGAGGTAATACTAGATGTCACATTTCTAAATTCATCTTGACTAGCTGATGAGACACCACAACTGTAAATTCTAGTTTTGCCATCAATAAGTACTAGAAATTATATTAGTATATTACACCTTTAAGTTTACCAAAAACTCTTTCCAGGCAAATACGTTAGGAAATTGGTACTTTTAAGGAAACTAGACACAGCTTCCATGGTATAAAATTCATTGTGGGAAAAATTAGACTAGTCACGTAAAGGAAATTAAAGATTTAATACACATGTTTGAAATCATAAGAGCCTTTGATATAACCTGTCTTTTTTTTGAAATTTTAAATTTAAATTTGATATATTCAAATTTAGTTTCTCTTCCAGTGTAAGTCTGACAGGATAAAGCAGTTGTGAAAAGCTGGATAAGAGAATTCTGTGGTCTTTGACAGGTAGAAAGAAACCAGCCTGAAGCCTCAGGTAGAGGAAGATTGAGAAATAAATTGTCCGACATCACTCTGCCCCACCTCTTTATCTCCTGTAGGTACCCCTTGTTAGCCAAACACTACTGGGCGCCAGAGGCAAGAAAGCCTAAGGCAGAAAACCGTAGGAGCAAGAAGGGAAAGTTAATCTGGAGCATCAAAGAAGTTTCCAGGACAGGTTCCCTTCCTTTAGGCTGTCAAGCACAGAGCCAAGTTAACAGGGCTGGCAAGAAATTGCGGCTGGTGCTCAGCTGCACTGCGGCCTCCTTGGGCAGGCATTCTTACAGACGGGGTGGTATCTGTTTCATCATTTTTCTAATACTGTGAAATTTAGCAAATTATTCCTATACGTAAAATAAACATAAAGATAATTTTTTCCTCACAGGTGTTTTCTGAAGACAAAGAGTAATTAAGTATTTGAAAGAATATAATACTTCTAACAAATATGCAATTACCGGGACTGATCAAAAAATATGGTGTGTGTTAAATTTATTTTAAAAACTATTACAGTAAAAGTCAACTTGCTATTAATCCCCCTCCCCAAATACTCTTACTCCTCACCCTAGGCACTTTCTGGAGGATCTGGGAGTCCTTTTTGCTTTTTTAATATCTGTATGAAGTGTCATTAAAACTCAGAGAGTGGTATTGTCAAGTGCTACTCAACACAAAGGCTAGTCCATAAAAAATATTTCAGTGTGTCATCTTTCAGTGTGAGTCTAGGACCATGAACACCTGGCACTGTCCCAAAGTTAAAATGACCATGGAAGGTGAATGTATTATATTTATTCAGGACATCTGGATGATCATGACAGTGCAAATAAAGACACTCACAAAGGAAGAATCCAAACATGAAATGAACATGGAACAAATGGTGAGATCAGAACATGGAATGAATGGTAAGATCAGAGTGTACTAAGCAAGGATTATGTGGACCTGGAGTAATAAGAATGTTTCTTTAATAACATTTTAAAAATTTTAAAGCATTCATCCTATTTTTTGTGCAGTTCATATATGTCTATTTTAATTTCTTTAAAGAGAGGAGTTTTTTAAAGTTACATAAATAGATCTCAGATTGAATAATACCTCTCTAATAGAAGGTTTATTGCTTATCCTTAATCAGATTATCCCCACTACCACCATACCTGTCACTGACTCACCTGTCTAAAGTTAATCTTAAAGTTCCCTTTTCTGAGATTCATTTTTAAATATAGGTTCCTATTATTCTCAACATAACTCTATTTGGTGTCTATTCAATTTTTCATCTAGAAATTTTATGTCTCCATGTCCATACAGTTAATATAGAAGCATTGGTCATATAATAGTCTGTTAAATTGGTCAGGGATAATCAGAAATTTTTAAAACAAGTTGTCCTAAAAATAAAACATCTTGTGCTTAAAGGTTGCTGAATATTTATTTCCAGGTGTCAATCTGTGAATAATTATTACTGAAAAATAAACATTTTTGACTATTTTCTAGGTATCCATTCTAGTGAATGGATTTAAAACAGACTAAACATTCATAGTTTCAGATCACTTGATACATAGTCATACCTTATTTTAGTATCAACCACTAACAGTTTTCTTTTTTATATGTGTAGCAGCATCATAATAATTAGGCCTCTGTTCAATTTCTAAAGCAATTTTTTAGGTAAGAATAAATGAGCATCTGTAGACTCATAACGAGTCACTATTTTGTTGTTCTGGAAGGCCTGTCTGTAATATACTTGTTTACTTGACTGGTTACTCATATAGCATATGTTGTTGAGAACTTCTCATGCAACAACTCTATTTTTCTTACAAATAAAGCTTTGTAATCTGGTATGCATGCAAATTGATGTGATATCCACCATCACATATAAATAACATATGCCTATTACAATATTTTTTAATTTAATAGAAAAGATACAACTCAAAACTGTTGCACAATCCTGTTGTATAGTGGAGAAGTGGCATACATTATTTAACTATGTTTTTGTCAAGGAAAAACAACTAATGACTTTATTGTTGCTTAATAATACCAAATTAAAAATTTGAACTATTACCAGCAACTCTTCTATTGGTTTTCCAAAACTAAATTGATTAGTCTGCAAAAAGTACAACAAATTACTTAATTTTAATTTGAAAAATTATATAAATTGAATCAATTTCATTTGGCATTACTGTAGATGAAAAGTTTTTCCACTCAATTTTAAAAGTTGATTTAATTCTAACGTTTAATGTGTGTGAATGTATCTTTCAAAATTCTTTCCGTTATGCATAATAGAAATAGAAGGAAGGCAAATAACAATGGCTAGGTCTGCACCCCTGTAAAGCTCTGAGTTACACTTCTTGTCGTGCTATGCCTAACATTCTAATATCACAATTTTGACAGCAAAAATAAATGTTCTATTTACTTCCTTATGGAAACCTGAATGGTCTATTTATCTTTGGATAATAGATATTTCTGTGGATTTCTGGAGGAAACAACAGAAATAATATACCTGTGAAAAGGATGAAGATGAAGGGCTTAGGAAATATATAAATTATGGACATAGAACAAGTTTTATATATGTCTTAGGCAAAGAGCTAAAGGAGACACTTAGGGAAACACTCAGTGGAGATTTGGGGTTAAAGTTATGACTACTATGTAATTTACCTACCTGCATCACTAGCTTCCAAAACACATTCAGAAAACTCCACTCATATTATTGATAATTCCATTTTTGAAAATACAAAATGTCCCTTTTTTGTTAGGATTTTAGAAACAGCTGAAATTGTCAAACAAGACATGCAATGTCTGGTACAGCATTTCTATTTTACAGATCATGCTTAAATGAAATATTATTCATAATTCAAAGTCATGATTTGTGTGTCAGCTAAGTTTGGGAGGGGTTAAAATTACTGAAATTCAGTAGAAAATATTAATTTTGATTAGTGAATATTACAATAAAAATAGTTTGGTTTGGAAATTATTACATGCATATAACATATTTGATAATTGGCATTCTCTTTACTCTTTTTTCGCCTTCTGCCTCCGTTTCCAGCCCCAGCCCCATTTCCCGGTGCCTAACCTCTAGTTGCCTGAAGCCTCTGCTGTAAGTTTTCTTTAATTTATTTATACTTCAATTATAAATAAATTCTCTGCTTTATTAGAATATAAAATTTCAAACACAATTTGTGCAGCTTTTCAAATAATGTGTAATGATTGAGTAAAATTAAGTGGTATCTCTTGTAATTTCAAGGTTTTATCTTCCAGTAATTAATTTGGACCATATTTTTTTCCCTGTCTTCCTAAAGCCCTGCAAATCCTGTTTATCTTTCAAACAGTGAAGCCTTGGATTCATTGATAATTTGTGTTGTTTTATTTTCAATTTCATTAAGTTTTATTATTTATTCCCATCAAATGAGTTTTAATTTGGTTTTTACTTTTTTGTAGGATCTTGAGATACAATATTACCATATGTGTTTGGGATTGTCTATTTTTCTAATGTAGGCACTCATAGATGTATAATTCCTTATAAGAAACACTTGAATTGTGTCCTAAAGACCCTAAAATATTTTGTTTTCATTATTATTTGATTGTAAGATTTTTTAAAAAATTCTATACTCACTCCATGACTCACTATATGTATAATTCTATTCAGATTTTTTTGTATGAATGTTTTATTTGGATGACATTTCTACTGTGAAGCTGGGTTACTGAAATCTACTACTATAATTTTATTGTGATCTATCTCTGCATTTATGTCACACAATGCTTGTTTTATGAAACTGAGTGTGTACATTTTCAGTGTACCTATATTCACACATTTGTTATCTCTTCTTAGTGCATTATTCACTTTGTCAATATGTTGTGACTTTTTATATCTTCTAATCATTTTTATTTTGAAGTATCCTTTGTTTTATGAAACCATAGCTACTGCTCTTAATTTTTGTGATCCAGCCATTTAGAATAGCTTTTGCTATTCTGTATGTCTTTGCAGATTAGGTAAATTTCTTGCAGGAAATAAATATATGGGTCTTGTTTCTACATCTAATATGTATGCATGTCTTAGTTGGAATGTTAAGATTGTTTATTTTGTCCTACTATAGTTACTGTTTTAGTTATTATTATTATTTTTTTGTCTATCTGGAATTAAACTCATGGCATTTGTACTTAGTTACCTAGCACTTTTCAGACAAAAAAGAAATTCTCAGAAAGTGTCTTTGTAGCTCAAGCTAACCTCAAAATTGTGATCCTCCTACTTCATTCTCCCAAAATGCTGGGACTGTAAGCTTTTTTCACCACAACTGGGTAAGTGTTACAATTAAGAATATGTGCTAATTTAGCTCATTTATCTCATGTTTGGTTCATTTCTCCTTAAGCCTTTAGTGATGTACTCTCCTAAACCAATTGCTTCCTTTAGATTCCTGGTTGTTATCTTCTATTACAGATTGTTATCTTACGAATTTGGATTCCCTTAAGTATGTTTGCACTACTGGTATAGTGATCATGAATGTTTTAGTACCATAAAAATTTTAATTTTTCCTTTGAATTTGAAGGATATACTTGCATGATATAGTAATTCTGGTTAGCAATTATTTTCTTTCCATGCTTGAAATACATTGTTCTAAGCATTCTTGGCATTTGTTAAATCTGCTGATAAATCTGGTATGCATTGATGAATTTTTCCCTATATGTGATTTGAAGCTTCTCTAACAATTTTCAACAACTTTTAATATGCTATGTTTGTAATTTTTGGCACTTTGATTCTGACGTGTAAGGAGAGCTTTTTGTTTTTAGGTTGTGTCTTTGGGATTTTAAATACCTTATTCACTTTTGTATTGATCCCATTACACAGGCCTGATAATTTTTGGATACAATTCAGAAAATAAATATCTGCCACAATTTCAATGAACAGATAGCTAACTACTGTCACATGAAGATTATTTTAGTAAGTGGCTGCACTTTGTGATGTGTCTAGAGTCATGGGCATGTCTCACATGAAAATGTGTATTCTATCCTAGGTGCTAGTTTCAAACTTAACAATATTTTGAGAAGACACAGGAACTACCAATAACATCAACAGTTGAAAAGCTAATCATATATTATCAAATCATTACTAACTGGTTTAAAATATCTTGACTATTTTGCTAACCCAGAAAATTCAGAGAAAGTAACAGAAATATGTTGCAACAAAATGAATATTGGTAAAATTTAGATTAATAGTAACAGTATGTGTAAAGAGTAATATTAAAAAACAGGAGAAAGAAAGATATGTGTGAAATGAAGTAAAGAAGGCTAAGAAAGGAAAATATGAATGAAAAGTGAGAGAAAAATAAGTGAACTTTTGATCAAATAAAATTAAATATGGATGAGTGACCTAGTTTTACAATGTAAGATAGAAAATTGTAAAACAAGAGCATCAAAGTGACACAGTTTTCTTGACATGAAGACCAAACCTAATCAAACTAAACAAAATACTGACCAAAAAAGAACAAAACACCAAAAACAAACAACTCCCCCCCTAAAAAAAACCCCAAAAACACTGGCAGTTTCCTTGCTCTGTTCCTCAGGATAAATATCCTAGGGCAAATTGGCACTGCTGCCCAGCAAGTCTCAGCCCGAGACTGCCCGTGTCCCAAGCCCATTCAGCTCGCTCCACCCTGAGCATCATTTCTAGCTCCTGTGTGCTACTGCTCACCCAGACTGTCTTGGGCCTGCAGTATCAGTGTTTTCTCGGGTCAGGAAAAAGGCAACCACTGTATCTCGACATCATTTCTTTTCAAGAGGAGATTTTAATCAGGGAATTTTTCAGACTGTCTACATCTCTGCAGTAGAATTGCTTGACTGGTGAGTATTGAGAGCAGTGGTGGTTATACGAGGTGCCCAGAAGTTGTGGTTCCCATCAGCTCCTTCCTTGGAAGACTTTGTACATTTTACACAATGTTGCTCTTTGCAAAACTGTGCTGAGAGCTTGTTTAGGGTAAGCTTCCACTTTTTTCCACTTGTCTCCACTTCTACCTGTGCTTCCTATTCCAACCATTCCCAGTTCTAGATTTCACCTGCTCCTTGTTCAAGCTGTGCTATGTGATAAGTCTCCTTACAACTCATGCAGCTGGCTACACACTGACCTGGGTGAATATCTCAGAGTGACCTGTAAGTATGTTCTCCCTAGTTCAGTTCACCATTATGTAGCTCTTAGAATAGTAAATGCTTCTGAAATGGGCTAAAGAAAAATATAATGCAGCAGAGCAGACATGGACCAAGAATATGGTATAAAGAAGAAAAAGAGGAAGTGTTTCTCTGAATTCTTAGTCAGTTGAATTCTTAGTCAGTTTTATTGTCTGTGAACACTTGCTTTGAATAATAGTCTTTTTATTTTGCAAAATATAAAGAATGGGAATAATTACCATTTTAAAATGCTGAGAAATTCAGATGAAATAATGTAATCAAAAGATATTGGGGGTTGGGGTTTTGGCTCAATGGCACGAGCAGCTGCCTGGAAAGTATAAGGTCTTGAGTTCAATCCCTGGTGTAAAAAAAAAATAAAAAAAAAGATATTGGAAAAATTAAATTCCATTTTCTTTTCTTATTATTAACAAAAAGCACAGAAAGTTATCAAAATTAAAATAATCACCATGATTTGGTTATGTTTTCCTTGCTGAAACAAAATACTCTATGGTTGCGAGGTAAAAGAGGAAGTGTTTATTTCAACTCATAGTTTTTCAACTCACAGTTTGTAGAGGTTTCAATTCATAATTGGCAAGCTCCATGGCAGGACGGTATTACAGCAAACTGCAGGAGAAACGGGCTGTGGAAGTGCAGGCAGGAAGCAGTGAAGCAGCCATCAGCAAGCAGCTTACCTTTCCCTTCTATTCCAGCCAGGCTATCAATTTCTGGGCGGTGCCACCCATACCCAGGATGAGTCTTTTCTTTGAACAGTTTCTTCTCAATTCACAGTATCTATTGCTTATGCTAAATCTTGTTTACTTTTAAGTTTCTCACACTATACAATATTTACGCATGTGTCTAATTTCTAAGTGAAATGGTCTTGAGTTGCATCCTTTTATCTAAAAATGTCTCAAATTTATCTTTATTTATGGCTGAGTAGTACTCCATTATATAAAGAAAAAGAAACACTCTTTTCATCCTGCCGCAGAAAAACCAATATCAAACCAGATGGCAGACTCTTTGCATCAAGAAAATTTAGAAGATGACTTTATTAGACTGCAATGCCAGTGAACTGGGGGACAATTAACAGCATGCGAATCACCAGCATAGAAAAAACAGCTTTGAGTCCAGTTTAGATATAGTTTACAAGAAAGAAGTACAAGATATTCCATGACAGGTTACATGGGTTGATTTAAGTCATACATTGTCTGACAAACTAACTCAAAATGCATTTGCTTAAAAGGAATTGTTTATTATAACATAGGAACATCCTGGAATGAGGAGAGGGGGTTCAAGCAGAGCAGGCAAAGTTAAAAAAGTGTTCTCGATTGGGTTACTTCACCCCAAAGAAGGTCCTTGAAGCCAGCTGGAAGCAATATATTGTTTAAACTCAGGGAAACACAAGCTGGGAAAACTCAAGCTGGCCCAGCGCATTACCAGAAGTAAAGCAGCTGCACCCAGTCAAGGCTCGCTGCTTGGCAGTGTGTCTATGTGACAGTAGGAGCACAACAGAAGCTACTGTTTGAGTTTCGCTTGCTATGGCATGTCTATAAGTTTGTTATTCTGTAACTGTGCCTTTACTAATCATATAATTGTGCCCTTACATATCCAGAGTCACACGTCTTAGATGCAGCTATCTTCAAAGAGCCCCACACATGATCCCATGAGCTTTGGGATGGACTTTTTGTTTCAAGCCATAACACGTCACTTGATAAATTTTTAGAACCTTTGGTTAGTCATACAATGCCATGTTAACAATAGCAGCCTACTCTAAGATTGTCTTGTCTCTCTGATAATATATGGATGCCTCTCTTCTATATCTGTACTCCACTGCCTCACATTAAGCTAATAAGGGCTGTTTCTATCATACACTGTCTCCACAAAGCAAGAAAAATGTGGTAGAAGAACAAAGCCCATAACCCAACACAATGTATGAAATGCATGAAGAAAGAAGTTCTATGGTTGGCTGAAGAAAGTGATAGGATGAAGGAACAATCTGTGCAAGCCTTCTGTGAACAAAGTATTCTTGAGGAAGACTTGTGTGAATCCTTAATGAATTATTACAGTATTGTAATTTAAAATAAAAGGTGAATCACATATAATTTTGATGTTTTAAAAGCAAAATGAGTGAATTTTGCTTTCTTATAAAAATTTGTAGTTTTGTGCTTTTCTGTTGAAGTTTAGAATTGTATGAATGAGTTACAATGAGGGTGATGGCAAAAAATTGGAAAGGCTCAAAGGTATGATCCTACTAAATAAGGAAATTTCTTTCCATAGGGTTTTGTAGTCTTTCATTTCCCATGTGATTCATGAAGGAAATAATCTGAAACTAACCTGGCATTTGAAAGAAGGGAGAAAATAATATGTAATAATTCTTTTATCTCTTTTGAGGGAGCTACCCTGGAAAAATTATATAGTTTATTACTTTTTATTTCATTAGCTTCCACCATTATGATGAGGATCTACTTTTTCCCTACAATTTCACTTCTGCGTTTGTTCTGTCAGCTTATGACATTTTTTAGTCTCTGCCTCTGCCTTCATTTCTCATCTAAAACCTTAGTTCCGAGGCTCATTCCTCATGAATGACTCTGACAATCAATTGCTCACAGACTTTTGATCGCTAGGATGTCCTTTAGCAATCTGCTAAGCTTAACGTTACTGTTCCCCTTGTGTATCACTATGAAATTGCCTTACTCTTGAGCAAGTAAATTATCGGCATGTGCACTGTTTGAAATATATATATATATATCATCCTTCTGGCCATCAGTTAAGACCCCCCCCCTTATCTAGCATAAATATAAACAACCAGATGTCTTGTTATGATTGTGCTCCTAAATCCCACCATCTATTCATATTACAGTGCACTTTACCCATACTTACAGCTTTAGACTTCTACTTCTGTGTTTATACAGGGTTTTCTTTATTTGTAAATGCATAAACAATATCTTTTTAAAAAAATCCTTGCCATGCTCCCTAGTTTAATCTGTAAAATTCTGAGGGAATTTACTAAATTTCCAACCAAAATGTAAATTTCCTCCCCTTTTATCAGTTATGATATCTCATAATATATATCATATTTATATGACTAAATATTACTCTTTCTAGATGATTGTAAATGACCACTGGTCCTGCTTTATGTTTTCAATGACACACTTTACAAGCACAATCCTTAATGTAGTATAATTTGATAGTTTGGATAAGAATCAGGGAAGAAATTTGATACACACCATTTCTTGGCTTCTCATTATGATAGAATAGCCCACGTATGAACCAGCAAGTTTAGGAAACCATAGCTTACTTTATTGTGCAGATCTAAGTAATGGGTGAATTATTTGTTTGTTTGTTTGTTTTGAGACAGGGTCACACTTCATAGTCCAGAGTGGCCTTGAAGTAACTGCAGCCCCAGCAGACCTAAAACTTGGAGCAATCCTCCTGCTTCTACAGACCTGTGCCGCCATTCCTGGAGGAGTGGATATTTTAAATGAAAGAATGGATGTAATGCCTGCATGTTTATGAATAAACGAGTTAAAGAAGGAAAATGTCTCAGCAAAACAAAGTGTTCCATATTAATGAAAACTCTAAAATGTAATGCTTTTAAAAATTCCAAGTTAATCTGATTAAACTTATTTCTGCTGAGTATGTAATGAATGTATAGTTACTTATGTTACTTATGCTTTTCAGGAACACAAAAATTCCTCTATTTTCCATAATATTTTTTCCATTTTTTTTCAAATTATTTTCAACCTTATAGGCGGTAAAAGATGAAAATATTATGTTGCATATGATCCATATGTATCCTGCATTTGAGGCCAGATTAGTTTTAGTACAGGGTGCAGAAAATCAAGGAGTCACAGGTTTAAAATTACAGACCGTGAATAACAAGTGAAATTCCAGACAATTTCTTCTTACTCAGTTTGAAACATACAATTCTGCAAAGGCTTCTCCCATTTGTCTTGCAGAAAAATGAGATATATGCAAATCATATGTACTCTGGAATCTACCAATTGCTTTCTTGAGA
The DNA here is from genome assembly GCA_004027455.1 of Hydrochoerus hydrochaeris. Lineage (NCBI taxonomy): Eukaryota > Metazoa > Chordata > Mammalia > Rodentia > Hydrochaeridae > Hydrochoerus > Hydrochoerus hydrochaeris. The sequence goes on from PVLA01003327.1 coordinate 194,455, forward strand.
ATTTTATAGGGTTTTTTTTTGTTTGTTTGTTTGTTTCTTATGTGGATTTCTTCCATTTGTTTGTGTCTCGCCACTTACTGAATATATACCTTTTGAGAACCTAATGTAGACACTGAATTGGGTTCTAGGATGCTAATATAAGTACATATAATGCTGAAAGATGAATAGAATTTATCCGATTGGGAATGTGTAAGAATGTTCACAGCAGAAGAAACAAGTGTATTTTGGTTGGAAGAGTAGAGGTCTATGGGACATTTCTGATGGTCCTCAGCCTTTCACGGCTCAGTGCGATGGAAACTCTGGAAGTGTAATCAAGATTGTGTGGTTCTGTCTTTTCCTAAAGCTCAGACTTAGAGTTAAAGTTTCAAGGAAGGAAAGGCTACCAACATTTTCCATTCTCCCTCTGCAATCTGTGTTTCAGGACCTCTAGCAGAAGCAAGCCTGAGAAAGAAGTGTGGGGCTCCTGTCTGCTACTCAAGCCTAATTCCTATAAGGGAAATTCTACTACAAACATAGCAATTCAAAATTACAGATAAAACAAAACAAAGCTGTGTTAAAATAAAACAAACCAAACCTTGCTTATGAAATGAAGAGCTTATGCCACGCAACGTAAACTGACCGGAGCTTTCTGCGACTGCTCAGAAATGGCTCATGCATCAAGAAGATGTCACTTTCAGGGAAAGCAGGGCTCCATTCACACAAGAGCAAAGGGTTGGTTTGTTTCCCAGGGGAAAGTCAGACTGAAAGAACTGATTCTCCTAGCACTCTCACTACAGGCACTGAGTTTATTTAAAGCACAGGGAAATGCTGAAACCAAAATGGTAAGCGGAAAGAAGGCTGGTAACCTTTTAGTGATGGTTATCACAGGCACAAGCAGCAGAAGTCTAGTGTGCAGAGTTGTATATGAAACAAAATCTCAAAGGGGATATGGAAAACCAAAATTAAAAACTGCAACTTCGATCCACCAAAATCAATGAAGATAAATAGCCATGTAAAATAAAGTAGATGTGCTTTGCTTTTTACTGGATTTTACTTTGCTCTAATGATGTCACTAGAAGAAAATATTGTGTAAAGAAATATTTATAAAATGTATCACCGAGAGGGTAACAGCCATAAGTGTACATTATGACAGGAATAAGGCAAAATAAGAGGAAGGGTAAATACACTCATAATGAAGTAACATTTTTTTTTCTATTTTATTGGATTGGTTAATAAAAGAAATTTAAATCTGAACTGGTTTAAGACCTATATTACATGTTATAGAGAAACCTCTTAAAAATATTCATTGCCAAAGAAGAAACTTTACTTCCATTTGCACATTTTGTATTTTATGAAAGAAATTTAAAGAATTTACAAAAATACTATCAACCCTAATAAACCAGTTCAGTAAATTTCATGGTACAAGATGAACTTTCAGAAATAAACTACATTTATATACACTACCCATGAAAAATCCAAAACTTAAATTAAGAAAATAACTTCCTTTGTAACAACATCAATAATAATAAAACACTTAGAAGTAAATTTAACAAAGCACAAGACCAGTTTACTGAAAATCATAAACCACTTTGAAAGAAATGGAAATACAACCAATGTGTATAAATCAGAAAATTTAAACTGCTAAGATAAAACAAATGTACAAAGTTATTTAGCAGAATCATGAAACCACTAGCTGACTTGCTATTTTGAAAAAGATGAATTTATTTTAAAATTCGTAACTTCAAAGAGATTTTCATAGCCAAAATACTTGAAAAATAATAAATTAGAGTCTCTTGTTTCAAATTTCGATGAGAGCTACAATAAAAATCACAATGAAATAATGACATTAGAACAAACAGATTGATAAAATCAAGCTTAAGGAAATATTCATATGTAAGTTAAATTTTATATGAATATTAGGATAACTCAATAAGTAAAACTATTTTTTCTACAAATGGTGCTGAAACAAATGGATAAATGCAGAAAAATCATAAAGTTGGATATTATACTTGTACTATACATAAAATTTACTGTTGATCATAGGTCAAAATGGAAAAGCAAAAACTCTACAATTGTTATGAATAAATATAAGTGTGTATGACCCTGGTTTGCACATACTTTGCAGATACTGCATATAAACTACAAGTAATCAAATAATGTATAAAAGTATGATTTATCAAAATTTTTAAAAATTTATGCTGCACATATTGTCATAAAAGTGAAGACAGCACATAGGACAGTAGTAAATATTTGTAATTCATCTATCTATGGTTCATGTCTGGGATACATGAAGAACTTTTACAAGCTAAAAGTAAAAGAGACAAACTAAAAAAAAAAAAGAAACAGGATTTTAAAAAAATATATATATGTGTATATACATATATATATATATATATATATATACATATATCTTATCAGTGAGAATATGTTTAGTTAAAAAGACATAATAACTAGTGTTAGCATATAGAAAAGTTTGCAACCTTCATAAACCTTTGATAAAGTTTTAAATTTGGCACCAATTTTATAAAAGACAGTTTCTTAAATTGTTACTCAGAGAGTTATATGGTCTAGAAATTTCTTTCACTAATCGTAAGAAACTAAAAAATACATTCACAAAAAATAATATCTGTTGGAGCATTATTTGTAAACTCCAAAAGTGGAAACAATACCATATTAATTGACTAACTAATGTATAAATAAAACAAAGCAGGCATGAAATGAAGTATTACTTGGCACTAATAAGGAATACTGTACATGTACATGCTATAACATGCATGGTAAAACTTAAGATCAGTGAAATAAAAGTGAAAATAATATATGTGCTACAATTTTTATTTAAATGAAATAATAAGTAATTTATAAAAACAGAAAATAAATTAGTGATCACCTATAACTGGAACTTTTGGAATGAAAAGAAAGACTATTTGGTCTCTTGCTTTTAATCATCACTAAAATGTACTAAAATTGATGGTGGAGAAGGCTTCAGAACTGTATGAAGGCATAAAAGTTGAACTGTAGCCTTCAAAGGCGTTATCAGAATGAGTCTGTGAACAAATGTAGTCTTGCGTGTCAGTTAATATTCCACCCCCGATCTACTATATTAATAGGTTAAAGGCTTATTCCACAATGTTATGGTGAAATCAGTAAAAGTGAACTAATTTTATCAGTACTTTGGATGTAGAATTATGGCATGTACTATGGCCTGTTAATAGTGTTGAGGAAGAGGAATAAATTGCTTCAAAGTTTTTGAATAAAAGAGTGGCATGAAATATCATTGACTGAGACGGAAGATGAAGCAGGAATATAAAAGCACTTGACAGATAACAGGCTACAGTGAACAAGGAAGCCGTGACGAGCTAAACAAAACCCTAGTGTCAGTCTATGTGTGTGTTATATTCAGTCCCTTGGTAGGAGATGCAAGTACACAGAGGTAAAGACCAAAAGAGTGGCAAAATAAGTAGTGATATGCTAAAGCCTAATGAAGAATCAGAAGTAAAATAGATAATAAGAAGTTGGCAAAAGGAAGAATTCCTCATAGAATTAGAACAGCAAAAACATAATATTGACATTTTTTGCTTAGCAACTTGACAAACATTTAAGAAAAATAAAACAGCATCAATTTCTTTTAAAATGAGGCATTAGGAGGTAAGATAGCAAGTCATAAGTGTCCCTACTATGCAAAGAAGGTATTAATGTTGATGCTCAAAGAATAGAGTTATAAGAGAGACCCGTATAAACTTAAAAGTGAATACAAATGTAGAAGTAAAATCACTGTATTTAGTGATGTCTTTCAAGGAATTAGAAGTAAGTACATGCTGGAGAAGAAATTGCAGGAATAACATCAGACAAGTTTTTTTTGTTTGTTTGCTTAAGAAAAAAACTACTAGAATATACATAAATACTGTAAAAATCTAAATGCAGCCAAATGAGATAACAGAAAAACTAATGGAACAAATTGAGAGAAAGAGTAGGAATGCTCAGCACATGGAATGACACCTGTGAAACAGAAATATGTTCAAAGAGGACAGAAAGCACAGAAATTTTTTGTTCAGTGTACTGAGTTTTACATTTTGTTGAAAGAAAAGAAGCAAAGTGTATAAAGGAAGTAGAATAACGTACATATTATTAGAAAATGAATATCTTTATTTTACAATACACCAATATTATCTTCTTTATAATTTTAATATTACTTCAGTTTGTTTTCTTTGTCTTTTTGTATTAGTACACATTTGCAGGATATTACGATCACACTCATCGTGAGTAGTGGTACACGTTCATGAACAGCCTAATTGTTTTTTCAATCATTTTCCGCTCCTTACTCTGTCTGTTCTCTATCTGTCCTCTTTGCACTTGTAAAACTGCTAGCCCCTAGTTTCCTAGTGTTGATCATTTAGTTTGCTCTCATATAAGAGAAACCACGCTACATTTAATCTTGTGTGTCTGATTTACTTCATTTGATAATATGGATTCAAGGTGAATAAATTTTCCTAGCAATGACTTAAACTTGTGCTTCTTCACAGAAATGCATTACGTGTGAGAAGGACACTTTTGCAATCATTTGTGTGTTGACAGACATATAGGTCGCTACCAAAATTTAGTTATTATAACTTATGCTGCTGTAAACATAACATGCAGACATCAATATGGTATAATGCCTTTAACTTTTTGAGGATGATTCGTAAATGGAGAATACCTGAGTCAAATGGAATTTCTTGTTTGGATTAGTTACTGGAAACTTAGAGAATCAGCTGAGATAAGAGGATACAAACTTTCCTTTTCTCTCAATACTCAGAAATAAGACTAGCAAAAACAGATCAGAGAAATTTAAAATTGAAATAAAGCTTTCAAAATTAGGTGGATAAATCACAGAGATACTTAAAAAAAGACAACAGATTTGCGCTTTATCTGTTTTGTGTTTACAGAAGTAAAATTGTGTTTTAAATTGCAGAAATTATAAAATATTGAGAATTTACAAGAAGATCATTTGAGCTACACTTAAATGTCTGAGTTAGCTAATTTCTATTTTGGATGATATTTTCACATAATCCTATGAATGCAAACAAACCAAAGCTGGGAATATGTTAATTTAGATTGACATATATTGTTGGCCATTTACAGAGTTCTGAGAATAACACAATTTATATTTCACACTGACCCCTACCTGTGAGAGAGGGTACAGGTGTCTGCACAGGGGCAGAAAGCCAAAGGAGCTGTAAGACTATTTAACTTTTTAACTGCAAAATCAACTCTACTGATAAATTAGTACAAATAGGAGTAATTAGAACTTTCCTAAAAATAAAATAGAAGTTTTCAAGAAGAATATTAGAGTAAAAATAGATCATGAATAATGATGGTAATATTAAAGTAATATATGACATTCCTCTGATAGGGGTTAAAAATTTCAAAAAACATACTGCAGACACTTGATTTGTTTTGCATAACAGCTTTGTAAAAAATATGAAACGTGTTGTTATCATCTCTTAGTCGGTGAGAAATTAGTGAAGGAAGATTGTATTGAGATTATAGAGCCTCTAAAAGATACAGCATTTAATTCTGAAAAAGCTCTACTTTTGCTGATGGAATGAAACTCACTGAGTGGAAGTTGCAAAGAATTAACTTTCCTACGGAACTGTTTCATAAATGCCTTTAAAAACGCTTTTGTAGAACAGACTAACACTTCAAATTCACAGAATAGAATAAATATCAAACATTTAAGATAATTTGTCAAAGCAAAATACAGAGAACTTTGTTGCTACTCAGTTTTCTTCACTTGTTATTCTAGGGCTAAAGCATGTCCAGTGCTGAAAATGTTAATTTAAAGTTTTAAGTAATAAGAACAACAGAACAAATAAAGTAATTATATGGGGACAAATGTTGTTGCAGTTAGAAGACAAAGATTATCTTAGACAAAATGTTGACAGGAATGGAATAGAGTTGAAAAAGCAGTGTATAAGCATATTCTGAAATTTTAGTTTGCAACTGATACATTTGCTTTTGTTTCCTTCTCAGTAGAAAATTTCCCCATTAAAAATGCTGTGGCAATTTTCTTTTCATTTTTAGAAATACTTTTATAAAGTAAGTAATTACATTTTAATGTATCAATTTTGATCGTCATCTTTTTACAGCAAACTACTTAAAGCAAATAGCAAACATATACATTAAGAGAAATATACTTCCTGGAACACATGATTTTGCAAATTATAAATTTTAAAATATTCAGAAAAAACATTTTAACTTTTTGAAAATTGCGTGAAAGTTGCAAATTAACAAACTACTATTTTTAAAGAACCTCTAAAATTAAATATGCCTTATTAATTTCATGCTGAAAATCATATCTATGCCTGTATATTGCTAAGGTCAAACCAAGTATGAGTGTCTCATTCTTTTAAATAATTCCTGCTTACTCTTTTGAACTACATATTTTAATTCAAGAAAAACAAGATGTTTTTTGAAAGGCAGCTGAAAAAACCTTTTCATTCATTCATCACAATTCAAAGTCCAGGAGTCAATCAGAGTGTGTGTAGTAAATCAGACAGGAATAAACCTTTAGATGTGGCAGAAGGTTAAGGTTACTAAACACTCTTGTTTTTCATTTCTGCTTGAAATTATGTAGGTTCATGTTAGCAGCTCTGGAGAACTAGTTTTAAAGGAAAATGACGTGTACAACATCTGAACCTCATTAATTTGGTCCTTCTCTGGTCTTTCCAGCTTTGAGCTGGTGAGCTGGGAGCCTTCATTCTACACAGTTATCACATGTTACAGAGAAGTGAACTGGATGTGATTCACATCATGGATTTAACTTTATATTTGTGAAATTGAGACAGGGTCTTACTATGCAGTTCAGGTTGACCTTGAACTCACTGTGTAGGCCAGGCTGACCTAGAACTCACTGCAATCTTCCTGCCTCAGCCTCCCCACTACTGGGATTACAGGCATGTACCACCATTCCTGGCTCAACCATCCAGATTTTGACAACTTACATCAGTAAAGCAAAATGATGACTGTTCAAATAAATTAAACAAAAAGTGGGATGATTCATATTCCCTAAGAAAAACAACATATTTCTACATAGTGAGAAAATTGATGGCAAGGACTTAAAATAGAACAAATCATGATATGTGGTGACACATATTTGGAAAACATGTTAAATGAGTTAAATAGTGAATGAAAGATAAATTATTTAATGAACTTGGAATCACAGGAGAAAAACGTTGGAAAACAGACTCTTTTAAACGTGCTGATATCTTTTAGCCATTTTTGCCAATGTGATGTAAACGAGGATATTAAAACACAGAGAAAAGGTAAGAGGAAAAATGATGGTTTACAAGCAAGAGAGAAAGTAAACATGGTTTTCAGAAAAAAATTGTTCCTTAGAATATTTAAAAACAACAACAAAAAAATACATGTCTTCAGCTCAAGACAGTGCACAATCGAATTGGGAGGGCAAATAGGAAACCTCATGGATCGATCGTTTAAGTGACTCAACAAGGAAGAAAGAAGAGCAAAGTAAATATGTGTGTGTTACATTTTGTGCTTCCTCCAAAGTTTATGCTTAAACTTATCCCTTACTGCAGTGATATTAAGGGGTGGGACATTTAGAAGGTGCTTAGGGGCATCTCGGAAATGAATGAGAGCAAGGAGTTAGATCCTTACAGTGAGACTTCTCACTGGGTCAGTGTTTCTGTCGTTTTTTTTTTTTTTTGTTGTTGTTGTTGCTGTTGTTTTTCTCCTTCCACTCCTTTGTCTTGTGAGGACACAGCCCTCATCCCAGCTGAGCCTGTGCTGATAGAGGTGTCACCTTGCAAGAGAGAAAAGCGCTCACCAAATCCGTCAGCCTTCGTTTCACACTCCAGAACTAGGAGAAATAAGTCAATGGCATGTGTGTAACCATATAAATAAACACACTGATATGCCTTTTTATATCATTTTTATAGCAGCACAAACATACTAACACAGTGTATTATTTCAATCCCAAGTTACTCGGGACAAAAACTATATTAGAAATGTGTTCTTTCCACCAGTATCAATATAGGCAAAGAATCTAATGTTAAGTTGACAGGAAAGACAGGCACTAGAAAAACTCTATAAAATCCGAAACATTCCCACTGTGGTGATGCATGGCTATAATTACAGCCCCCTGGGATAGTAAGGGGAGAGGATCCTCGGTTCCAACACAGTCTGAGAAACTTAGCAACTTAGTGAGACTGTATCTGAAAATAATAAATAAAATAATTTTTAAAAGTTTGGAAATGTAGCTCAGTTCAGGACCTGGGTTGAATCACCAGAAAAACTCTCTCTCTCTCTCTCTCTCTCTCTCTCTCTCTCTCTCTCTCTCTCTCTCTCAGAACACATGTGATTCTTTGGGATCCAAATGTCTTACATGTAGGCAATGAGTGGTGAAGGAGCAATGAGTGCAATAGAACTCATATTTCTAGGTCTCCACCTGAGGTCCTAAAAGACTCTTAGGGGCTGGGACCAGCAGATAACAAATAATCTACAATGGACTTGTGAAACTAGTAGTTTCAGTTGAAGGAAGCATTAACAGTCTCTTTTTGTTTCTGCCCATTAGGATTGCATCACTTCTTTGGAACAGTTGCTTAAGGAATGATGATTGCAGTTTTACTTTCCTATTCATAACTGTAACTTAGATGTATGTTGGAATAAGACGCTTAACATCTTTTTGACATTGTGATAGGTCATATTGTAGCCATCACTGGATGCAGTTACTGTTAGAAACTATAAATATACTTGGACATTTTCCCCATAAGAAAACAAACAAAAGAAGATGGAAAAACTATAGAAAGAGTATTTTTCTAAGCTATAGTATATATTACCAGAGAAGATGGGGAGCTGGAAGAATTTCTCAGAGAGTAAACTATCTCCTGATATTAGCAAACATATTTAATGAGCTAGAAAAATATACTAGGGTATATAGTAGAACAATAATGGGTATAGATACATAGGAATACTTAACAAACGTACAACCTGTCATTGGTTTTCTATTTTCTAGACATTTTCAATTTATGTGAAACCATATGTAGTTCTGGACAAAAGACTATGTAGGCAGATGACATATATTCCACAGAACCTAGTGAAAACCCCATTAATGATGATCTAATTTCCCCCATTTCATTGACTAGTAAGTTTGTTTTTGTAAAGTTACTTGATGCATAGCTACCATCATCCATGGTAACTGAATGTGTAGTATGAACATGAGGTGGAGATGAAGTCTTTTGTTTCTGAAAAGTACAAGTTGGTACTGCAGTCATCCCTAACTCTACTGAGGGTAGTTAGAGTGTCCTTACATCTGTGCAATGGCTATTCTTTGTTCTTTGTAGATCACCAATTGTAATTTTAATTGTTAAATTTCTCAAAGTGAATCCATTCAGATGGCATGCAATCTCTGGGAAACAGAGTCTAGAAAATTCTTAGTTTTTTGGAGAGTATAATTTATTTTTGTACCAATAAAGTAGACCACATACAAATCATACATTGATTTAACACAATTGGAAAACTATAGTAAGTGAGAACTTAAAGATTTTTTTAAAGTCGTTTTTAGTCCCCAAGCTACTTATGAAAATTTCTCTATGGGTCTCTAGCTATGACTTAATAAGCATCACTGTTCAAATGGTGTCATGAAACCAATAAAATGTCCTAGTTTGTTTTCAGCTATATTACCTTTCTTTTTTCCTCTGAGTTCTCAAGAACTTATATGTTTTGTATGTTTTGTGTATCCTGATGACTAAACTGTATGCATGATAATTAACTGTATAAGGACTTAAAATTTCAATGAATTTGATGCTGGCTAAAATGAGAGGAGATTGGAGAGGAAGTAAAGTGAAAAATTATCAATTTCCCACAAAGAATATAATCAACATTTACTGCCAACATATACTAATAAAAATAAATAAAAACTTTCCTCAGTTAAAAAAATAAACAGGTGAGATGCACCCACATTCATAATCACAATTTCTTTTACATTATATTTTTAATAATGAGAATGAGAATTAAGTAGGTGTCAGAGACATAAGCTAAACATATCATGATATAGAACACATTAGTTATAAATATTATTTTTTATAGTTTGAGAAAGTGTTTACATTTTTCTTAATTTGCTTTAATGAATATAGAATACATTATCACACACCTAGAGATAAAGAAAAAATTACCAAGAGAAAGAATAGCATGTCTCAGTACAGAAGTTGGTTCAATCTCAATAATTTTAAAAGATCTAATGAAGAATAAATGTAGATATAATCTTTTCAAAAACTTATCCCTCAGTTTTGTTAGTTATTATCTTGAGTCACTGGTTGCAATTCAATTGAATCCACACAAATTTCACTAAAAATATGGATTTTGCACTGAATTATCACCTTCAACTACAAACATAAGGATTCAAATTTCTTCTATTTTTATATAAACATTATTTGCACTCTCAATGTCTGCTTCATGGTCACTTGGAAAATTCTAATTGAATTCTTTAGTTCTCAGGGGCTGGGGATTTAGCTCAGTGGCATAAGCGCCTGCCTTGCAAGTGCATGGTCATGAGTTTGATTCCCTGGTACCAAAAAAGATAAAGCAAAGCAGAGTTTACATATTAATGCAAGAGACCAACAGTGTAAGTGTAAACACATATAAGTAGCTAGGATTCTTTAGTTCTCTTTATACCTAACATACATTCAATCCTGGCTGCTTGATTTCACTTGTACTTTAAAAATAATTGCAAACATATTTGTTAAGGCATAGCATTACTAATTGTCTCAAGTCTGTTGTCTTTTTATTTGATATAAGTAGATGCCAAGTTATTGCTTGATGGTCATCTAATAGAACTAAAGAATGTATTTTGGATTGCATTTCATGTAAGCATTGTTATATGACTAAGAGTTGGAATTAACATTACTTTTATATAATTTCTAGTGAAGAAGGAAACCAGTAAAGGAAGGAATCAATGAAAAGAACTCTTTGTCTTTTTCTATTCTACCTAGAAAGAATGAATCACACTGAAATCAGAATTTTCAGAAGAGAACACAAAATATGAGGAGAAAATATTAATATTAGTGAAGTAAAAATATAAGAGCCTCATTTACAGATAGTCATGATATCCTCATGCTCAGTCTGTATCTCATACACATATCTGTATAGCAAAATGTAACACTCCAGCATGATTTGTATTGTTTGGGGTTATTTTTCTTGTTCTGTCACTCATACTTAAATATGAATGAATACATAAAATTTACAATTTCTTTATTTGAAAAGATTTTCTCCACTTTCTAAAATGTTTATTTTGTCTTCAAATATTTCATGTATCATTATTTTCTCTCACTTTCAACCCTGATTATATCAATAACTTATCAATGAGCCAAAGTAAAGCAGTACACACTTTTGACCACCATACTCTGAAGTCTATTCGCTGTCATCCACCTGGATTTCTTCCCTCCTGTTAAAACTATTTCCTCATGTTAAGCTATTGTCTTTTTAGCAAAAATCCAATTTCTTTGATCACTTGCACTGTGGACTTCTAAATACCTACACATTGCTTAAGTCCTGTTTTTTTGCATCATCACTCATTCCACCTCAGCTAATGATTTCCATTTCTTTACACATTTTGCATTAATAATTCTCTTGCCTGTAATATAGAGACCGCCATATTCATGGTTCCTTTCACAGCTGAGTATCTCTCAGGCTTGAAGATGCATTGTGTATCTCTCACCCTTTATTCACTCCAAATCTGTGTAGAAACAACTCCCTCTTCCATCATTCCAATACAACGATCTGCTCCTGTTCTAGACATTAATGATGCCAGATTTAAAAAAAAAATCTAAGGAATTTTTCCCTACATGTAATTTCAAATTTCTTTAGATATCAATCAGAAATGAAAGTGTCGTTATTGTACAGATAGATAGTACTATAAGTCATGAATTAGTGTACATTTTGTTCCTTCTTTATTAACATTTGTGAAACAGTGTTTGTTCAGTCTTTGCACATGAACTATATGCTTCATGAACATCATTTTAATCCTTCATCTTTCTTAAAATTCTTTTGATTAATTTATGAATTATCAGGATTTTACTTATCAGTTCAATAGAATGTTTCCAACATGGAATTTTGCTTCACACTTTTGTAATCTCCTACATGTAAACCCAGATCTGCACTGAGAAGTTTTTGAGGAGTTTCTCTCAAATATTTCATGTCCAAAGCTGAAATTTTAAGTCTTTCTCTCCAGAAATAACAGCCATCACCAACATACCTGCCTCAGGAAATGCCATGCTCCTTCATTCATTTAAACCAGTGTCACAATAGCCATGACTTTTATTTTCACTTCTTTTATATTCTTGGAAATGATATATGTTTTATGAACATGCTCATTTAATATTATGTTCATTTTTCTCAAATCTACATAGTCTTCCCTGTCTCCAGTGTCAGAATCCAAGTCATTTTATAGATATCTTTCACCCAGATGACAGCAAATATTGTCTATGCCTATAACTCTCCAGAGTACTCTGGATGGTGTAGAAAATTAAAGGAACAAATTGTTTCTTTCTTGCTAAAAATATTTCAGCATTTTCAATGAACTTGTAAAAAATTAAATTTCATAAGTATTTTCATACAATTTAATATAAATTTTACTGAATCTCAGTGTACTTCTAGAGAACAAATTATTTCTTGTAATCATTTTTTTAAACTTAGAATACTTTTCTACCTCCTCCTTATGGCTCTATCTCATCTAGCCAATTTATATGTAAAAACTTTAGAGAAGTCTACTTTAGTTATGACTTTTAAATAATCTCCACTTAATGCCCACAGTTGTACATCCCTCATTTTCCCTACCGCAGTGCTGTTTTCTTCCTGTTTCTTAAAATTTGACCTTATTTTGTATATTTTATAATTAGTGGTGGTTATCTGTCTTAATTTTCAAGGTTCTCTATACCTTATACAAATCTCTCTGTACTATCTCTCTCTACTACATCTCTATACAAATCTCTCTATATTATCTAGCAAAATAACAGATGCATCAGAGTCAATTTAATTTTTTTCTTTTAGTAAATGAATACACGGAAAATCTGTGTAAATTTCTCTGGGAACAACAATAACTCAATATATGGAATCTGAAATAGTGTTTGATCTCTGTTACTACCTGTCAGTTATTACATTTTGCCACATGGAAATATTTTGTTTATTAAAGCAATTTCAACTAAGGAAAGCATGTTTCATTTATAACATTTTTCTTTGTCTATAAAAAATTTATCTCTAATTTTAAAAGTAAATTTAATAAACAGTGCAGATAATTCTCTTTTTCAGGAATAGTAGTTTAAAATATTGACACTAATTTTAACTAGACAAAATATTTGTCCACTACAAAAAAAAAAATAAGGAATTATAGTAACTTTAACAATGTTAGACCATTCCAATTTCGGTGTAGTCTGTAGTATCATTTCCCTGAACCAAATGTGCACTTAAATGAAAATTTCTCAGTGTTTATGATTTAGTCACAACATACACTTAGCCTCTATAAAACACGGTCACTTAGTGATAAAATGTGAATAATGAGCCTTAACCTGGTGCTTTCTGGGGGCGTGTTGAATAAATGTGTTTACGTCTTTCTTCAGTTTAAGTAAACAGGATGGTACATAAATTGCTTGCAGAGTAAGCGGCATATTACCCACATATATATCTGCATCAACAATTATTTCCACAGAACCAGGGGTAGAGTTTAACTCAGTAATTATAAATATTTTTTGTGTATAATGACTAATTGAAGAGTATTTGTGTTCCTGATATTTATTTAAAAATACTGCACTATAAAAAAGATCTTGTATAGGAATTAACTTCAAAATTATTTTGTATTTCTAATTTTCAGTTATCACACGTCTACTACCTTAAAAGCCAAAAGCTAGTCAGAAAAGGACTAGTTAGACTTCACACCACGAGAAAAAACAGAGAATAATATCTAGTTTGCTTGACGTTTACGCTCACCAAGCACTATATGCCACTGAAGAGACTGATCCGTTCCCCTTATTACTGCAAATTAAACCTGAACGGTACAACAGCATGTGTAAACCACCACACGCAATTCTTTTGATGCTTAAAAAGAAAAAGAAAGAAAAAAAGGAAGAAGAGGAAAACAGGGTGAAAAGTGAGTAAAACACTGGTAATTTGTTTAGCTGGTGGTGCAGGCTGCTCTCCCATCAAATTTTGTTTCCCGAAGGAAGGCGTCATTTTAAATTACACAGCAAGCAAGCAAGGGAAAAGAGGCAAACAATCAAAACCTTCCCAGGAGGGGAAGGAACAAAGGGTAGAGCTCCAGAGGTCCCATTTAATAAATAAACACCTTGATTTCTGTAAGTTAATTTCACCACACGAAATAAGTTTAGTTTTAATTATATTGCCTTATGTCATGTTTTATAAAAGGTACATGAGGTTCATTGACTTTCTCTTATTAAAGCTTTGCCTGTTTCCAAAAATGCTGCATGTAGATTAAGTCTCTGAGGAAACATAGCATGATGTGCAATTATTTGAAATGCAACATTTCCATTTTAACTTATGTTAGTGACAATTAGATAGATGCAAACAGCATGCTATACTTAATTTTAATTTAAAATGTTTTGACTTTTTGGAGTTATGTAGGAAAGACTTTGAGTAATACATAGTACTCAAATTATTGAAACAAATGTAAAAAAGCAGGTTATGTTTCACCAGGTTTGAGAAAACTCACAGGTAATAATTTCAGAGCTTACTTTTGTGGTATACACTTGCAGTTTTCCTAATTACATATTTTTATGTTTAAAAACATTTTTTTGTCTTTTTGATACAAGGTCTCACTATGCAGTTCAGGCTGGCCTTTATCTCACTTTGAAACCCAAGATGGTCTCGAACTCAAAGAGATCCTCCTTCCTCAGCCTCCTGAATGGTGGGATTTCAGGAGTGTGCCAAAATTTCAGACTAATATTTTTATAGTTTTAATCTAACATTGTTAGAAAGTATGTAAGTTTATATTTTTGCACACAGTTCTTTTTGAAAAAAAATATAGAACCTAGTTTAAAGGATAAGATTTGGCATAAAAGAAGAGTGGCTAGAGATAGCAAGAGAAACCTGAGTTATTTTAATATATGTTTGTACTTCAAATCAGAGTGATGCCTGGAGCCGTTGTTCTGGCTATTTCCAGGAAGCAGCTCTTTATCTGCTCCCCTCTTTCAGAAAGAGAAGAGATAAATGTGTAGTATATGAATTTACTGATGCATGAATTTGCTGCTCCTTGGTGATGGTGCAGAGCCTGTAGGGCTCTCCTGATGTTACCTGAAGTGGAGAGAATGGAGTGGGGGGAAACTGGTATAGCCGTTGCTAAAACAGGAATACTCTTTGTGTAATTCATCAACATTAAGTTTATTATTAGAGTAACAAGAAATATATTTACTTATTAAGTCAGACATCATGGATCCATGAGTTAAAAATTATATGAATATTATATGAACATGTTTATAAGTATCAGAGATTTATAAAAGCCTCTGGAAAAACTTTTCTACAATCCATGAGGGATTCATTATTCTTATTTTTGTTTCAGAGATAAAGGAAAGAATGGTTACTTAAGCTACCTATGGTCAAAACTGGGCATTAGAACTCACTTTGCTATTAGTTGCTAAATGATGAGTCAAGTTTGTTTTTGCTCCATGAACAATGTCACACATTGAGTAAAGGAAAAGCCCATAGCAACATAGTATGATGATTAAAAAATAAAATAAGATATATGTATATAGATTGTTTAATCAAAAATAAATTTTCTACATGCAAGCTATCCAAATGACGTTAAAAATTTTAAGATAATTGGGAGGAAACAAATATCAACTATTTGTCCCCAGGTTCACATTTATTAAAATCTTGAATGATTGAGTGTTCTTACTTGTTAATGAATTGTGAATGACAAGCTATACAATTCCTAAGAAAATCACCAATTCAAGGTAGATTGATTCTACATCTATGGAGCAAAGACATTGAAATTTATGACCTAAACATTAGTTTTTGAGTTAGGCTTCCATTCTGGGGAGGATCTATATGCACACTGTATATCGTAATCAATCCAATGCCTATGATATAATAATCATATAAATACTCCGCTTTTTGTGTTCCTCTTGAAATGTGTTTTACATTGATACAGTAGCCTCACACTTATGCTTATTACATTTGTCTTCTAGCTCAAATCAATTGATAAACCAGTTATAATCATGCCCTCAAAACCCTGACTGAGATATAAGAAACACAAGATACATTATTCTTTAGTATTCTTGAACATTACTTTTTTATTTTGAATGAATTATAGATTAGTAAATAAGTGGTGAAGTTATGCAGAATTATTTTGTTTATTTAGACTTATTGTATGTTAAGATTTTCTATGTATTCTGTATAATTTCAACACCAAAAATGACTACCTGTATAACGCTATTACCAGTGTAGTTTTATTTAATTTCTCTGAATATCTCTTTGTGTCTCTTCCATTTAGCATCTTTCATTCTGCAGTAGTAACTAAGGTTGTCCCTATCTTTCATTGATTTAATATTTTGAAATGCCCTACAGATATTTTGACATAGATGATTTATTTTCTTTTCCTTTTAATTGGTAGACATTAGTAGTACAGAATGTTTGGGTTCCACTAAGAGCTGATTTTTCCTTTAGTGGAGAAACATGTCTTGCCGAAGGCAGTATTGTATCTGCTTAGTCAATATATTGCTCCCAAACTGCCTTATTCCTATGTATTTCTGGGACATACACACACACACACACACGTGCACACACACGCACACTAATTAAGCTGTTCATTGTTGACCACTGTCCAGTAAAAAACATCGAGATCATATTTGGTATAAATAACTCCGAGGAGACACATGAGCAGGGTGAGCAGTGACAAACATGGCCAGAAGAGAATCCACGCCTTCCGTTATGCATTTGTTTCAAGTATGTAGACCTCTGCTGCTTTAAGGACATGTTGCTAAATGTGCTTCAGTGGATTTCTTTTAGCATTAGAAAGTTTTGGTACACTTGAAATAGGATATAAGCACAATGCTAAATTTATCCATTGAATAGATTTTATAAATTGCACTTAGAGATTTTACTTTAAAAAAGCCTGTACTATTGAGAAAGACAATTTTTTTATTTAAAGAGAAAAAAAAAACAGGAAAAGGGTAGAAATGTACCCACAGAAGCATCCCTGTCATTGACTTTTTGGGTGCACAGTTTTCTGTTTCTCAGATCAACTGTGGAATCCCTGGTATCTCCCACTTCCTGCCCTGGTTTCCCTCCACGCCTTCACCTCATCATTCACTCTTTTGACACCTTGCTGGTTCCCTCACCAGGTAACTGAAGACTTTTGATACCACTTAAGATTAATTTGTCTACTGTATCAGGGACTTGGCCTAGATC
This sequence comes from Hydrochoerus hydrochaeris, assembly GCA_004027455.1. Taxonomy (NCBI): domain Eukaryota; kingdom Metazoa; phylum Chordata; class Mammalia; order Rodentia; family Hydrochaeridae; genus Hydrochoerus; species Hydrochoerus hydrochaeris. The sequence goes on from PVLA01003327.1 coordinate 211,843, forward strand.
CCCAATTTCCCAAACGAGTGTACAGCAAAGACTTAAATAAATATGTTATGATTTTAGGGCTCCAGAAGGATCAAAACCCTTCTGCAGAGTCTGAGACTCTGAGGGCTAAGACCAGGACTGTCTCTGGTCAGCCCTTACATACTTAAGATTCAAGGAAGGGCTGGAGTGGAAAATACAGCCAATTGAACAGACCTTGGTGGTGGCTCACGGACTTTGCCAAGTAACAAATTATGTCTAATTCAGGATAACAATTTTATAAGAATATTTCCATGTTTAATTTCACTACAGAAATGAAGTGACCACAGCTAAGGTCCTTATTTAGTTAATTGGATTTGGAGCCAGGTGTTCTGAGCTGTGACCTTATCTTGCCCCAGTCATGTAGCAGCCCTGCACGTGTGTTCAATTTCCAGTTTAAATGGTTCCCACACTATTGTATCTTTGTAAGACAGGATTTCTTACTAATCTAAGCCTGTAATGCCAGGAGTGCTATCTACTCATCTACCTCACAGATCTGAAAAGCTATAAGAAACTCAGTCCCACACAGTGTCCCTACTTGCGACCTCAGTGACTCTGCAGACCGAGGCAGGAGGGCTACTTGAGCCCAAGAGTTCGAGCCCAGCACCAGAGTGTGGAAAAAAATCATTCCTTGTAGAGACGCTCATAAAAGGGGACTTCCAAAACTGCTTCACGAGGAAACAAGAAGGATACAAGAAATGTGCTAAAAGCAAGGGGAAATATTTGGTGTAGGATTAATAGCAATGTGCCTTTCACTGTAACAAATGCTTTTTTTATTTAAACACTGTTTTTTGATCATCTCTTGTATCTCTGTTTATGCCATTGTCCAATAATCACCTAAGCACTTATATTTGGTACATCTCACAATTTAAATTTATTTTTAATTATTCCTATTTTTTCTGAATAATTGGTGTCTTCTTTCTGCTATGTATCTAAGACAAATTAGTGATGGCTTCTCTTGTCATGTTTTTCAGTCTCAATATAATATAAAATAAAATGATATAAATTATGGCAGTAATCAAAATTCATTTAAAGATATACAATTAAAAGATACTCTAAAATCATCATACAATTAATCCATTCTGGCTATCATACTTAGAAAATAGCTGCTCTAAGTTTTAGTAGATTCTAGAATATTACCTTTTTTATAGAAATATGTGTTTGGGCCCTCTTTTTTCAGGGTAATCTATACACATGTGCAAGTTGATTAGAATGGATATCTGTATGGGACTTTCTTAAGTGTTTAAGTTGAGTAAGAAAAGTATATAATTAGATCACTGAGTCTTGCAATGAGAGATAACTTCTCAAGTGGGCAATGCATACTTCTGTAATATCTCTTCAAAATGTTAATTATTTCCCATATATCTAAATCATCTTTTAAAAAAGATTGATTTAAAAGTGATCTGAAGTTTTTGAACTACCATTGTTAATATTTAATTGGTAAAACATTATAATTATCAATGATTGTTAGTATTCACTCATCCATCAACTCTACACTACTGAGAAGCAATCCAGGTATGATAGGTCTCTCTTCCTGGTGTTTTTCTATTGGGTTTTCATAAATCCTTCTAGAGTAAGACATCAGTTTCATGGAGTTTTAAGAATTGCCTATATAAGCTCATGCCATTTGCTAACAAGGATACACAGACATCCTATTTTCTAAATCGAATGTTTTCATCTGTTTCTCTTGCCCTATTGCTCTAGCTATGTCTCCTATACTTTATTGAATATGTTTTGTAAGAGAGGACATCCTTGAATTTCTTAGGTCTTATAGATAAAGGTTTTATCTTTTACCTACTCAGTATCATGTGAACTCTTAGCTTCCTCTATGCAGCCTTTATTATGTCAAGGTATGTTTGCTTTACACAATGTACACAATGTATTTTGTGAATCATTCTATTGATATACTATAGTATATTCATTGATTTAAACATGGTGAACTCTGCACATGCTTAAAAAAGCCCAAATTGCCAGCAATACCAACTATGCTAGTGATTTCAGATTGGTTATTTGAGAAAGACTCACAAGACTAAAAAATTATATAATCCCCAAAAGTCAAATCCAGTAGAACAAAACAAGATAGTATTCTTTTAGGGAGACTTTTAGAGTATTTTTTCATTTCCATAAAATATACATAAATATTTCATCTTTTTGAAGCTGTGCAAGTGAAACCACAATGATAAAAATCAGTAATAAAAATGATGATAACATACACAAACCTATGCATTATCTAAAAACAAATGTAAAAATCTGGTATAGGTCATCCTCAATTGTATGACAGATTCTAGCACAGAAGACCATGAGTCAATAGCTCACTGGTTCTATTGAACCACACCCAAGATTTGTCTCTCACACTGTTCCTAGAGAAACCATAGACTTGGACCAAGCTCACTGAATTGCTTTTGAGCTTACACAGTTTTCTTGAGCATGGCTTTCATTTCAAGGTTTGACATTTTGGATTTATACCATCACTACTTGTTTAACCATACATTGTTTATTTCATAAATAGCCCATTAAAACTTGTTTCTTTCCAAATACAGGAATGTTCAGGCTCATTTTCAAGAATTTAAATTTTAGATTAATCATATTGTATGATATAAAATATCCTGAATTATTTCATTTAAGATTTATTTTGATTTGTGGTTGTCTGAGACATTACAGTACACATTTCAATTATCACTGTCAATATTTATAACTCATGTTTATCTTATTTCATTAAAATTCAAGGAATATATATGATTTAAGTTGTGTTTCTACACTAGTACTGGAACAGTTTTCTATCTGTATGTAAGTAATTAATAAAGACCCATATTTCACAAAACATGCAATGGATAATGGAGCCAAGTAACCATAGTATCATACTCTTTAAAAATAAAAATCTCACTTTATTTCTCAATTTCCAGGAAAGGTTTCTTCTGAAAGCTACCAGACAAATATAGGTTGGGGGAGGTTACATATTTCTTCAGTGTATTTTTTATATATTATTAGTCACCAGCTGAAGCCTTTCAGTAATATCAATACACTTCAACAATATCCCCTGAGTGTTTAACACTAATTTATGGAAGGTCACATGGAATTGGTTAACAGAATTTTTAAGTGAAGAATTTTGTGGATTTTTTAAAAGTCTTTTTAAGACAGGGTTTCACTGTGAAGTTCAAGGTGTCTTGAACATGCAGCAGTCCTCCAGCCTCAGCCTCCTGGATGCTGAGATTACAGCTGTGTGCCAGCACATGTGGCTGATGTATTATTTTTTATTATAAAGAGAATAAAACAAAACAAAGTAGAATAAAGCAAATGAGAACAGTAAAATACAAGCAACACAGAACTTCAAAAAAAGACAACAGGAAATCAACAGTGGTCACCATAATGTCTCTTATTTTCTTCAAAATAGCTATCTATACCTTCACACATAATGAAATCAAATAATAGAAAACAAACTAAAACCTATCAAGACAAAAGAATGAAAGTATTCCAGACTTCAAAATAAAATAATAGGAAATGAACAATGACTACTATAATGTCTCACTTTCTTCAAAATATCTGTCCATACTATCACGTAATAAAATCAAATAAAACAACAATCAAACAAATAAACCAATCAAAACAAAACAATGAAAGCAGTATAGGACTTCAAAGCAAGATGATATGAAATCAACAATGGTTATGATGTCTCATTTTCTTCAACATAGCTGTCCATACCATCATACATAATAAAATCAAACAAAACAAAATAGAATAAAATCAATTAAACAAAAGCATGAAAACATTATAGGACTTCAAACAAAGATAACAGAAAACCAAAAAGCGTTAACATCATGTCTCATATTACCTTCAAAATAGCTTCCCATACCATCAGCCATGGTAAAATGTAACAAACAGGACAGAACAAAACGAAACCTAACAAAATTATGGAAATGATACAAGAGTTCAAGACAAGACAGTGAGAAATTAACAGTAGTTAAATCACCTTCCTCCCCTAGGTGTTTCTTCCCCCTTCAGTTTCATAATATCTACTGGGCTTTTTGGATTCCACTATGGCCTTCTGTTTTTTATGCTAGGGTTCACCTGTATAAGTTCAAACCGTTTTGCCCATGAAGATAATTGCCAGTTGTATCCATTTACCTAAAAAAGCCTCAAGCATATCCTACTTTATAGCTGGGTAACTTTCCATTGTATGAAAATACCACAACTTTTTTATTAATTCTGCGTTTGATGGGCAAGTTACCCTGGCTTTTTTCTAGTCTCCTATAGTATAAAACAATTGTATTCTCACCTTTAATTTTCAGTCTATGAATTTCCTTTCTAGCTAAATGTGTTTCTTGTATACAGCATATTGATGGATCTTGTTTCTTAATCCACTCACCCAGTGTTTCTTTTTATCAGTGAATTGAGGTCATCCACATTGATGGCTACAACCAGCATACATTGGTTCATCTCTGCCATGGATTCCTCCTGCTGTTGGTCTTGCATTTTCCCCTTCATTCCATTACCTCTCATGTTTGGTGATCCTCCTCTGGTGCTGTTCCTGGAAGCATGGTCATCTTTAAATCTGTCTAGAATATCCTTAAGCACTCACTCTCTGTAGTGTTGCTTTGGTGGTCATGAATTACTTCTGTTTTCTTTGTCATGAAAGTATCTTGTTTTTCCATTAATTTTGAAAGATAGTTTTGCAAGGTACATCAATCTGGATTGGAAGTTGCTTTCAGGATGTGAAGGCCTTCACTTCAAACTCTTCTTGACTTGACGGTTTGTGTTGATAAGTGTGCTGTGATTCTGATTGGTTTTCCTTTATAGATGATCTATTTCTTTTCTCTAACAGTTATTAATATTTTGCTGAATTTCTGAGACCTTAATTATTATATACCTGGGTGTAGATTTATTTTGATTATGTCTAGTTGGAGTCTATATTCCTTGCTTATCTGCATGCTAGAAACTTTTCCCATGTTTGGGGGGTTTTCTACTATTACTTCTGTAAGTAGTCTTTTTATTCATTTGTGTTGACTTCTTCACTAATATATTTCCTAAATTTCCTAAATAATCTCCTAAATTATTTTTGTTGCATTGTCTTGCAGCCAATTAATTGTTATTTCCTGGTTTCTTGTTATTTTTAAGAGATCTTTCCTTTCACAATCACTAGCTGTAATCCTGTCTTCAAGGCCTGAAAGTCTATCTTCGGTCTCTTTCAAGTGGTTTTGCCAGCTATTGATTGACTTTTTAATTTCCTGGATAATTATTTGAATCTATTTCATGCATTGCAATTCCCTTCTATATTATTCATTCAAGGTTTCTATCATTTTCATAATCTGCTATTTTTTATCTATGACTTCTTTATGTATGCTCAGCAATTCTTTCATTATGTTTGTGATTTCTTCTTTTACCTGAGACATTTTTTCTGATCTGATTACTTTTAGATTCTCATGAAGTTGTTTCTTCACTTCAGTTGCTATCTTCTCAGAGATTTCAGGTGTGTGGCTTCCATTTTCTTCCATGACTGTATCTCCTAGACTTGTTCTGTGTGGGCTAGAGGTCTGAGATTGCCTTTTTCTTCTTCATCTTGACATTTTCCTGGGTTCCTCCCAACAAGCTAATTGCGGGGTCCCAGGTACTTCCCACATTGGCTGCTCCTCTGCAGTGTAGGGGAATGGGACAGGAACCTGGGTTTCTCTGATGCCAGGTTCCCAAGATGGTAGCAGGGCATGAGGCAGGTTTCTCCAGACCCTTACAGCTGCACTTGGTCTTCTCTGATGGCCAGGGGTGCATGGTGAGGGGGAATGCTTCTTCTTTCAGACTGCACATCTACAGAGGCAGCCAACAGGATGTCCTGTTTCCTCAGGAATACACAGGTGTGGCACCCCCCACATCTTTGCAGTTTTTGTCCCTTTATCTTAGCCTAGTCGCACAGCAGTGTAAATTCCACCCTCACCCTGTGTCACTGGATACCTGCCTCTCTTAATAAATAAGCGCTCTCTTCTTTTCCCTCCAAGACGTCCTGGCCTTTTTATTCTTTTTGCCTTTTTACAATTTTCATTTTATTTTGGGGTACAGCCTTTTGGGGTACAACATTTGGGGGCTTGTCCTGGATTAACCCCAAGGACCTCCAAAAGGGCCCCCCTTTTTCTTTTCTCAAGTCATTTCATTGGGTCAGTACTCTGTAAGTATCTTTTCTATGTATGCTTTTCCTTGGTTCACTTGTATTCTGGCGTGCATTTGCATTTGGTAGAGGAGCCTGAGTGCTCTTTCTGCACCAGACCAGGATGCCCTCCAGGTTTGGGGGCATTTTGCCTGTTGGTACGGTCGGGTATTGGTATTTACCCCTTCATAGTTTGTGAACCAGGCACTGCTGTTCACTCAACTCCATTCCATATCTAGTGCTGCCCAGGGGATTTCACTGATATTTCCTTCTAGGACACTCAAGAGTGGATGAAAGAGGGTATGTGTGCATTGTTGGTGTTTTTGTGTCTTCTGTGTTACCTTATTGTGTGTGTGTTTTACCACCATTTTCTTACTAGTCAACATGGGACAAGGATCTTCATCTGTGCCTTTAACTTCTCTAACTCTAGTTCTTAATCATTTTAA